>ONZH01017801.1:0-20340 GCA_900303285.1 Rhinella marina
AGTCTGTAGCCGACAGAGAAGTCGGCCCAGTTCTCCATGAACCCAAACCCTTCCTTCCTGCACCAGCCTCTGAGCCACTTATTTAACTCCCTAATCTCCCGTTGTCTCTCTAGTGACGCTCGTGGCACTGGTAGTATTTCTGAAAACACTACCTTGGAGGTCCTGGACTTTAGCTTCTCACCTAGTTCCCTAAAATCATTTTTAAGGACCTTCCATCTCCCCCTGACTTTGTCATTGGTGCCAACATGTACCATGACCGCCGGGTCTTCCCCAGCCCCACCCAGCAATCTGTCAATCCGGTCCGCAATATGCCGAACCCGAGCACCCGGGAGACAACACACTGTTCGGCATTCACGGTCTCGGCGACAGATGACCCTGTCTGTCCGCCTAATAATAGAGTCCCCTACCACCAGTCCTTCTTAACTTTTGAGCGTGTATGGGCTGAAGAGGAGGAGGAGGAAATGGAGAGTCAGGCCAGTGAGGAGAGGGAATTCTTGCGTGTTGGGACTCTGGCGCACATGGCAGACTTCATGTTAGGCTGCCTATCCCGTGACCCTCGCGGAATTTTTTCAAACACCGATTACTGGGTTTTCACTCTCCTGGACCCACGGTACAAGCAGAACCTTTCCACTCTCATCCCTGTAGAGGAAAGGAGTATGAGAGTTAATCAATATCAACAGGCCCTGGTGCACAAGCTGAAACAATCCTTCCCATCTGACACCGCTAGTGGCAGAGGGCGTGGTTCTGTGGGCCAAGTAGCAGGGGAGAGGAGGCGAGAAGGCAGCTTGTCCAGCACTGGCAGGGGAACGCTCTCCAAGGCCTTTGCCAGTTTTATGTCACCCCAGCAAGACACTGTCACCTGTCCCCAGTCTAGGCAGAGTAGGGGGAAGCTTTACAGAAAGATGGTGAGGGAGTACCTAGCTGACCATACCAACGTCCGGACCGATCACTCTGCTTCATACTGGGTTTCAAAGCTGGACAGGTGGCCTGAACTGGCGCTGTACGCCTTGGAGGTGCTGGCCTGCCCTGCTGCTAGCGTGTTGTCAGAGCGGGTATTCAGTGCAGCGGGTGGCATCATCACTGATAAGCGTACACCCCTGTCAACTGACAGCGCTGACAGGCTGACGCTTATTAAAATGAACAAAGCCTGGATTTCACCGGAATTCAAATCTCCTCCGGGGGAAAGCATCTAAAGATTAACATTACTTATGTATCCGATTTCTCTTCTCTACTCCTCCTTCTGCTCCTCCTCCTTGTCATCTTTGCCTAACGCTAACCCAAAACGCAATTTTTTAGAGGGCCAACTGGCACTCTTTAACAACAATTTTTCCGGAGGGCCCCCTACAGGCCCTCTCTCCAAACAATTTTTCCGGAGGGCCATCTACAGGCCCTCTCTCTAAACAATTTTTTCGGAGGCCCCCTACAGGCCCTCTCTCCAAACAATTTTTCCGGAGGGCCACCTACAGGCCCTCTCTCCAACCAATTTTTCTGCAGTGTCAACTACAGACACTGTAAAACAATGTTTCAGGAGCGTCAAGCAGACAGTCCAAAACAATTTTTCAGGAGGCGCAAGTACCGACATTTAAAAAAAAATTTTTTTGCTGAGGGTCGACTTTATGTACTCCGAAAAGAAAAAAAATTTTGGAGGCTCAACAAAACCCATTTCACTGCATTCTCAGTCGGACAAAGTCATTGGTGGTGTAACCGCCATGCTGTGTCAGGCTAAATTTTTGGGTGCTTCACCAGCTACCGCATACTAACTCAGTCACTTGTTGGTGTCACCACCATGCTCTGTCAGGCTTATGCCTGCATCGTGTGGCTGGGGATAGGAGAGCAGTGCCAGCATGGGCATGCGTGATGGACCTTCGTTGCACCTAATTGGGTGCTTCCCTAACATGTGATGGGCATGTGCCTCGCCTTTCTTGGTTTGGGTGAGCACGATTGCCTTGAGGGTAACCACCAGGTTGTTGTCCGAGAATTTGGGGTAATGGTGGGATTAGGCAGCCTCAGAGACATCCATGCATGCTGCCCCTGCTGTTTCCTGTCCATTTCCGTGGTGTTTCCATCATTTTCTGATGTTTCCAGGTTTTCACCCAGCCTTCCCTAGGCAGAGCCTTGGTCCCCTGCAAAAAATGCTCGAGTCTCCCATTGACTTTAATGGGGTTCGTTACTCGAAACAAGCACCCGAGCATCGGGAAAGGTACGTCTCGAATAACGAGCACCCGAGCATTTTAGTGCTCGCTCATCTCTAGTTGTGGCTTTTCCTCACTATCAAATCTCTAACACATTTCATCACAAAATACTGCCATCATACTCCACCTTTTTAGCCTTAAATGTACCATTTAGCAAGGCTAGCAACTAAAATTACCTAGTATGATTTGTATCTAGTATGGTATGTTTTGTGATGGATCATAGAAAACAAATGGTCAAATGTTACCTTTATTTCCATTCAGTCTTTAATGTTATATACTTTATAAAGCTACTCTTAGCCCATGCAAGTTATGGTAGATTTTTTGATCTTTCAAGATGAGAACATTGCCATCAATTGTTTATGGCTGAATGTCTTTCTCACTTCACTTTTACTTTATTTACTTAGAAACTTAGAATAGCAGGAGAGAAACAGATGTGGTCTCCCCTTCTCCAGAATTACAGTTTGCATGATGTCACTAGATGTAGATGGTGTAAGTGGTAGGTTGAAAAGTTATAAGTACAAAGCAAAATGTATAATAGCAAAACATCTTTAGGGATAATTTCACATGGTACAATTTTAGATATATATATATCTGCAATACCTGGATTCCCCAGGTGATCTAGGTTCTGATAAACAAGAATGGGGAGGGGGTGGTTCAGACTTGGAAAGATGACTATGCGAAACTGGCTTAACAATCATTCTGATATCAGAAAACTGCTATTTCTTTCGGATATCTCTATTGAAACTTGAAAGGTTAAAAAATGTTAATCTTTCTATTGCAAAATGATTATGATTGCCTTTGACAGATGCAGTTGCATAAAAAGTAATTGAACCCTTTGGAATTATCTGAATTTGCTGGTCATGGAATCATAACTTCTGTAATGTTTTAACACATTTCATAATTAATTGTTGCCTCAGTGATCACACAGCATCATGGCTTTAAGATAGCAAAGCAGCAGCAATACTAATAATACTGCAACTATTATGCTCCCTCCACCATGCTTCACATTTAGGCCCCAATCACACCTCTTGATTTTTTATCCGCATCCTATCCGCGTCCGTTCCGCAATTTCTGATGTTTTTTGCGGATAGTATGCGGATCCATTCACTTCAATGGGTCCCAAAAAATGCTGACATTGCACCGTATGTTGTCCACATCCGTTTCTCCGTTCTGTTTTGTGGATCCGCAAAAAGAAATCCTCCTGTCCTACTTTTCCTCCGATTTTGCGGTCCGTAGCCCAATGAAAGTCTATGGATCCGCAAAAATGCGGATGACATGCGCAAAGGCATCCGCATGTCATCCGCATTTGCAGATTCCGTTCCAGGAGGGTAGGAAAAAAAAAAAAAAGAATTGATTCCTCCTTACGTTTTTTGCGGAAAAACGGAACGGATGTGCTTGAAAAACGGACTTGTGCATGGAGCCTTAGAATGAGGTTTTGGTCAATGCTACTTTTACTGCAAACATAGAGTTTGTGATTTTGAGCTAAAATTTTCCACTTTCGGCTCATCTGCCTATAGTACCTTTTTTGAGAAGTACTGTTGAAATTCTGTGTGTGTTCAGGCAAACATAAGAAGGGCTTCTTTTTTTGGATAACAGCAGCTTTCTTTGTGATGCCCTTCCGTGAACACCTTGTTCACACCTGATTGGTATTGGTCTGACACTCAGAACCCCTGACAATTAGCTGTTTGAAGAGGCTTCTACTTACCAAGCACAGTGCTGTTCATTGAATATTGATGTGCTTGGTGTTGCAGTTCAGCCCCATTCACTTGAATGGTATTGAGCTGCGCCGAAGCTATGTGACCAATGAAAGTGACGTCACTGGCCTCTTCAAGCAACTCATCCGAAGGGGTGCCTGGAGTCTAAAGGTGGATTTACATGGCCCAATGTTCGCGTCGATTATTGCGAATGATAATCGGAGGTGCAGACCCAGTAGCAGATCATGTTGTCTAAACAGCACTCTGCTGCCCAGGAGCAATTATTTTGTATGGGGACGAGCAATAGCAGCAGCGATCGTTCCTCATACTGTTGAGGTGATCGCTGCATATAAATACAGGGCTTCAACTCCACTGAATGTGCAGCCAACAATAGGCTACCCCTCATCCCGTGTAAATCTTGCTTGACCCCCACTGATCTGATGTTGATGACTGACTTGAGGATAGGTCATCCATATTAAATACCTAGACAACTACTTTAAACAAGCATCAATTGATTTGTTTGATTAATAATTAAGCTAATTTCAGGTTATTGTCGGCCTACAGTACGTAAAAGGTCTCTCAGTGTATTTCAGCCATCTGATCTACAGATTAAATAAAGTTTAAAAGATGGAAAATGTTGCTATGCTATTTTAGTTAAAGTAGAAGAGGTAGTCCTCCAGAAACATAGTTATTAACTTGACATTTTAATAAAGGAACCATGGTCAACGGTTATCTATATAGTAATTTAAATCAACTATAATGGGAATAAAAAACAGCAGAAAATGCCACCACATTTCAAGCATCTCGCTGTTTATAGCTCTCCATTACAGAGACAACACTGCAATATAATAATTTGATTTATATAGAAATGTAGCACATGCTTATTAACAGCCAATATGATATGTGAATATTCCAAAGTTTTTTTTTTGTTTTTTCTACAGGCGTAGAAAATGACAAATTAGACAGGCCTCCAGCCCTCCCCCCTTCCCCGCCCACACCACACTCCCTTTTTAGACCTTGCGTGAGCGGGGAAGTAGCATATATCTGTTTGTAAATGACCCCCTTAATGTTTAAGTTTTTAAAAGAAAATACTGGCACTGCTATTTTTTTGAACAGCCTAATGTTCCTTTTTCTTTACATTCTGTAAAGGATGAACACAAACTGGATACATTATGGTATTGATTTGATTTGTATTTAAATGTGTAATATTTCATTGCATTTGCGGAAATAAAAGTTATTGCAATTAGGGATGAGCGAACTTTTGAAAAGTTCGGTTCCGTTCGACTCGGCAAACTTTCGTGAAATTCGGATTCGTACGAACCGAACCTAAAACGAACCTTGCTATAATGGCTGATTAATTGAAGCTACAATAGTGGGAGTCTGATAGGGTATAGTTTCGTTTAGTTGCAGTTGCTATTACAATGAAAAAAGTGGAAAAAATCAAAGTGCAAAAATTTGAAACCTCAGCCAGGTCGACAACATTTGACAGCATTGAAGATGTCCACTGGAGCAGCATTGCCGGCAGCATTGCCTTGGACCCAGTAGGGTGGAAAACAGACATTTGACAGTGGAACCAGCAGCAGTAATAGTACTGTATTGGACCCAGTATGGTTTAGAACAGACAATTGACGTAGGAGGAGGAGGAGTCAGCACTTGCTTGCACTGATTGCACCCAGTATGTTTTGGACAGTATTCTTTTGGACCCAGAAGGACAGCCTGAGAGCGCCGGGCCTGACATCGGTGGTAAGACACCGGGGCAGGTTGGACTGCAGTCAAAGCGGCGGATGTTGCAAGGTGGCGGAGGCAGAACTTGTGCTTCCCGCTGCTGGCCCCCTAAAGTACCATGGAGGTGACAGTGGCAAGAATGGGCTGGCCCCCTAAAGCACCATGGAGGTGACAGTGGCAAGAATGGGCCAACTTCCTGATGGTCTTCTGGCAGGATGTTGACCCAATGGGCAGTAACAGACATGTACTGCCCTTGCTCATAATTAGAGGACCAGACATCAGCACTCAGGTGCACGGTCTTGGGCACCGAGAGTCCCAATGAGTCGCCAACCTTTTTCTGAACATTACTGTGCAGTGATGGGACAGCTTTGCCAGAGATGTAGTGGCGGCTGGGGACTCGCCATCTGGGGTGCGCACACTCCATGAAATCCCTGAAAGGCTGGGAGTCCACAAGGATACCCAATTGGATGTGACAGCGGAGAAAACCTTACAGGATGGTGACCTCACTTTGTCAGCTAAAGCTTCTAGCCAGGAGAGACATGAAACCAGAGGGATGACTGAAACAGTCAGAGCCTTTCCTAATATGGACTTTTTAACTTTTTAACTTTTTTTTAAACTTTTTTTATACCTTTTTTTAAACTTTTTTAGACTTTTTTTAAACTTTTTTTGTTGTGGCTAAACGGGGTTGACGGCACCCATCAGAGCAGCAATGTGTAGCGTGTACTCTGGGTCACGGGACAGGAGCTTACAGCCAACACCTCCTCTGGAGTCTCAGTACGTTCCACCCGCTGACTTTAGTGGACTTCCTCCTCCTCCTCCTCCTCCTCATCACTAAAAAGTGGTAGAGACTCCAAGGGCAGATCAAGGTTTGCCAAGAGCTCCCTGGCAGAAGGTGCCCCAAAGGTGAGAGGTTCTGTTCGTTTGTTAACCTGATGTACCTTGATATTTGCAGCACGGTGTTGGTGAACGGCTGGAAGACTGACCCCTTTCCGGTTTGCTCCGGGGTCAGACAAGGCTTCCCTCTATCACCTCTCCTTTTTGTTTGTGTTATAGAACTCTTTCGCGGAGTCTATCCGGCAGAATTGAGAGATCAGAGGGATCACCGCACCAGGACACTTCGAGGTCAAGTGCTCGCTGTACATGGAAAACGTGACCGTCTTCTGCGCTGACCGGCGTTCGGTGACTGCACTCGTCCAGACCTGCGAGGAGTTTGGACAAGCTTCAGGGGCCAAAGTCAACTGCGGGAAGTCGGAACCCATGCTCTTCGGGGACTGGCAACTGGCTTCTTCTGCCCCCTTCCACTTTATCGTGAAACCAGACTTCATCAAGATCCTCGGAGTCTGGTTTGGGAAGGAAGGCGCAGCCCTCAAGTCTTGGGAAGAACGCTTGGCCAAGGTGAATCAACGGATTGGACTACGGAGCCTCAGTTTTTTAAAACTTTTTTTATTACTTTTTTTAAACTTTTTTTTGGCTGTGGGGTGATGTCACACATCTTGATTTTCACAGAAAACCAGGATACAAGGGATTATAGGAGTAATAATCCCTTGTATCCTGGTCTATTCTGTGAAAAAAGTACAGTTTTGCGTCGCTGTTGTAATTTTAACCAGATTCGTTACGAACTTTCTCAAAGTTCGGTGACGAACCGAATTTTTGGCAAAGTTCGTAACGAATCTGGTGCGTTATGGTTTGGTTCGCTCATCCCTAATTGCAGTGATGTAGCGATATTTTTTATTTACTGTTTTAAACTCTGCTATGAATGATGATGAATTGTATCACAATGTGTGATACTGATGAATAATAGTGATGATAATAGTCTTAAAGTGGTTGTTCACCTTTGCTGTGCATTTTTTAAACCCCCTAGTGTGGCTGTACCCATGGCGATGGGCATACTTACCTGATACTCGCTCCTGGGTCCCAGCTCATGCACTGCTGTGTAACCATGTCAACATGACTGCTTGTCACGTGACTGCTTCAGCTAATAATAGTTACTAATAATGTGCTAACTAAACAGCATTTACTAATTTTAGACAAATTTAATATGTTTTACATTAGAGACTTGAAAAACTTCATTTATACTAACAGTTATAGTAGTGAAGAAAACATTCATGTCATGTGTGAAATAGCCATCCACCAATTTATATTAAAGCTACTCGATTGTACAAAATCAGAGTGAAAATATATCAACAGATGTTTCTAATCCAAATCCTATCAATAGCGAAGACTAATGTTTATATGGCTGTACTTTGCAAATACGTTTTCAGTACAGAATTGTAGCATTTGTTAACTACACATAATGGATTCATATTAGGCTGGTTTCACATAACCCTTTCATTTTCTGTTCTTCTGATCCCTCAGAAGAAAAGAAAAAAAAAGGATCTTGTAAAGAAATGGATCCTGTTGCATCCGTTATGCACGTTTTGCATCTGTAGTAGCCATTTTCCTTTTTTTTTTAAACAGGAAACAATTTGAAATTTACAACCAATGGCACTTGATATTTAAGTGGCATGGCCATGTGCAATCTCCATTAAACCTGTGAAAAAGTTGTACTAAGACAGTTGTCTTGGTAGTTTAACTTGGCACTAGACAAATGAAAGAGATATGTAGACAAAATGTTTTCAATGGTTCACTGGTTGCTCAGGTTTGATGCTAATTTATTACCTAAATGAAATGTTCTCTAATGATTTCTAACAGCAGGAACCATAAGACAGAGGTAAAGGAAGAAAGAGTTGTTAGTGGTTCTGTAGCATAATCAAAGAGAGGAAACATAAGAGAACTGTCAGTTTTTCAAGGAAAATGTCATACTATATTTTCCTACTTCCCATTTATAACATGAAAAATTAATCACCTGCAGCAAGTTGGAGAGGTGGTATGGATAATAGGAATAGTTGTATTAACAGCACAGACTTTTCCTAGGCCATGCAATGATGGGAAGGGAGCACTGTTCTCTCCCTTTGGGGCATATACTCGTTTTGAGGGAATCTCCTGGTTGATGGTGGTTTGGAGGTGTAGAGGGTGTGGTTACTGTAGACTGATCAGTGTGGTAGATGGGGTCAGCCTCTGACTAATCACTCTGCAGTGCAGCCAGGCTTGTTTATCAATAAAGTTAGGTAGTGAAGAAAACAGGAAGTGGAGAATGTAAACAGACCTGAGAGGATACTTTGATGCCCAGACACAGGGAAAGAAAGCACAGACATGAAAATGGGCATTGAGAGCATATATATGCATTTTTAGGAGTGTTAGGAGCACATATAAAAAAAAATTTGATTTGAGGGCCTGACAACCTCTTTAAGATAATATTTACCTTTTTGCATGAAGAGGGGTGAGAAACTCTCACTCTTTATATATTTTAAATTCTTCAAAAAGGATTATGTAATTACCTGGTGCCTTGTCTATTGTTGCCTTGTTTAAAACCTACTTTAAAGGGGTTGTCTGGGTTCAGAGATGAATCCGGACATACCCACATTTTTTTACCCTGGTAGGCCCTGTGATATGAGCATCAGAGCATTTCAGGCTCTATTGCTCTCCCTTGCCCTGCACTGTACCACGCAGGACAAGGGCTTTTTTCTTTATAATACAAACTGCTGGGTGGAGCTTCCTCCCAGCAGTGTTCCAAGTGACGTCCATCAGGAACATCCACCCAGGGCCGGCCTTAGGGTATATGGCGCCCTGTGCGAAACTTTCTCTCGCCCCCCCCCCCCCGAGTGACAGTACTAACGTCATACAGTATAGAGCTATAAATAGAGTGTAGAGATATATAGAGTGATATAGGACTGTATAGAGAGCTATAAATACAGTGCAGAGATATATAGAGTAGGACAGTATATATATATATATATATATATATATATATGTATTTATAGCTCTCTATTACTGTCCTATATCACACTATATATCTCTGCACTGTATTTATAGCTCTATACTGTCCTATATCACACTATATATCTCTGCACTCTATTTATAGCTTTCTATATTGAAATGTAACCTAATATAGCGCACATACCTCTTACATCCAGTATAATACAGCGCCTCATACCTCTTACATCCAGTGACGTTTCCTCGGATTTAGATCTTCTCTTCCTCATCTTCTCCTTTCAGACCAGACGCCATTTTTCAGCCATTTCTCATCTCTGCAGTTTGACAAAAAAAAAATCTTAGTTTACACAGTGTCCTAAAATAACTGCGCCCAGCAAATAGTGTTCCGTAATAGTGTAAACATAACGCTCCCCAGAAATAACTGCACTGATACTGTGCCAGAGTGCCCCCCACAGTAATAGTGCCCCCACAGTAATAGTGCCCCCACAGTAATAGTGCCCCAAAAGTCCCAACTAATAATTCTCTGCCAGAGTGCACTTGTTAGTAATAGTGCCCCCAACAGTACTAATGTCCCCACTGTGCCCCAGAAGTAATAATGCTTCCAATGTGCCAGTAAGAAGTGCCCCCCAATAATGTGCCAGAAGTGCCCCCAAAATTTCACCCAAATTATGTGCCAGTAAGAAACACCCCAATAATGTGCCAGAAGTTCCCCCCCAAAATCATGTTCCAGTAAAAAGTGTCCCACCCCCATAGATGCCCCCCAAATTATGTGCCAGTAAGAAATGCCCCAGTGCCCCCATGTGCCAGAAAAATGCCCCCAGTGCCAGTAAAATGCCCCCAGTGCCAGTAAAAATGCCCCCAGTGCCCCCATGTGCCAGTAAAATGCCCCATGTGCCAGTAAAAATGCCCCAGTGCCCCATGTGCCAGTAAAATGCTCCCATGTGCCAATAAAAATGCCCCCAGTGCCAGTAAAATGCTCCCATGTGCCAATAAAAATGCCCCCAGTGCCCCCATGTGCCAGTAAAATGCTCCCATGTGCCAGTAAAATGCTCCCATGTGCCAATAAAAATGCCCCCAGTGCCAGTAAAATGCCCCCAGTGCCCCCATGTGCCAGTAAAATGCCCCATGTGCCAGTAAAAATGCCCCAGTGCCCCATGTGCCAGTAAAAATGCCCCCAGTGCCAGTAAAATGCTCCCATGTGCCAATAAAAATGCCCCCAGTGCCCCCTTGTGCCTGTAAAAATGCCCCCAGTGCCAGTAAAATGCCCCCAGTGTCCCCATGTGCCAGTAAAAAAGCCCCCAGTGCCAGTAAAATGCCCCCATGTGCCAGTAAAATGCCACTATGTGCCAGTAAAATTGCCCCCAGTGCCCCATGTGCCAGTAAAATGCCCCCATGTGCCAATAAAAATGCCCCCAGTGCCAGTAAAATGCCCCCAGTGCCCCCATGTGCCAGTAAAAAAGCCCCCAGTGCCAGTAAAATGCCCCCAGTGCCCCCATGTGCCAGTAAAATGCCACTATGTGCCAGTAAAAATGCCCCCAGTGCCCCCATGTGCCAGTAAAATGCCCCCATGTGCCAATAAAAATGCCCCCAGTGCCTCCGTGACTGCAACAATAAAAAAATAAACACTTACTTACCTCCATGGAGCCGGCAGCGAAGCGATGCAGGCCTCCTCCGGCCTGTGTCCCGCGCTGTACGGCTCAGGCGGCGCGATGACGTCATCACGCCGCCTGAGCTGGCCTCTGATAGGCTGCAGGCCTAGGGCCTGCAGCCTATCAGAGGAACGGGCAGGGGAGACGCCTCTCCCTCCCCTGCCCCGCATCTAAAAAGGCAGACTATGGAGATGAGCGCTTCCAAAATGGAATCGCTCATCTCCCTCTGCCCCACCGCCTCCCCCAACTGTGCGGCACTTGCAGGGCACGGCAGCTGTACAGGAGCAGGCCGGGCCATTAAGGGGGCGCTCTGGCAGGGCGCCCCCTTAACTGGCCGGGAGTGAAGCGCCCTGTGCAACTGCACGGGTCGCACACCCCAAAGGCCGGCCCTGCATCCACCTCTTCCTCTCTCTGCATCTTGCTGACTTTTCTAGGATGATTTGGGAGAAGTAAAGCCAGCAAAAGATGAGGATGGTCATCGTTGGTGTTGAACTAATTGAATTCCGTATCATAAATCTGAAGTTGAGTCATTGTAATAATTTGTTTGAATGTTGTTCGGAAACCTATCTCTGTACAGCATTAAAATATATTGCCTGAATGGAAGCAAAATTAATTTCACCAGAAGTCCAACGATCCTTCAGTGAATGAATTTGATATTCACTTCTACATCTTTTAAAACATTTCAAATTTGTAATCTGAAGTCGGTTTGGCATCAGCTGGTACCTCGGTACCAAACCCGACTTTGGATTTCTAATTTGAAATGTTTTTAAAGATTTAAACATAAATACCGAATTAATTCACCAAAATATTGTGCAACTTCGGGTAAAATGAATTTTGCCTCCACCGACAGGTCTCCGTACAGCCTTAAAAAAAAAAATGTTAAAATGAATCGGTTTCTTATCTATGATCCGAAGCTTGATTCACTCAACACTAGTCAACATTAAGACCTGGGCCCCCTAAGGAGTGAATACTGAATGGTATTGGATGGCACACTAACAGTGGAGTAATAAAGGCTTCAATCTTATTGGTATTTAATTAGAGATCTTAGTTTATGGCTGATTTAGGAATACTTGTAAGTAAATGTAGGAATAAATAAATAAAACTGATGCGGAATAAGTCTCCCTGCACTCTCCCTCTCCAATTAATCATTTTCAGGACTTGCTACGTCTCTCCTTATGCCCTATGCTTAGCTCACAGGACAATGGCGGAGACTGTACAGGATGAGGGTTTTATAGGGCTGTGACATCACAGGGAATGGCTACCTGCAGACTGGCTAACTGCACGGCATTATGGGTGATCATGGGTTCACGGGCTTGTCTACTCTACACTTAATTTCATGTGGAGTCGCCATTTTAGGAAAATCTGATTCATTATCATGTAGCGCACGAAAAAACGGATTTATTGCTAATCAAAGTTTTCCTAAACTTCGACCACTTTAATTCCGCTTCAACTGCTTTGCTTTGCTCAACACAAATAGTGACCGTCCGGGTCAAGAAATAAAAATTCACATGCCCAATTAACTGGGGAACAAACGGAAGTTAATTGCTGTCCTCCCTTTCATCTTTTCAGTTGCACATCTGCCAATTGAAGGCTCCTCTTCTGCCATTCAAGACGGCTGTACCACTTCTCAGACTGTCTGATGCACACTGTGCATTTGCCAACCCAAGACACTTCCTATTTGACTTGACTTGCTCTTGGATCGGTCAGCACTGTTCACGTGAGCAGTACTGACCAATACAAAGACAGCAGGAAGCGTCTTGGGCTACCAAATACACAGTATGGATATATTACACCTGTTTTTTTGTTTTCACTGAACCACACCGACCGAAACACAGATTGCTTAAGATAACGGATTTTAAATCACATTTAGATATAATCATACCACCTTTATGAATAACTTCACAAATTGTCACAGACAATACAGGAGGAAGTTTGCCAATATCATTCTTAACAATCTCCTCTCTTCTGAGTAGAAATCCAAATTCCTAAGCTGTTAAAAGGAGTCTTTCACCTGTTTTTCACCAATATAACTAAGAGCACTGCCCCACAGAAGATTTCAGACACATCTCAGACATACCTGTGTGCACTGTGTGTCTGTATTACATGTCCAGGAAAAGCACTTTTATTCTGCAGGAAAACAGCTCCCAAGTGCCCAGCTCTGCTGCTGCAAGTGCCCAAATCAAACCAGACTGAAGAGGGGAGGGCTGCTTTAGCTTCTCATATCTTGGGATTGGTAGCATATAGAAAAATGGTTCTGACCTTCTTTGAAAGCGGCATTCCAAACTTTCAAATGATCACAGCATTATTTCCAGTATATCAGAAGATATAGCTGTTAGAAATCGAATCGGGAGAGAAAACTGTTTTTAGTTTCACTTTCAGCGGGGCACTTGGGAGCTGTTTTCCTGCAGAATAAGGCATACGCCGTGTCCGCAATACACGGGCACCGGCCACGTGCAGCCCGCATCACGGATCGCGGACCCATTCACTTCAATGGGTCTGCAATCTAGGAGATGTGGAGTGGAGGCACGGATCGGACCACCATGGAAGCACTACGGAGTTTTTCCATGGTGTTTCTGGCTGTGCCTCCACGCCGCAAAAAAGTAGCGCATGCACTACTTTTTTGCCGTGCGGACCGTCGGATGCGGATAGCGGACCCCATTCAAATCCACTGTCAGTGCCCGTGCATTGTGGACCGCAAATTACAGTCCACAGCATGGGCACTGACTGCACACGTTCGTGTGCATAAACCTTAAAAGTGCTTTTCCTGGACATGTAATACAGACACACAGTGCACACAGGTATGTCTGGGATATGTGTGTGCAATCTTCTGTGGGGCACTGATGTTATATAGGTGAAAAATAGGTGAAAGACTCCCTTTAATTAAGTAAACTTTAATTCAATTTATTATCTATGTAATATAATAAGTGTAGTTCTTACATGTTTACATACAGTACTAAGCAAAAGTTTTAGACAGGTGTGAAAAAATGCTGGCAGGTAAAATACTTTCAGAAATATAAGTGTTAATAGTTTACTTTTATAAATTAACAAAATTAAATCTAAAGAAAATCAATATTTGTGTGACCACTAAAGATGAACGAAGTTATGAAAAATTTGATTTGGCTGCTTCAACGAATTACTTAGTGACTAAATGCATTTCTTTGAATGTAGTGGGCGCAATGATGAGGAATAGTGTTGAGCGAACATGTTCGGCCGAATACACCATTCGGCCGAACATGGTGGTGCTCGATTACACGCTTTATTCAGCCGAATACCGCGTGTGCTCGAGCGCCATGCTTGAATCCCCCCCGCACGCTAATTAACCAATTAGCGTGCGTGGAGGTATGGCATTCAGTGTAATGCCAGTAGCCATTTTAGCTACTGGCATTACACTGATTACCTAGCCGGGAACGCGTCATCAGGTGCTATAAAGCACCTGTTGACATGTGACTCGGCCAGTGTTAGAAAGGGAGAGGTGCAGCAAGGAGAGACAGAGTGTGTAGGGAGAGAAGCACGCTAGGCAGGGATAGAAATCGCTCCAAAAAGACCCAAAAGCCCTTTTAAGGGCTATTATGTCTGGCACAAACTTATTATTTTTAATATTTTAGTACTTTGTAGGTGTTGAAAATAGAGCTAGGTTGCATGCCATTAACGCCACAAGCACTGCTGCAGCAAGCAGGGACATACACTGTAGGGAGAGAAGCACGCTAGGCAGGGATAGAAATCACTCAAAAAAGACCCAAAAGCCCTTGTAAGGACTATTATACTGTATCTGTCAAAAAAAACTTTATTTACTGATATTTGAGAACTTTAAAGGAGGTGAAAATAGCACTAGGTGGCCTGCCATTAATGTCACATGCGCTGCTGCTGCATGCTGTAGGATACTCTCTGTATCAGAGGTGTAGCTACCTGGGGGGTGACGGCTCTGGACCCAGTGCCTCTGGGGGGCCCAGCAGGGATGGCCTTAGTACAATCAGGCGAATACCAGTGAGCGCTTCCATTATGAAAGCGCTCACTTCAATGTAGGGACCCCAATCAGACCTCAGATCAGCCCACCCAGCCACATAAGGTTAAAATAAAAACCTTTCTTACCTGTCCTGCGCTGTGGCTGCCCTCCAGTCCATCGCACCAATCTCTTCCCTGGCCGGCGCACACTATGACCTGACGCTGCTGATGGGGGTACATTCTGCTGATCTGAGGTCAGATGGGGGCACATTCTGCAGATTTGAGGTTCTGATGGGGGCACAATATGCTGATCTGAGGTCTGATGGGGGCACATTCTGCTGATCTGAGGCCTGATGGGGGCACATTCTGCTGATCTGAGGTCTGATAGGGGCACATTCTGCTGATCTGGGGTCTGATGTGGGCAAAATACGCTGATCTGAGGTCTGATGGGGGAACATTAAGCTGATCTGAGGTCTGATGGGGCACAATACGCTGATCTGAGGTCTGATGGGGCACATTCTGCTGATCTGAGGTCTGATGAGGGCACATTCTGCTGATCTGAGGTCTGATGGGGCACAATATGCTGATCTGAGGTCTGATGGGGCACATTCTGCTTATCTCAGGTCTGATGGGGGCACATTCTGCTGATCTGAGTCTGATGGGGCACAATACTGCTGATCTGAGGTCTGATGGGGGCACATATCTGCTGATGGGGGCTGAGGTCTGATGGGGGCACAATACGCTGATCTGAGTCTGATGGGGGCACATTCTGCTGATCTGAGGTCTGATGGGGGCACAATACGCTGATCTGAGGTCTGATGGGGCACATATACGCTGATCTGAAGATCTGATGGGGCACATTCTGCTGATCTGAGGTCTGATGGGGGCACATTCTGCTGATATGAGGTCTGATGGGGGCACATTCTGCTGATATGAGGTCTGATGGGGGCACAATACGCTGATCTAAGATCTGATGGGGCACATTCTGCTGATCTGAGGTCTGATGGGGGCACATTCTGCTGATCTGAGGTCTGATGGGGGCACATTCTGCTGATCTGAGGTCTGATGGGGTCACATTCATGCTGATCTGAGGTCTGATGGGGAACATTCTGCTGATCTGAGGTCTGATGGGGACACAATACGCTGATCTGAGGTCTGATGGGGCACAATACACTGATCTGAGGTCTGATGGGGGCACATTCTGTTGGTCTGATGGGGGCACAGTAGGCTGATCTGAGGTCTGATGGGGGCACAATACGCTGATCTGAGGTCTGATGGGGGCACATTCTGTTGGTCTGATGGGGGCACAATATGCTGATCTGAGGTGTGATTGGGGCATATTCTGCTGATCTGAGTTCTGATGGGGGCACATTCTTCTGATCTGAGGTCTGATGGGGACACATTCTGCTGATCTGAGGTCTGATAGGGGCACATTCTGCTGATCTTGGGTCTGATGGGGGCACAATACGCTGATCTGAGGTCTGATGGGGGCACAATACGCTGATCTGAGGTCTGATGGGGCACATTCTGTTGGTCTGATGGGGGCACAGTAGGCTGATCTGAGGTCTGATGGCGGCACAATACGCTGATCTGAGGTCTGATGGGGGCACAATACGCTGATCTGAGGTCTGATGGCGGCACAATACGCTGATTTAAGGTATGATGGGGGCACATTAAGCTGATCTGAGGTCTGATGGGGGCACATTCTGCTGATATGAGGTCTGATGGGGGCACATTCTGCTGATCTGATGTCTGATGGGGGAACATTCTGCTGATCTGAGGTCCGATAGGGGCACATTCTGCTGATCTGGGGTCTGATGGGGGCACAATACACTGATCTGAGGTCTGATAAGGGCACATTCTGTTGGTCTGATGTGGGCACAGTAGGCTTATCTGAGGTCTGATGGTGGCACAATATGCTGATCTGAGGTCTGATGGCGGCACAATACGCTGATCTGAGGTCTGATGGGGGCACATTAAGCTGATCTGAGGTCTGATGGGGGCCACAATACGCTGATCTGAGGTCTGATGGGGGCAAATTCTGATGATCTGAGGTTTGATGATGGTACATTCTGCTGATCTGGAGTCTAATGGGGGCACAATACGCGGATTTGAGGTCTGATGGGGGCACAATACGCTGATCTGAGGTTTGATGGGGGCACATTAAGGTGATCTGAGATGTGAAGGGGCAGGGGACTGTTAGTTTAGTGATATAAAAACTGGGGACAGGTGTCACGAGTGGTCTTGCGTCTGGAATCAGACGTTCTGCGCGGCTTTCTAAGTGACAGGTTTGACAGGCTATTCCCTGTGGTTTGGGTGCTGTTCACCACACCCCTTTCCCTCAGCTGTTGCCGTTGGGCAATTAGCTGTCTCCTACTTACCTCTTCCTCTCCCAGTATCCCTTGCAGTTTATATCTGCTACATACCTGGTTGAGAGTGGTGTGGATCTCGGCTGAGATCCTGTTGCTGAGTTCTATTTAAAGTTAAGTGTTTTCCCTTCCTTTGGTTATTCCTGTTTGAGTCTCCTGTTCCTCCTTACGCTTGGAGGAACGGGTTACTCTCTTGTGTCATTAGACTGCAGGGTGTTCTAGGGTTTATTCAGATTAGGTTCCTGTGTATGAGCTTTCCTACCACCCGGGTTAGTTCATACTGGTAGCCAGTTAGGGCCTAGTCTTAGGGTCCCCTGCAGGAGGTGACCAGTTCCCTGGTTTTGTCTGTTCCCATCCCTCATACGCTCGGTGTGGCTTTTCCCCCCACACCCGAGCGTGACATTATAAACCGCCACTAACAAAAATTTATGTCATTTTTGTGCTGACATGGATGCTATTGCTACACTGGCTGAACGGCTGCAGGGACTCAGCTTGGAGGCGGCTGACATCCGCAACCAGATTCAGAGACCACAGGCTGGTGGTTCTGGGGGTGCTGAGTGTCAGGCCTGTTTGGAGCCTAAGGTCCCCCTCCCGGATAGATTTTCTGGGGAATGTGATAATTTTGTTCTATTTAGGGAGGCGTGCAAATTGTATTTCAGACTGCGTCCACATTCTTCTGGTAATGAGGAACAGAAGGTTGGTGTGGTCATCTCGTTGCTTAAAGGGGATGCGCAGTCATGGGCCTTTTCTCTACCGGCCGGATCGCTGTCTCTCCGGTCGGTAGATGAATTTTTCAAGACCCTAGGGATTATCTATGATGACCCGGATCGTATCTCCCTGGCGGAGACCCAGATACGTAACCTTTGTCAGGGTGAGCGGCCGGTTGAGACTTATTGCTCTGAGTTTCGGAGGTGGGCGACCAATACTGAATGGAACGATCCGGCTTTACGTAGCCAATTCTGTCAAGGTTTGTCTGAAAGGCTGAAGGACGCTTTGGCCTTTCAGGAAACCCCTGTGTCTTTGGAAGCCGCTATGTCTCTTGCTGTACGCATGGATAGGCGCCTGAGAGAGCGATCTAGGGCCCCCGCTCTCAGGACGTACTATCACATAGTGTACCAGCTTCCTATGACACTTTGGGTGAATATTCCCCTAGGTTGATGTCTGGGGATGAACCTATGCAATTAGGGGGAGCCACTTCTGTAGCCACCCGCAATCATCTTGGTAATAAAAAGGGTGTGTGTTTTTTCTGTGGTCAGAAAGGACACTTTATCAATGTATGTCCATGCTTCCTATCTCTAAAGGAGAGAAAAGAAAAGGGGGCGTTGAATTCTCATCTCACTCTTGGTGGAGTGGGTAGGGAGACTGAAAATGTGCATTTGTCTTCATCCTGCAGTAACCCGTTTTCTCCTGACTGCCGAGGTGGCGCTAGAATCAAAGGTTGTGAAAATTGAGGTGTTTATTGACAGCGGGGCAGGGGTGAACTTGATTGATGCTCAGTTTGTCCGTAGGCATGGATTGTCACCAAGTTCTTTGGATAAGAAGATTTCTGTGTTTGCCATTGATTCTGCACCTCTCTCTCAGAAGTGTTTGTCTCAGATGGTGCATGATATCAAATTAAGAGTGGGTGAATTTCATCAGGAGCTTATTTCATGTTTTGTGTTGGTAGGTCTTCCTGCTCCTGTGGTTCTGGGTTTACCGTGGTTAAGCAAACATAATCCGTCCATTGACTGGCATACTAGACAAATTGTGGATTGGGGCGATTATTGTGTTGACAATTGCCTTAATACATCTTTTTCTGCTTTAACCACTAAGGCTCTTCCTTCTTTTATATCGGATTTCTCTGATGTATTTTCTGAAGGTGGATGTCAGGATTTACCCCCTCACCGGGAATACGATTGTCCTATCAATCTTATCCCTGGAACAAGATTGCCTAAATCTAGGCTGTATAACCTTTCTGGACCTGAGAGAACGGCCATGAAGGAATATATTGCTGAGAGTTTGGCCAAAGGACATATTAGGCCTTCCAAATCTCCTGTGGCAGCAGGGTTCTTTTTTGTTAAAAAAAAGGACGGATCCCTTAGGCCATGTCTGGATTTCCGTGAACTCAATAGGATTACTGTCCGTGATCCGTACCCCCTTCCTTTGATTCCTGACTTGTTTAACCAGATTGTGGATGCCAAGGTGTTCTCCAAGTTGGACTTAAGGGGGGCATATAATCTGGTCAGGATCAAGGAAGGGATGAATGGAAGACGGCCTTTAACACTCCTGAGGGCCACTTTGAGAACCTGGTCATGCCTTTTGGGTTGACCAATGCTCCTGCTGTCTTCCAGCATTTTGTTAATGACATTTTTCATCATCTTGTGGGGAGGTTTGTAGTCGTGTATTTGGATGACATACTAATCTATTCTCCAGATATTGTGACACATCAGGATCACGTGAGGCAGGTGTTGCAAATCTTAAGAGATAACAAGTTGTATGCAAAATTAGAGAAATGTGCTTTTGCTGTACATGAGGTGCAATTCTTAGGATACCTGCTTTCATCTTCAGGTTTTCGTATGGATCCAGAGAAAGTCGGTGCTGTTCTGAACTGGGACTGACCTGAAAATCTGAAGGCTCTTATGCGATTTTTGGGGTTCACCAACTATTACCGAAAATTTATTAAGAACTATTCGACTATAGTTAAACCCTTAACTGACATGACTAAGAAAGGGACGGATGTCTCTGTGTGGTCTGATGCAGCATTGCAAGCCTTCTCTGCTGTAAAGGAGTGCTTTTCCTCTGCCCCTATATTGGTGCAGCCAGATGTGTCACAACCTTTCATTGTAGAGGTTGACGCATCCGATGTGGGGGTAGGAGCTGTGTTATCACAGGGCCCGTCACCTGGTAAATGGCGCCCATGTGCTTTTTTTTTCGAAGAAACTCTCTGTGGCGGAGAGAAATTATGATGTGGGGAACC
>ONZH01017802.1:0-21760 GCA_900303285.1 Rhinella marina
TCAGACGGTGTGTATTAACACCACGTATATAAAATTATTTTTGCAAGAGAACGCACAGTACAGGTGCCAATGAAAAGGCCTTTTTTTTTATATTTCTAGGTACACAGCCGTGTACTAACAGTTCAGACGGTGTGTATTAACACCACGTATATAAAATAGCTAACAGTTTAACAGTGTGTATTAACACCACGTATATAAAATTATTTTGCAAGAGAAACGCACAGTACAGGTGCCAAATAAAAAGGCCTATTTTTTTTATATTTCTAGGTACACAGCCGTGTACTAACAGGTCAGACGGTGTGTATTAACACCACGTATATAAAATTATTTTGCAAGAGAACGCACAGTACAGGTGCCAAATGAAAAGGCCTTTTTTTTTTTTTATATTTCTAGGTACACAGCCGTGTACTAACAGGTCAGACGGTGTGTATTAACACCACGTATATAAAATTATTTTGCAAGCAGAACGCACAGTACAGGTGCCAAATGAAAAGGCCTTTTTTTTTTTTATATTTCTAGGTACACAGCCGTGTACTAACAGATTCAGACGGTGTGTATTAACACCACGTATATAAAATTATTTTTGCAAGCACGAGAACGCACAGTACAGGTGCCAATGAAAAGGCCTATTTTATTATATTTCTAGGTACACAGCTGTGTACTAACAGATCAGACGGTGGGTATTAACACCACGTATATAAAATTATTTTGCAAGAGAACGCACAGTACAGGTGCCAATGAAAAGGCCTATTTTTTTATATTTCTAGGTACAGCAGCCGTGTACTAACAGAATCAGACGGTGTGTATGAACACTACGTATGTAAAATTATTTTGCAAGAGAACGCACAGTACAGGTGCCATGAAAAGGCCTATTTTTTTATATTTCTAGGTACACAGCCGTGTACTAACAGATCAGACCGGTGTGGTATTACACCACGTATATACAATTATTTTGCAAGAGAACGCAAAGTACAGGTGCCAATGAAAAGGCCTATTTTTTTTTTATATTTCTAGGTACACAGCCGTGTACTAACAGCAGACGGTGTGTATTAACACCGTATATACAAATTATTTTGCAAGAACGCACAGTAGTACAGGTGCCAATAAAAGGCCTTTTTTTTTAATATTTCTAGGTACAGCCGTGTACTAACAGTTCAGACGGTGTGTATTAACACCACGTATATAAAATTATTTTGCAAGAGAACGCACAGTACAGGTGCCAAATGAAAAGGCCTTTTTTTTTTATATTTCTAGGTACACAGCCGTGTGTACTAACAGATCAGACGGTGTGTGTATTAACACCACGTATATAAAATTATTTTTGCAAGAGAACGCACAGTACAGGTGCCAATGAAAAGGCCTTTTTTTTTTTTTATATTTCTAGGTACACAGCCGTGTACTAACAGGTCAGACGGTGTGTATTAACACCACGTATATAAAATTATTTTGCAAGAGAACGCACAGTACAGGTGCCAATGAAAAAGGCCTATTTTTTTATATTTCTAGGTACACAGCCGTGTACTAACAGTTCAGACGGTGGGTATTAACACCACGTATATACAATTATTTTGCAAGAGAACGCAAAGTACAGGTGTAAAAAAAAGGCTTTTTTTTTTTATATTTCTAGTACACAGCCGTGTACTAACAGATCAGACGGTGTGTATGAACACTACGTATATACAAATTATTTTGCAAGAGAACGCAAAGTACAGGTGCCAATGAAAAGGCTTTTTTTTTTTATATTTCTAGGTACACAGCCGTGTACTAACAGATCAGATGGTGTGTATTAACACCACGTATATACAATTATTTGAAAGAGAACGCAAAGTACAGGTGCCAATGAAAAGGCTTTTTTTTTTATATTTCTAGGATACACAGCCGTGTACTAACAGATCAGACGGTGTGTATTAACACCACGTATATACAATTATTTTGGCAAGAGAACGCAAAGTACAGGTGCCAATGAAAAGGCTTTTTTTTTTTTTTATATTTCTAGGTACACAGCCGTGTACTAACAGATCAGACGGTGTGTATGAACACTACGTATATACAATTATTTTGGCAAGAGAACGCACAGTACAGGTGCCATGAAAAGGCCTATTTTTTTATATTTCTAGGTACACAGCCGTGTACTAACAGATCAGACGGTGTGTATGAACACTATGTATAAAATTATTTTGCAAGAGAACACACAGTACAGGTACCAATGAAAAGGCCTATTTTTTTTATATTTCTAGGTACACAGCCGTGTACTAACAGATCAGATGGTGTGTATGAACACTACGTATATAAAATTATTTTGGCAAGAGAACGCAAAGTACAGGTGCCAATGAAAAAGGCCTATTTTTTTTTATATTTCTAGGTACACAGCCGTGTACTAACAGTTCAGACGGTGGGTATTAACACACGTATATAAATTATTTTGCAAGAGAACGCAAAGTACAGGTGCCAATGAAAAGCCTTTTTTTTATATTTCTTAGGTACACAGCCGTGTACTAACAGATCAGACGGTGGGTATTAACACCACGTATATACAATTATTTGCAAGAGAACGCAAGTACAGGTGCCAATGAAAAGGCTTTTTTTTTTTATATTTCTAGGTACACAGCCGTGTACTAACAGATCAGACGGTGGTGTATGAACACTACGTATATACAATTATTTTGCAAGAGAACGCAAAGTACAGGTGCCAATGAAAAGGCCTTTTTTTTTTTATATTTCTAAGGTACCACAGCCGTGTACTAACAGATCAGACGGTGGGTATTAACACCACGTAATATACAATTATTTTGCAAGAGAACGCAAAGTACAGGTGCCAATGAAAAGGCCTTTTTTTTTTTATATTTCTAGGTACACAGCCGTGTACTAACAGATCAGACGGTGTGTATGAACACCACGTATATACAATTATTTTTGCAAGAGAACGCAAAGTACAGGTGCCAAATGAAAAGGCTTTTTTTTTTTAATTTCTAGGTACACAGCCGTGTACTAACAAGATCAAGCGGTTACGTGTATTGAACACTACGTATATAAATATTTTGCAAGAGAATCACAGTAACAGGTGCCAATGAAAAGCCTATTTATTATTATTTCTAGGTACACAGCACTAACAGATCAGAACGGTGGTATTAACACACGTATATACAATTATTTGCAAGAGACACGCAAAGTAAGGTCCAATGAAAAGCTTTTTTTTTTTTTTATATTTCTAGGTACACAGCCGTGTACTAACAGATCAGACGGTGTGTATTAAACACCACGTATTATTAACATTATTTTGCAAGAGAATGGCCCAAAGTACAGGCTGCCAATAAAAGGCTTTTTTTTTTTATATTTCTAAGTACACAGCTCGTTATGTACTAAGAGATCAGACGGTGGTTTTAACACCACGTATTATACAATTATTTTTGCAAGAGGAACGCACAGTACAGGTGCCAATGAAAAGGCCTATTTTTTTATATTTTCTAGGTTACACACCGGTACTAACAGATCAGACGGTGTGTATGAAACTACGTATGTAAAATATTTTGCAAGAGAACGCACAGTACAGGTGCCAATGAAAAAGGCCTATTTTTTATATTTCTAGGTACACAGCCGTGATGTACTAACAGATTCAGACGGTGTGTGTATTTAACACCACGTATAATACAATTATTTTGCAGAGAATGCAAGTACAGTTAGCCAAAGAAAAAGGCCTTTTTTTTTTATTTCTAGGTACACCGCCGTGTACTAACAGGTCAGACGGTGGGTATTTACACCTGGTATACAAAAAGGGTATTGCAGGCACACAGAACCCAGAACACTAGAGCCAAATAAACTGTATTTAAAAAAAATAAATAAATTCACAGCTGTATACTGCCAGATCAGATGGTGCATATACACACTAGGTATATAATACCGGCTCGATCGAACACTACTCGCTCATCTCTAATAAGGATATATATTGAAAGTATAAAAAGAAAACCCACTAATATGAATTAATATATATACACATATACCATATATCTATATTATATAGTATATGGTCTTACACTAAAATGAGACATAAATTTAACTCCGGTTACGAGTTTTATATGGATTTCTCTATATATATATTATTTATTTATATACATTTTCTTTCTATGTATATTATTCATATATATTCTATACTTTTTACATATATCTTTTTATATATTTTGATATATGTATGGTAATATATTTTACAATTTGATTAGAAATAATCCATGATCCCATCAAGAATATATATATACTTCTTTCCAGGTTTTTTTCACTGCAAATGTTTGTATCTATATACTAATCAAAGATTAATTGATGTTCCCACCCCCCATAAAGGGGTTATAAATATTAGTTCGGACATTTTCACTGCTGACCACTGAGGAAGGGGTGTTAACCCTGAAACGCGTATGGGGAAGCAGTGAAATAACTTGGAGAGAAAAAGACATCCAAAGAAAGAATATCGCTATTATATAGCTATTTCATAGCTATTTATCCACGGAACTTTCTGTCTAAAATACTAAGTATCCAATCACACAAAGGATACTTAGAGAACTGATTGGCACGCTATCCGAAATTAAGGCACGCTTTCTGGATCGCGCGCCAATCCAGCACGCTACAGGTCCGCCGACGCTACAGAACAGCCGGAGATTGAAAGAGCACTAGAATCGGCAATCCGCGGTGTTACAGTGAATACCCCAGCGTAGATCTTCTATACATCGAGTGGTAAAGTATTACCGACAATTAATTGCTTACAAAAACTGAACCACCAATGTACTGACTACTGTATTATAGCACGGGGTTTTAATATCACTGAACCACCAATGGACTAGTATAAGTATGTATTGATATCTATTATCATACTAGTGAAATACAGAAGTACAACGGCACTTTAATCTTTTGGATGCCACAATTCACAGCGGCACTTTAACCCTTCGGATGCTATAATTAGAGATGAGCGAGTAGTGAAATATTCGAAAGTTCGAAATTCGATTCGAATAGACCGCGAAATTCGACTATTCGACCGAATATCGAATCCCATTAAAGTCTATTGGAAAAAAATGCTCGCCACTTGGAAATCTCAATTCGACCACTTGGAGGTCACCAAGTCCACCCTGAAACCTCAGAAAAGGATGCCAACACTGCTGGAATGCAACTAG
Organism: Rhinella marina; assembly: GCA_900303285.1. Lineage (NCBI taxonomy): Eukaryota > Metazoa > Chordata > Amphibia > Anura > Bufonidae > Rhinella > Rhinella marina. The sequence continues at coordinate 5,154 of ONZH01017802.1, forward strand.
GACAGCAGAGGAAGCATGTCTGGGTGCATATAACGCGCCCAAGTCGCACTATTACGCCACTATCACAGCCTCTCAACAATACACTCCAAAGACAATGTAACCTCTCTGTAAAGTGAGACCATACAAGGAAACCTTCTTTCCTCTACATTGCCATGGACCCCAAGCCAAACTAGACAAAAAAGAAGATAAAATTCTGTACCCCTTAAAATCACGTTGCCTATGACAACCACAGATGGCATAGGCAAAGGGGAAAGCAAATAGACCCCACCCCTAATTGTCATTGCGTGTGTGTGTGAGATGTGGTCAGACATGTCTTCTTTAAAATGTAAAAACAACTCAAACACATGCAGAAGCCTTAAAATGCCCAAATTGTTGGCGCTTGAGATGTCAGTGACCCGACCTGGCCCAGTGTCATGTCTAGCAGGTAAAGCAGTGGGGATGTTGAGGGATGCGTAGGACCGCAAAAGGCAGGAAGAGGCCGTGGGCTGGCCAGAGGCTCATGGAGAAGGCAGGCTAGAGCCCGCAGGGCTGCATCTCTTCCCTATAACAGGCCCCCACACAAAGCTCTCCCATCGAGGGCTCTTAGGTCCTTGTGAAAATATTTTAATGAGTGCGCAAAGTTAGCTTGAGGTGAGCCCTCGAAAAAATTATATGGAGGCCCAAGAGGTGAGACCTCTTAAAAATTGTATTAAGGCCCAAGAGGTGAGCCATAATAAAAATTGTTTGTAGGCCCAAGAGGTGAGACGTCTTAAAAATTGTGTGGAGGCTAAAGAGGTGAGACCTCTTAAAAATTATGTGGAGGCCCAAGAGGTGAGACCTCTTAAAAATTATGTGGAGGCCCAAGAGGTGAGACCTCTTAAAAATTATGTGGAGGCCCAAGAGGTGAGACCTCTTAAAAATTATGTGGAGGCCCAAGAGGTGATACCTCTTAAAAATTATGTGGAGGCCCAAGAGGTGAGACCTCTTAAAAATTATGTGGCGGCCCAAGAGGTGAGACCTCTTAAAAATTATGTGGCGGCCCAAGAGGTGAGACCTCTTAAAAATTTTGTGGAGGAGGCCCAAGAGGTGAGACCTCTTAAAAATTATGTGGAGGCCCAAGAGGTGAGACCTCTTAAAAATTATGTGGAGGCCCAAGAGGTGAGACCTCTTAAAAATTATGTGGAGGCCCAAGAGGTGAGACCTCTTAAAATTATGTGGAGGCCCAAGAGGTGAGACCTCGATAAAATTATGTGGAGGCCCAAGAGGTGAGACCTCGATAAAATTATGTGGAGGCCCAAGAGGTAAGACCTCGATAAAATTATGTGGAGGCCCAAGAGGTGAGACCTCTTAAAATTATGTGGAGGCCCAAGAGGTGAGACCTCTTAAAAATTATGTGGAGGCCCAAGAGGTGAGACCTCTTAAAAATTATGTGGAGGCCCAAGAGGTGAGAGCTCTTAAAAATTATGTGGAGGCCCAAGAGGTGAGACCTCTTAAAAATTATGTGGAGGCCCAAGAGGTGAGCCATAAATATATAAATTTTTTTATTTACGGAGCAATTCTACGGCGGTTAAGGAGGAGGAGGAGGAGGTGGAGGAGGAAATGGCACTTCATACAGATGGCACTCCACTTTTGGCTGCTTTCCACTGTTGGAGAAGCAAAGTCCGGGTCAATCCACTTGCTGTTCATTTTGATTAGCGTCAGCCTGTCGGCACTGTCGGTTGACAGGCGGCTGCGCTTATCGGTTATAATGCCCCCGGCTGCGCTGAACACCCTTTCGGATAGCACGCTGGCGGCAGGGCAGGCAAGCACCTCCAAGGCGTACAGGGACAGTTCCAGCCACGTGTCCAACTTGGAGACCCAGTAAGTGTAGGACGCCGAGGGATCGGGGAGGACAGGGTTACGGTCTGCCAGGTACTCCCGCAACATCCGCCGATACTTGTCCCTCCTGCTGATAGCGGGCCCCGCAGTGATGGAAGTTGCACGAGGGGGTGCCATGAACGTGTCCCACAACTTGGAGAGTGTTCCCCTGGTGGCTGTGGGCCTGATCGATGTTGAGGGACTCTGGGAGACGCTCTCCTCTCTGCCGCCAGCGATGGTAGGTGGGAAAATCTCCATCATGTTCTGCACGCGTTCCCTCTGGTATTCCAGCAATCGATTCATCCTCTCCTCTACCGGAATAAAAGAGGAGACGTTATCTTTATACGGGGGTCCAGGATTGCGAAGACCCAGTACAGTTTGTTCTCCACTATCCGGACAACACGTGTGTCCCAGGAAAAGCAGCCCAGCATGAAGTCAGCCATGTGTGCCAGACTCTGAATAGGCATGACGTCACTGCCCCCACCAGAAGGATCACTTGCCATTTCCTCCTCTTCCTCTTCCGCCTCCTCTCCGCCCCATCCGCGCTGAATCAATGGGACGCACACAGCCTGACTGCTACCCTCGCCGCCAGCATCCTCCTCCTCTTCCACAGCCACCTCCACGTCGTCCTCCTCCTCCTCATCCTCCTCCTCCTCCTGCAACTGCCACCGAGAAGCAGACAAAAGTGTGGTCTGACTGTGTAGCTCCGTTGCGTCTCCTCCTACCCCCGTCTCCTCTGCGTGCAATGCGTTCTCCCTTATTGCGATGAGCGATTCTTTAAGGACGCATAGGAGCAGGATGGTTACGCTCACTATAGCGTCCTCACTGCTGACCTTCTTGGTGGACTCCTCAAAGATACGCAGTACATCGCATATGTCTGCCATCCATGGCCACTCGTGGTTGGCAAACTGAGGGAGCTGAGTTGGAGGCACGCGTGGATTCATAATCTGGTACTCCATCAATGCTCTCTGCTGCTCACACACCCTGGCCAACATGGAATAGGTGGAATTCCAGCGAGTCGGCAGGTCGCACAACAGCCGATGTTCAGGCAAATGGAGGCGTTGCTGGAGTTTTTTTAAGCTAGCAGCAGCTACAGTTGACTTCCGAAAGTGAGCGCACAAGCGCCGCACTTTCACCAGTAGCTCTGCCAGGTTGGGGTAAGTCTTTAGAAATTTTTGGACTACCAGATTAAAAACGTGGGCCAGGCATGGTACGTGATTGAGTTCGGCAAGCTCCAGAGCCGCCACCAGGTTACGGCCGTTATCGCACACGACCATGCCTGGTCCTAGCTGCAGCGGCGACAGCCACATCTCCGTCTGCTGCAATATGGCGTCCCTCACCTCTGGGGCGCTGTGCTTCCTGTCGCCCAAGCTGATGAGCTTAAGCACCGCCTGCTGACGTCTCCCCGCACCAGTGCTGCAACGCTTCCAGCTAGCGGCTGAGGGCGATGTTAAGGCAGAGGAGGAGGAGGAGGAAGAGGAGGGGGGTTTATCAGAACCCGTGCTGGCAATCTTGGGCGGAGGTGGTAGGTAGGCCGTCTCTGTTTGCGACCCCGTCCCCGCTTCCACTACATTCACCCAGTGTGCCGTCAAAGAGATGTATCGTCCCTGGCCGCAAGCGCTTGTCCACGAGTCGGTGGTCAAGTGGACCTTTGCGCTGACTGCGTACCTCAGGGCCCGCCTGATGTTACGCGACACGTGCTGGTGCAGGGCGGGGACGGCACTCCGGGAAAAGTAGTGGCGGCTGGGGACGGAATAGCGAGGTGCGGCAGCCGCCATCAGGTCGCGGAAGGCCTGCGTCTCCACAAGCCTAAACGGCAACATCTCCAGTGCCAGCAGTTTGGAGATGTGGCAGTTTAAGGCTTGGGCTTGGGGGTGACTCGAGGCGTACTTCCGCCTGCGGTCGAACGCCTGCGAGATGGACAGTTGTTGGGACGAGGAGTGTGAAGGTGCAGGCAAAGAGGCGGGGGAAGGGGAGGCTGAAGGAGAAGGCCCCAAAGTAGCCGAGGCAGAGGCAGATGTGGAGGTGTCCTGGCTGGAGGTCTGGACCGCAGTGGCAGCACACAACAAAGGGGAAGAGGCAGTGGCAGCAAGACCGGGCGCAGGTTGTATTGCGTTTGCTCTCTCCCACTCAGCCCAGTGCTTGACTTCCAAGTGATGCCGCATGCCTGAGGTGGTCAGATTGCTCTTCTCAGAGCCCCTACTCAGTTTTGAGTGGCAGAGTGTACAAACCGAGCTCAGTTTGTCATCCGCACAAACATTAAAAAATCTCCACACCACAGAAGTACGAGGCCTCGATGGGGGAGCTTCGCGCGACTGCCCGCTGCCGGGAACAGCTTCGGCCCTGCTGGCTGTGGCCTCACTTCTCTGTCTGGACTGTCCTCTGCCTGTGGACATCCCTCTGCCTGTGGACATCCCTCTGCCTGTGGACATCCCTCTGCCTCTTGCTGCCTTTTTCGGTGCTGCGCAGACCACCACCTCTCCACTGCTTTCCCCGCTGGACATCACCCCTGGCCAAGTGGGGTCGGTCATTTCGTCATCCACCACCTCCTCTTCCACTTCCTCACTCTGCTCCTCCTCCTGCCCAATGGACATTCCAACAGCCTCCCTTGATGGCAACTGCGTCTCATCATCATCATCGCTCATGATAACAGATGCTGGTTCAGGGTCCACATCAGCAGGAGATGGCGAATACTCAATTGGTTGGGCATCACTACAAACAAATTCCTCTGCTAGCTCCTGGGATTCTTCCGGCACATCTGAAAAAGGACCCGAAAAGAGCTCCTGGGAGGGGTCAATGGTGGGATGACTCTGTTGGCCAGGTGTGGAGGAAGGAGGGTCAGAGTGAGACTGTGTGGATGACTGGCTGGTGGACAACTGTGTGGAAGCGCTATCGGCTATCCATTGCACCACCTGTTCAACCTGCTCAGGCCTCAACAGCGGTGTAACCCGCCCCCTGCTTAACTGTCCCATAAAGGCAGGGATTCTGGATGAGTGGGATCCTGGCTGACCCTCACCAGCACGCATTGTATCCCCACTGGCTTCAACAAGGCCACCAACAGCATTTCCGCGCCCCCGTCCATGTCCGATTCCGCTAGCCCCCCTCCGCATTTTATTTTTTTTTGGTTACAATATTTTGCCTTCACAGCCGTGTACTAACAGTTCAGACGGTGTGCATGAGCACTACGTATATACAATTATTTTGCAAGAGAACGCAAAGTACAGGTGCCAATGAAAAGGCTTTTTTTTTAAATATATTTCTAGGTACACAGCCGTGTACAAACAGATCAGACGGTGTGTATGAACACTACGTATATACAATTATTTTGCAAGAGAACGCAAAGTACAGGTGCCAATGAAAAGGCTTTTTTTTTAAATATATTTCTAGGTACACAGCCATGTACAAACAGATCAGACGGTGTGTATGAACACTACGTATATACAATTATTTTGCAAGAGAACGCAAAGTACAGGTGCAAATGAAAAGGCTTTTTTTTTTTATATTTCTAGGTACACAGCCGTGTACAAACAGATCAGACGGTGTGTATGAACACTACGTATATACAATTATTTTGCAAGAGAACGCAAAGTACAGGTGCCAATGAAAAGGCTTTTTTTTTAATATATTTCTAGGTACACAGCCGTGTACAAACAGATCAGACGGTGTGTATGAACACTACGTATATACAATTATTTTGCAAGAGAACGCAAAGTACAGGTGCCAATGAAAAGGCTTTTTTTTTTTTTATATTTCTAGGTACACAGCCGTGTACAAACAGATCAGACGGTGTGTATGAACACTACGTATATACAATTATTTTGCAAGAGAACGCAAAGTACAGGTGCCAATGAAAAGGCTTTTTTTAAAATATATTTCTAGGTACACAGCCGTGTACAAACAGATCAGACGGTGTGTATGAACACTACGTATATACAATTATTTTGCAAGAGAACGCAAAGTACAGGTGCCAATGAAAAGGCTTTTTTTTTAAATATATTTCTAGGTACACAGCCGTGTACAAACAGATCAGACGGTGTGTATGAACACTACGTATATACAATTATTTTGCAAGAGAACGCAAAGTACAGGTGCCAATGAAAAGGCTTTTTTTTTAAATATATTTCTAGGTACACAGCCGTGTACAAACAGATCAGACGGTGTGTATGAACACTACGTATATACAATTATTTTGCAAGAGAACTCAAAGTACAGGTGCCAATGAAAAGGCTTTTTTTTTTTTATATTTCTAGGTACACAGCCGTGTACAAACAGATCAGACGGTGTGTATGAACACTACGTATATACAATTATTTTGCAAGAGAACGCAAAGTACAGGTGCCAATGAAAAGGCTTTTTTTTTTTATATATTTCTAGGTACACAGCCGTGTACTAACAGGTCAGACGATGGGTATTTACACCTGGTATACAAAAAGGGTATTGCAGGCACACAGAAACCAGAACACTAGAGCCAAATAAACTGTATTTAAAAAAAATAATAATTTACAGCCGTATACTGCCAGATCAGATGGTGCATATACACACTAGGTATATAACAGGGTTTTGCAGCCAAAAAGAACGCAGAACAGTAGTGCCAAATATAGTTTGGTATGTAGCAGAGCACCTAATACACCACTAATGCCTCTCTCTGTCCCTACTCCAGCAGCTATCCCTGAATACAGCAACCGTTCTCAGCAGACTGTATATTGTAGTAAAGCTATCACTGTACTGCACTATAGTAGCCCTGATAATGGCTTTTAATCACGCTCCTGCCTGTCCAACAGCTAAAACCTATCTGTCCCTTCTCCAGCCTCTGTCCCTGACTAAGTTCACGCAGCATATGCGAACGAGCAGGAAGAGCTGAGTTTTTAATATTCGAGGTCACATGGTTTTTCCAGCCAATCCATGTAGACGCTGTTTTCGCGCCAGCGTGCTCCGCGGGCCTGTCATACCCCCCCTGCATGTTGATTGGTGGAAAAAGAGCGCCAGGGAAGGTGGGAGGGGAAACGAATTCTAAGTGCGCCATCGCCGTTATACTCGATTGAAATCGAGTATGCCGAATACCGTAGTATTCGATCGAATACCGGCTCGATCGAACACTACTCGCTCATCTCTAGCTATAATCCAGGCCTATATGCTAAGTGGATTAATATTTCCAGGATTATAACAGTGACCGCCGGTCCATCAATACCAGTATACTGCAAGTGAACTATCTCCTTTAATACCCCAAGTGAATTATTATCAAGTTTATGCATTTTTAATTCCTAACCTCTGGGGTTTTGTTATTGTTATTTTTATTTTTGTTTCTATTTTTATCCTTATTGTTATTTTTATCCCTATTCTTATTTATGTATTTATGTATTTGTTTTTATATTTATATTTATACCCAGCGCTGGACTGATTAAAATAGGATTGTTTATATTAAAGTATATGTATTAACACTGAATCCCTTCTAGAGTGTGCCTACTTACCCTACAACTGTTTTTACTTGTTTATATACAGCATTTGGGTGTGCTGATAAGTAGTGCACCTCACTATCCATCCTACCAAATAGTGAGCTACTATCTTCCTAATTATTTAAAAAATAAAAAGGAGCAGCCAACTACTTTGACTACTGTTACATATCACAGTATTTGAGGCATAGTCATGTTCTATTACAATTTTTTGTTAAAATTGCTACTTACCTTGAGTAGAGTTTTATACATATATATGCGACTTAGGATTCACCTATAGTATACACCAATCCCACTCCAACCTGCTCTTAACCAAACAGAAAAAAAAACACTGACATACTGCATAAAACGTGTAGACCACATCAGCCTCTTTATTATCAAACATCTAAATGAACATTATCAGCAATATATAAAACCTTGAGAGTGGCAGTCATAAACATGGTGGTCTAAAGTAACATCACTAGTCACACTGAGATGACTTGGGGTTACCAATTTAGGTTATTTCAACCACTGGTTTCACAGACCCTGTTCCCAGTGGGATCCACCACCAAACCTTCCTCCATGACAGAAGTCTTATAACTCCGGTGTGCATGACACCTTGAAAAAGTGCCAGTTACAACCTCCTCAACCAGCTGTTGTAGCAGCTATTGAATGCACATAAACAAACCCTCACTCTACTCACCAATTACTTCAAATTTAAGAGCATGCAGGTTCTCATATCTAGATCAGATGGAAAAGGAAGACCCCTCTCTCACAGATGATTAGTAAATATACCAGTGTTCCCCCTTTTCCTAGCCCCACCTATCCCTACCAGCAATATATAAAACCTTAAGATGTTCTGCCATAAACAGGGAGATCTTGAAGGACTTATTTAGCGATTCCCAAGTAATATCCCCATTCACACTGTGCCAGCTGGGGGTTGACAGATGTCAGGGTACTGGAACCATTGTTTCTACTGTACCTGTTCCAAGGGACTGCCCTCTGCGTGAACCACCAACAAACCTTTCACCATTACGGGGTCTTATACCTCTCATTGGTCCTAACACCTTGAATAAGTGCCAGCTAAGACGTCCTCAGCTGGCTGTTCAAGGCAACAATTGAACGCACGTAAACAAACATTGTTTCTCACATTTTGTTTCTTTGAATCCAGAGGAAAAAAAAGCAGACTGGTTTGAGTGTTGCATTTGTAAAAGCAGAGACATAACTCGAGTTTGAGCGTTTGCACGTTTGATTTTTAAGTGCGTATTTGAACTAAGTGTGTGACTGTAGATTACGTGACTTCAGATTTGGGGACTACAGTAAGTCGGTTTGAGATCACTGTATTGTATTTTTTTCTCTTTTATTGTGTAATCCCCATTAGTATGTCTTCCATTATTGACAGAGCAGTCCAGTGCACATCTTGTCTGATGTATGCAGTCCTGGAACAGCCGTTTAAGGGTGCATATATTTGTTCAAAATGTGAGCAAATTACCCGTTTGGAATCGCACATCGTGTATCTAACCGGGCGGATTTCAACACTGAGAAGCGCTGACAATTTGGAAAAGAGTTTGCTGCTCACTGAGCAAGCACTCTATGGGGTAGATGTGGGGGAGGGTGGTAGTGAGGAGGCTCAGGAAAGTGAGGTAGCTAGCTGGGTAACAGTTAGAAAGCGGGGTAGAGGGAAAAGTGCCAGGGAGGCTAGCCCTGATCTGACACACCCCAACAAGTTTGCAAGTTTGGCAGATGAGGGGAATGCCACTTCAGGGAGAGCACTGCTGCAGCCGGACACTTCCTCTGCCAGTCAGGGGAATGTCAGCTCCAGTAAGCAGGGGACCAGGAGAGCAGGGCAGGCCAGACAGGTGCTGGTAGTGGGAGATTCAATTATTAGGGGTACAGAGAGGGCAATCTGTCACAAAGACCGGGATCGTCGAATGGTGTGTTGCCTTCCTGGCGCTCGAGTTCGGCACATCGCGGATCGGGTTGACAGATTACTGGGAGGGGCTGGAGAAGATCCAGCAGTCATGGTCCATATCGGAACCAATGACAAAGTTAGAGGTAGGTGGAGCGTCCTTAAAAATGATTTTAGGGATCTAGGGCACAAGCTTAGGGCAAGGACGTCAAAGGTAGTGTTTTCCGAAATACTGCCTGTACCACGAGCCACACAAGAAAGGCAGCGGGAGATTAGGGAGGTAAACAAGTGGCTCAAGAACTGGTGTAGGAAGGAGGGATTTGGGTTCTTGGAGAACTGGGCCGACTTCTCTGTCGGCTACAGGCTCTACCGTAGGGATGGGCTGCACCTCAATGGGGAAGGGGCAGCTGTTTTGGGGGAGAAGATGGCTAGAAGGCTGGAGGAGTGTTTAAACTAGGGACTGGAGGGGAGGGTAACTATATTATAGATGGGGAAGATAGTGCAGATAGAGACCTGGGGCAAGGTAATGGAACTGGGGGAGGAATGGAAGGAGGAACTAGAACAGTGCAGAAGGAAAGGTGTAGGGGAAAAATATATATAAACCTTTTAACTGTATGTACACTAATGCCAGAAGCCTGACTAATAAAACTGGTGAACTGGAATTAGTGATGTGTGAGGAGGACTATGACATAGTGGGAGTAACTGAGACATGGCTGGATGATACTGGGCAGTCAACGTACAGGGTTACAGTCTGTTTAGAAAGGATCGCCAAAACCGGAGAGGGGGAGGGGTCTGTCTTTATGTAAAATCCTGTCTAAAGCCCACACTGCAGGAAGATATAAGTGAGGGACATGAACATGTGGAGTCACTATGGGTAGAAATAAATGGAGCCAAAAACAGTCATAAAATACTAATAGGACTTTATTATAAACCACCTAATATACCAGAGTCCACAGAAAATCTACTTCTAAATGAAATAGACGAGGCGGCAAAACATAATGAGGTTGTTATTATGGGGGATTTCAACTACCCAGACATAGACTGGGAAACTGAAACCTGTATATCTCATAAAGGAAACAGGTTCTTGGAAATAACCAAAGACAATTACCTTTCCCAACTGGTTCAGGACCCGACTAGAGGGACGGCCATACTGGACTTAGTATTAACCAATAGACTTGACAGAACAACAGATGTGCAGGTCGGGGGACACCTGGGAAATAGTGACCATAATATAATAACCTTCCAACTGTCATTCAAAAGAGCGTTTCTTCAGGGAGGAACAAAAATACCAAACTTCTAAAAAGCTAAATTTAGTCAACTAAGAGAGGCCATAGGCCTAACTAACTGCGACAAAGTCCTCAAAAATAAAAATACAGCCACAAAATGGGAGATTTTTAAAAGCATCCTAATATCTAATTGTGAGAGGTACATACCTTATGGGAATAAAAGGTTAAGGAACAAGAAAAAAACAATGTGGATAAATAGAGCTGTAAAGAAAGCAATAAATGACAAACAGAAAGCATTTAAATCACTAAAACAGGAGGGGAGCGAGGAAGCATTGAAAAACTATAAGGAAAAAAATAGAATATGTAAAAGACAAATAAAAACAGCCAAACTAGAGACCGAGAGATTAATCGCCAAAGAGAGTAAAACTAACCCTAAAATGTTCTTTAATTATATAAATGGTAAAAAGTATAAACCTGAAGGTGTCGGCCCCTTACAGAGTAATGAGGGGGGAGTTGCAGAGAGCGATGAGGAGAAAGCAAAGCTACTAAATATTTTTTTTCTCCACAGTATTCACTGAGGAAAATAAACTGTCAGAGGAAATGCAGAATATAAAAGTAAATTCCCCTTTAAAAGTGGCCTGTCTGACCCAGGAAGAAGTACAGCGGCGTCTTAAAAAGATTAAAATAGACAAAATCGCCAGGACTGGATGGCATACACCCCCGTATCCTAAGAGAATTAAGTAATGTCATCGACAGACCCTTATTTCTGATATTTAAGGACTCTTTACTGACAGGGAGTGTTCCACAGGATTGGCACATAGCAAATGTGGTGCCAATATTCAAAAAGGGTCCAAAAACAGAGCCCGGGAACTATAGGCCGGTAAGTTTAACATCTTTTTGTGGGTAAACTGTTTGAGGGTTTTCTAAGAGATGCTATCTTGGAGTACCTTAATGAAAATAAGCAAATAACTCCATATCAGCATGGCTTCATGAGGGATCGGTCATGTCAAACCAATTTAATCAGTTTCTATGAGGAGGTTAGTTCTAGACTTGACTGCGGCGAATCAATGGATGTCGTATATCTGGACTTCTCCAAAGCATTTGACATGGTACCACAGAAAAGGTTAGTATATAAAATGAGAATGCTTGGCCTGGGAGAAAATGTCTGTATGTGGGTAAGTAACTGGCTCAGTGATAGAAAACAGAGGGTGGTTATTAACAGCACATATTCAGATTGGGTCACTGTCACTAGTGGGGTACCACAGGGGTCAGTATTGGGCCCTATTCTCTTCAATATATTTATTAATGATCTTGTAGAAAGCTTGCACAGTAAAATATCAATTTTTGCAGATGACACTAAACTGTGTAAAGTAATTAACACAGAAGAGGACAGCACACTGCTACAGATGGATCTGGATAGACTGGAGGCTTGGGCATAGAAGTGGCAGATGAGGTTTAACACTGACAAATGTAAGGTTATGCATATGGGAAGGAATAATGCAAGTCACCAGTACATACTAAATGGTAAAATATTAGGTAACTCTGACATGGAAAAGGACCTAGGAATTTTAGTGAACAGCAAACTAAGCTGTAGAAACCAGTGTCAGAAAGCTGCCAAGGCCAATAAGATAATGGGTTGTATCAAAAGAGGCATAGATGCCCGTGATGAGAATATAGTCCTGCCACTTTACAAATCACTAGTCAGACCACACATGGAGTACTGTGTACAGTTCTGGGCTCCTGTGAACAAGGCAGACATAGCAGAGCTGGAGAGGGCTCAGAGGAAGGCAACTAAAGTAATAACTGGAATGGGTGGACTACAGTACCCAGAAAGATTATCAAAATTAGGTTTATTCACTTTAGAAAAAAGACGACTGAGGGGAGATCTAATAACTATGTATAAATATATCAGAGATCAGTACAGAGATCTATCCCATGATCTATTTATCCCTAGGACTGTGACTGTGACGAGGGGACATTCTCTGCGTCTGGAGGAAAGAAGGTTTGTACACAAACATAGAAGAGGATTCTTTACGGTAAGAGCAGTGAGACTATGGAACTCTCTGCCTGAGGAGGTGGTGATGGTAAGTTCACTAAAAGAGTTCAAGAGGGGCCTGGATGCATTTCTGGAGGGTAATAATATTACAGGTTATAGTTACTAGAGATGGGTCTTTGATCCAGGGAGTAATTCTGATTGCCTGATTGGAGTCGGGAAGGAATTTTTTTCCCTAAAGTGGGGAAAATTGGCTTCTACCTCACAGGGTTTTTTTTGCCTTCCTCTGGATCAACTTGTAGGAAAACAGGCCGAACTGGATGGACAGATGTCTTTTTTCAGCCTTATAAACTATGTTACATGTTCCCAGGGACAGTGAGTGGGTGGCTGTTTCTCAGGTCCAGACAGGGTGGGAAAGACAAGGCCATTAATCACTGATACTTGGTAAAGGTACCACTGCTCCCCCACTTTTCCTAGCTCCACCTATCCCTTATTCTCCGAACCAACTCCTACCAGGGTTGCCAACCATCTCTTTAAATTTTTCTGGACAACTGAAACAAAAATCACGGACAGCCCAAAATTTTTACGGACATATGCCACACCCTCTTTTAGAAGCCATGGCCCTATTTCACGCCCTAAAATGCCCTGAACATAATATTCTTGAACCACAAACAACCTAGAATTAAAGGGTTGCCCAGTAGTTAAAAATATGGCACCTCAAATTTCTTACTTTTCTATCATCCTCCTCCCGATCTTCCAACAGTGTTATCCTGCTGCTACCCTCAATAGTATGCTGATTGTGCTCCCCAATGACCCAAAACACTATACTGTAGAAATAATAGTGCCATACAGATAGCCCCCCTGCAGTAACAGAGCTCCCCAAAAGTCCAACTAATAGTAAAAATTGTCTCCCAAGAGCTCTCGTTAGTAAGTGCCCCCATAGTGATAATGCTCCCAAAAGTACCCCTGTTAGTAGTAGTGCCCTCCATATTGTGCCAAATAATTATAACAGCCCCGAAAAGTACCCCTACTAGTAGTAATAATGCCTCATAAGGCTTCATTCACATAGCCATAGTCTCGCTGTGCCCATGTAGCTGATTACAAACTACTAGTCTGCAAAACACACGCACCAGCCATGCGCACATTGCATTGTGGCGCAGCCCCATTGACTTCAATGAGTCCTTAATCCAGTAGTTATGACAAAAGATAGGGCATTCTCTAACTTTTGCTGTATCTTGTGGATCACGGACCCATTGAAGTTATTGGGTCAGTGCCACAATGCAGTGTGCTCATGGCCAGTGCCCATGTTTCACAGACCTGCGGTTTGGGGTCCACAAGACAAAGTCCACAGGCAAAGCTACACCATGGCTATGTGAATGCAGCCTAATAGAGATAATTTTCCTCATAGTGCCTCCAGTAGTAATAAAGCCCCCCTTCCCCATTGTGACCCTGTAGGTGTTGTGGGGGAGCCTGGGGCAGTTGGCTTTTTCTGGAACAGAGACTTTGGTGCTTGGAGGAAGCACACACACTGGGCCTGGGCTGGGTGATGAGAATGGGAAACACACACTGCAGGCTAGGTGGTGCTGCTGCTCCTCCTCCTTCAGACCTCACCTCATGTCTTACATTGCCCAGTGCCCACACCACAGACTCACCAGAGGTTCAGGGCAGGCTTCATGTTATTTCCTTCACTGTCTCTCAGACAGTCTCTGCCAACCCCAGTCCCGACTGCAGTCTACCCCTTCTGTGTGTGTAACGTGACTGGCCGGGGAATGCCTCCTCCTTCCTTCTCCGCCTCCTCCCTGTCCAACCCTCCGTCCACTCTTGCTTGTGCTGCTCTGTTCTAACTTGCGTGCCCTCCCCTCGCTCCCCACATGATTCATCACATCCCCGCTTGTCTGCTGCCCCGGGCCAGCCTCAGGTAATCCCAGTGCCGCTGGAACTAACTTCTCTTTGTGCGCTGCCTGCACTACGCACGCATGCGCAGTACAGACTTTGGGCTTTCGGGCCAAAAATAACGGACATTGTTTTTTTCTGCCGGACGCTACGGGCGGCAGAGAAAAACAACCATTTGTTGCGGACTGCCCGTACATTTACGGACGTTTGGCAACCCTGACTCCTACCCTTTAACTCACAGCCCTTACCTGTCATTCTGCCCTACAAACCCAGTCATTCCAATGCCTCCACTAATGCTTTGCCTTCTCCAACCCTCTTTATACAGATATACTAGCAGTGACCATAATACTTCTTTTGGAAAAAATGGGAGAACTTTTTGTATGTATAAATAAAACGCTGATTGTCAATGGACATTTTTGAAAGTGGCTTTATAAATATATACTTTTGTTGAGGCTACAGAGCTGTGTGTGAGACAATAGCCTAAAGGTTGCCTTAGTAGAAAACATTCTGCTGAAATAACTTTCTGGCTGATTGAGAGAAAATTGAGCACCCTGTCTTGTATAATGAATAGAACAACTTCTGCTTTACATGTTCCAGCTGTTCATACTATCATAAACATACTAATAATTCATTTTTATTAGAGGAATTTGCATAGAGCTTTAAAGATGTATGTGACTATAAGGAAGTCATTCAAGCATTATCTCATTTCAGGATAGGATCGTGGGTTTGTAAATATTCCAAATTGAATATACTGTAGCAGATGGAGAATCTTGCTGTATTAAAATATTGTATTGCGCAAAGCTGTTGCTAAGGCACATTGGTAAGATTTAGAGATGAGCGAGTAGTGTTCTATCGAGCTGGTATTCGATCGAATACTACGCTATTCGGCATACTCGATTTCGATCGAGTATAACGGCGATGGCGCACTTAGAATTCGTTTCCCCTCCCACCTTCCCTGGCGCTCTTTTTCGACCAATCACCATGCAGGGGGGGTATGACAGGCCCGCGGAGCACGCTGGCAGCGCAAAAACGGCGTCTACATGGATTGGCTGGAAAAACCATGTGACCTCGAATCATAAAAACTCAGCTCTTTCTGCTCGTTCGCATATGCTGCGTGAACTTAGTCAGGGACAGAGGCTGGAGAAGGGACAGATAGGTTTTAGCTGTTGGACAGGCAGGAGCGTGATTAAAAGCCCTTATCAGGGCTACTATAGTGCAGTACAGTGATAGCTTTACTACCATATACACTCTGCAGAGAACGGCTGCTGTATTCAGGGATAGCTGCTGGAGTAGGGACAGAGAGAGGCATTAGTGGTGTATTAGGTGCTCTGCTACATACCAAACTATATTTGGCACTACTGTTCTGCGTTCTTTTTGGCTGCAAAACCCTGTTATATACCTAGTGTGTATATGCACCATCTGATCTTCTGGCAGTATACGGCTGTGTACATTTTTTTTTTTAAATACAGTTTCTTTGGCTCTAGTGTTCTGGGTTCTGTGTGCCTGCAATACCCTTTTTGTATACCAGGTGTAAATACCCACCGTCTGACCTGTTAGTACACGGCTGTGTACCTAGAAATATTTAAAAAAAAGGCATTTTATTTGGCACCTGTACTGTGCGTTCTGCGTGCCTTCAAAAATCTTGTATATACGTGGTGTTAATACACACCGTCTGACCTGTTAGTACACGGCTGTGTACCTAGAAATATAAAAAAAAAGGCCTTTTATTTGGCACCTGTACTGTGCGTTCTGCGTGCTTGCAAAAATCTTTTATATACGTGGTGTTAATACACACCGTCTGACCTGTTAGTATAAGGCTGTGTACCTAGAAATATTAAAAAAAAGGCCTTTTATTTGGCACCTGTACTGTGCATTCTGCGTGCCTGCAAAAATCTTGTATATACGTGGTGTTAATACACACCGTCTGACCTGTTAGTACAAGGCTGTGTACCTAGAAATATATATAAAAAAAGGCATTTTATTTGGCACCTGTACTGTGCGTTCTGCGTGCCTGCAAAAATCTTGTATATACGTGGTGTTAATACACACCGTCTGACCTGTTAGTACAAGGCTGTGTACCTAGAAATATTAAAAAAAAGGCATTTTATTTGGCACCTGTACTGTGCGTTCTGCGTGCTTGCAAAATTATTTTATATACGTGGTGTTAATACACACCGTCTGACCTGTTAGTACACGGATGTGTACCTAGAAATATAAAAAAAAAAGGCATTTCATTTGGCACCTGTACTGTGCGTTCTGCATGCCTGCAAAAATCTTGTATATATGTGGTGTTAATACACACTGTCTGACCTGTTAGTACA
>ONZH01017803.1:0-379457 GCA_900303285.1 Rhinella marina
TAAGAACTGACTTTGAATCCTAATTTTCTTTGCTTTAAGTAGCAATTTGAGTTTGAAGCCAAGGAATTTATGCAGTGGTCAAAACATAAAGGTAATTGTTGCGACAGGTGAAAGTTTTTGTGACCATGCAAAAATAGCTTCAATGTTATGCCAGGATTGGCTCCTTGGAAGGAAACTTGGCAGAATTCCAAAGATAAACCTCAAATTTGGAGAGGGGTTAACACCCAATTAGATACAAATCCATTGGATTTTATTTCCAAAACCTTAACCACTTGGCCAGCGTGGTAAGTACCAATGAACAAATGGCTATAATTTTCTTTTAAATAACCCAATGTTGACATTTTGAAACTGCATCCAGAAAAAGTAAAATTTTCATAATGCAATCTTGACGGCTGATAATAAAATGCTGAGTGCGAGGGCCACCTGTTGTTACCTTCAGCGTTTCAAAGAAGAGAGATACCAGGAGTGGGGTTTGAATTTGCTCTTGATGAACCCTAGGTTGTCATCACCAGAAACGTTTTAAAGAAAATGGTTACCAGGAGTGGGGTTTGAACCCACGCGGATATATATCCATTGGATCTTAAGTCCAACGCCTTAACCACTCGGCCATCCTGGTGAAAGTCGGTGAAACAGGTGCTTGCCATCAAAGGTAGCAGTTATGACACCACAGCTATTTATATAAGTTTAGACAATTTCTATCTTTATGAACTAACTTTGAAACGTAATTATCTTTTCCTTAAATAGCAATTTTGACTGTAAAAGCCAAGGAATTCATGTCGTGGTCATAACATAAAGCTTATTGTTGCGACAGGGGAAAGTTTTTGTGACCGTGCAAGAACAGCTTCAATGTTATTCCAGGATTGGCTCCTTTGTAGGAAACGTGACAGACCTCTGAAAGGTAAACCTCACACTTGGAGAGGTGTTCACACCCACATGGATATGCATCTAAGGCCCCTTGCAGACGAGCGTGACACACGCACGTCTCCCGCATTGCGTGCCATGTCCTGAACTCCCGGCACTGAACGGGATCGCATAACATTATAGTGAGTTATGATGCTATGTAACCCTTACAGTTCTGGAATGTGTTGGATAACACTGACATAATGCTGTTAGTGTTATACAACACATTCCAGAACTGTAAGGGTTACATAGCATCATAAATCAGTATAATGCTATGTGACCCCGTTCAGTGTCGAGAGTTCAGGACACGGCCCACGATGCAGGAGATGTTCGTGTTTCACGCTCGTCTGCAAGGGGTCTAAAGGATTTTATTTCCAAAGCTTTAACCACTTGGCCACCCTGCTAAGTACCAATAAACAAATGGCTATAATTTTCTCTTGATGAACCCTAGGTTGGCATTTTGAGACTACATACACAAAAAGCTGAATTTCCATAATGAAATGTTAAGGGTTAAAAATAAAACGCTTGCTCCGAGGGCCAACTGTTGTCACCTTCAGTGTTTCAACAGTCATAACAACAAAGCTCTTTATGTAGGTTTATACAATTTCTTTTTTTAAGAACTGACTTTGAATCCTAATTTTCTTTGCTTTAAGTAGCAATTTGAGTTTGAAGCCAAGGAATTTATGCAGTGGTCAAAACATAAAGGTAATTGTTGCGACAGGTGAAAGTTTTTGTGACCATGCAAAAATAGCTTCAATGTTATGCCAGGATTGGCTCCTTGGAAGGAAACTTGGCAGAATTCCAAAGATAAACCTCAAATTTGGAGAGGGGTTAACACCCAATTAGATACAAATCCATTGGATTTTATTTCCAAAACCTTAACCACTTGGCCAGCGTGGTAAGTACCAATGAACAAATGGCTATAATTTTCTTTTAAATAACCCAATGTTGACATTTTGAAACTGCATCCAGAAAAAGTAAAATTTTCATAATGCAATCTTGACGGCTGATAATAAAATGCTGAGTGCGAGGGCCACCTGTTGTTACCTTCAGCGTTTCAAAGAAGAGAGATACCAGGAGTGGGGTTTGAATTTGCTCTTGATGAACCCTAGGTTGTCATCACCAGAAACGTTTTAAAGAAAATGGTTACCAGGAGTGGGGTTTGAACCCACGCGGATATATATCCATTGGATCTTAAGTCCAACGCCTTAACCACTCGGCCATCCTGGTGAAAGTCGGTGAAACAGGTGCTTGCCATCAAAGGTAGCAGTTATGACACCACAGCTATTTATATAAGTTTAGACAATTTCTATCTTTATGAACTAACTTTGAAACGTAATTATCTTTTCCTTAAATAGCAATTTTGACTGTAAAAGCCAAGGAATTCATGTCGTGGTCATAACATAAAGCTTATTGTTGCGACAGGGGAAAGTTTTTGTGACCGTGCAAGAACAGCTTCAATGTTATTCCAGGATTGGCTCCTTTGTAGGAAACGTGACAGACCTCTGAAAGGTAAACCTCACACTTGGAGAGGTGTTCACACCCACATGGATATGCATCTAAGGCCCCTTGCAGACGAGCGTGACACACGCACGTCTCCCGCATTGCGTGCCATGTCCTGAACTCCCGGCACTGAACGGGATCGCATAACATTATAGTGAGTTATGATGCTATGTAACCCTTACAGTTCTGGAATGTGTTGGATAACACTGACATAATGCTGTTAGTGTTATACAACACATTCCAGAACTGTAAGGGTTACATAGCATCATAAATCAGTATAATGCTATGTGACCCCGTTCAGTGTCGAGAGTTCAGGACACGGCCCACGATGCAGGAGATGTTCGTGTTCACGCTCGTCTGCAAGGGGTCTAAAGGATTTTATTTCCAAAGCTTTAACCACTTGGCCACCCTGCTAAGTACCAATAAACAAATGGCTATAATTTTCTCTTGATGAACCCTAGGTTGGCATTTTGAGACTACATACACAAAAAGCTGAATTTCCATAATGAAATGTTAAGGGTTAAAAATAAAACGCTTGCTCCGAGGGCCAACTGTTGTCACCTTCAGTGTTTCAACAGTCATAACAACAAAGCTCTTTATGTAGGTTTATACAATTTCTTTTTTTAAGAACTGACTTTGAATCCTAATTTTCTTTGCTTTAAGTAGCAATTTGAGTTTGAAGCCAAGGAATTTATGCAGTGGTCAAAACACAAAGGAATTGTTGCGACAGGTGAAAGTTTTGTGACCATGCAAAATAGCTTTCAATGTAGGCCATATTGGCCTCCTTGAAGGAAACTTGCAGAATCCAAGATAAACCTCAATTTGGAGAGGAGAACAACCCAATTAGATACAAATCCATTGGATTTTATTCAACAACCTTCAACCACTTGGCCAGCGTTTAAGTACCAATGAACCAAATGGCTATAATTTCTTTTAAACTAACCCAATGTACATTTAACCATCCAGAAAAGTAAAATTTTCATAATGCATCTTACGGCTATATAAAATGCTGTGAGGCGAGGGCCACCTGTTTTACCTTAGCGTTTCAAGAGAGAGAGATACAGGAGTGGTTTGAATTTGCTCTTGATGAACCCTAGTTGTCAATCACCAGAACGTTTTAAGAAAACGCTTACCAGAGGGGGGAACCCACGCTGATAATATCCATTGATCTTTAAGTCCAACGCCTTAACCACTCGCCATCCATGTGAAAGCTGTGAAACAGGTGCTTGCATCAAAGGTACAGTTATGACACCACGCTATTTATATAAGTTTAGACAATTTCTATCTTTATAAAACCTAACTTTTGAAAACGAATTATCTTTTCCGAAAGAGCAATTTTGTACTGTATAGCAAGGAATTCAGTCGTGCAGTCATACACATCTAAATCATTGTTGCACAGGGGAATTTTTGGCCGTGCAAGAACAGCTTCAATTATTCCAGCATGGCTCCTTCTGTAGAAACGTGACAGATCTGAAGTTTTTATTGATACCATTCTGGGGTGTGTATGACTTTTTGATCACTTTTTATTTAATTTTTTTTTAGAAAAAAAAAGTGACAAAAAACGGCAAATCGCCATTTGGACGCTTTTTTCCGCCACACAATTCGCCGTATTGGAATTTTTTTTTTTTATATTTTAAAAGTACGGGCGTTTTCGGTCACGGTGATACCCATGATATCTATATATTTATTGTTATTTAGGTATTTATTTTTTTACTTATACGGAAAGGGGGGTGATTTGAACTTTTTACATCTTTTTTATTTTTTATATATTTTTTTAACATTTTTTTTTAATTTTTTTTTTACTATTAGAAAGCTCAAATATGGGCTTATAAATTGTGGCTTTTTTTTTTTTCTTTATGAGCAATTCTGGGTTTTATAGACTCAGAAATACATCAATTGCTCATTTCTTATCCTGGCCTGCCATCTAGTGGCCAGAATAAGAATTGCACTTTGAAAACTGTAATCCTCACCAGCGAGGATTACAGTTTTCATATGGTGTACAGACACCCCGATTGGCCACACGGGGTGTCTGTACACCACCCGGAAGAGAAAACGCTTCCGGGTTTAGACGCAACTAGATGCCGTGATCACGTGTGATCACGGCATCTAGTCACCCCGGAAGACGCCGCCGATGGCGGTAAGTAGCGGCAAGTCTCTGCTGTTAGAAACAGCAGAGACTTGCCGGCCATGACGCCCGCCGCACCCGCGAGCGGGCGCCATGTGCCCGCATCGCCCCAGCGCCGTACATGTACGGGCTGGTCGCGAAGGGGTTAAATAACCCAATGTTGACATTTTGAAACTGCATCCAGAAAAAGTAAAATTTTCATAATGCAATCTTGACGGCTGATAATAAAATGCTGAGTGCGAGGGCCACCTGTTGTTACCTTCAGCGTTTCAAAGAAGAGAGATACCAGGAGTGGGGTTTGAATTTGCTCTTGATGAACCCTAGGTTGTCACCACCAGCAACGTTTTAAAGAAAATGGTTACCAGGAGTGGGGTTTGAACCCACGCGGATATATATCCATTGGATCCTAAGTCCAACCCCTTAACCACTCGGCCAACCTGGTGAAAGTTGGTGAAACAGATGCTTGCCATCAAAGGTAGCAGTTATGACACCATAGCTATTTATATAAGTTAAGACAATTTCTATCTTTATGAACTAACTTTGAAACGTAATTATATTTTCCTTAAATAGCAATTTTGACTGTAAAAGCCAAGGAATTCATGTCGTGGTCATAACATAAAGCTTATTGTTGCGACAGGGGAAAGTTTTTGTGACCGTGCAAGAACAGCTTCAATGTTATTCCAGGATTGGCTCCTTTGTAGGAAACGTGACAGACCTCTGAAAGGTAAACCTCACACTTGGAGAGGTGTTCACACCCACATGGATATGCATCTAAGGCCCCTTGCAGACGAGCGTGACACACGCACGTCTCCCGCATTGCGTGCCATGTCCTGAACTCCCGGCACTGAACGGGATCGCATAACATTATAGTGAGTTATGATGCTATGTAACCCTTACAGTTCTGGAATGTGTTGGATAACACTGACATAATGCTGTTAGTGTTATACAACACATTCCAGAACTGTAAGGGTTACATAGCATCATAAATCAGTATAATGCTATGTGACCCCGTTCAGTGTCGGGAGTTAAGGACACGGCCCGCGATGCGGGAGATGTGCGTGTGTCACGCTCGTCTGCAAGGGGTCTAAAGGATTTTATTTCCAAAGCTTTAACCACTTGGCCACCCTGCTAAGTACCAATGAACAAATGGCTATAATCTTCTCTTGATGAACCCTAGGAATTGGCATTTTGAGACTACATACACAAAAAGCTGAATTTTTTGTGTGAATTCAATATCCGGGATATTGAATTCACATTATCCTGAAGACGTGGGAAACTCAGGATTTGCAATAGAATACATTACATTATTCCATATACCTCGACAGTCCCCCTAAATACTGATGTTTTCCATGTCTGACCCTACCTAAACAATACAAGGATATAGACATTCTATACAGCTGCATAAGCATTTACAAAGCTGAGACATATATATATTTGTATAGCATTAAATACATGTATATACAAATGACATAACACTGTGAGGGGAAAATTCAGTATTTCTACCGGTCTACCTTCACAGTCCCCCCTAAAGACTGAATTTTTCCCTAATCTTTGATTTTCTAATTGTCAAGAGTGTCTAGACCGACATGGGGGACAATGTAGTCTTCACCAAGGCTGAAACCCAACAGGCACCCCCCTATGTACTTGGGCTTATCCTAATCATTTGACAGAAACCTATTTGTGGACCATTGGATTTCTAAAAAAAAAACAAAAAAAAAACTGTGTGTTGGACTAACAAGAAGTGTCTCTCCGTGGTCGTCTTCTCTTCGATCTTCTTGGATAATAACAAAGTCTCTGGTGAAAAGTCAATTGTCCATCACTTGATGCTTGTCGTTATAAATTTCAGTCTATGACCCCTCCCTATGTATGTGAAGGGGTAGCAGGTGTAAATGTCAGTGCAAATGTTAGAGCCTCTTATCAGTGGGTGATAAACAGTCTGTTACCTTGACTATGGGAGGAGCTTTGACACAAGGACCTCCCACCCTCACTGGTCTGCATCAGCTGTGCTGGTTAGGCACACAGATTACCGTTAAGGTCCACCCCTGGACAGCCATAGTACGAACAGCAAGGCCTTGTTCAGCATGGTAGACCCGTGGTCGAAGTTGTTTCTTGTTGGGTGACGGGTTACCGACAACTGTGTCTTACCACACCTTGTAGACTTGACATAGCAGCTCCTGGACTTTCCCCCGAGGTTGTTAGTCCCAGCTCTTTTTAGCTGCACACAGGAAAGATGCACCGGAACAGTTTCACACAATCAAAAAGTCAACTCAAAAAACTCAGTTCACGTTAGAATTAGCCATTGCTGAGGTGGTTTCCTCTTCATCATTGATCAAATAAACAAATGTCCTTAGAACTTTTGTCGGTCCAACACTGTATGTAAATACCACTTACCAATGAGACCAAAGAGGTCTTCTGTCAAATCAAAATGGACTTTTGTGAGACTCTAAATCTGGTCTAATTAAAGGATGATTTTTTTTTTTTTCCAAATAATCCTGCATATTTCAATACATTAATCAATACCAATACCCGGGTATCTTGTGTAATGTAAACCTTTTGAACCAAATAAAACATAATACCATTAATATTTTATTAATAACCAACCTTCTTGAGATACCTAACGATGTTTGATGTTTACTAAATGTGTGATATTGTGTATTCTGCACATTTTGTAGCAGTACCCAACTTTTCTGGATGTGGAAATGATTGGACCTTTTTTTTTTGAATGAACAGAGTACTCGTAACTAGGAGATGTGCACAAGGGCTGTCTTTGTATCTGTGACGTCAGCATTATCCTCCTCCCTCCCCCCTTAGTCCACCCCTTTCAGTCGCACACTGTGAGCTTCCCTGTTTGAGTCAGTCTTGTCTTGGTTGTCCATGAGGTCAGATCTCTGATGTTAGTACATTAGACATACAAGTCGACAAAAAGCAAACATAGAAACAAACAGATCTGACAATACAGACACAAAACATGAAGGGCCCATAAACGTTTCATTGCCTCGTTTTCAAAAATAAAATGTAGAGTTTGGTCAAAATATTTGGTACCAAGGAAAAATAAAAATCCCCAATGCGCATATAAAGAAAAACAAATGTAGTACATCATACACATTCCTTCATTTTCTCTGCTACATCCGCGTACAGTCCACACACAAGTACAACTTCAAGCTACATTCATTCACATTCCACTGAATGAGTCAACTCTCAGAGACACAGCTTTCCTGGATACGGATACACACGGAAAACCATCCTGTACGGAGGGGGTAGAAAGAAACATTAAGTGAATCAATTGCTGGCACATAATACCATTGTCTTCGGTTGTTCACTCCTACAACACATTGTTAAACTATTGTCTCGACTCTTGGACATTTACAAGCTGCTAGAAAGAGAAAAACAAAAGTTATTAATTTATAAAATCTCTGATTTTTAATTAAACAATATTAATTACAGTTATATTTATATCCTTCATTTACTAAGTCGAGTATTCGTTGTGCTTCTACTTGCATCTATGTGCATTGTTTCCCACTTGTAGCCGTGTCATGGAGAATACCAGTAACTAAGATGGCCGCTGGGCGGTGACTGATGTTCCCTCAGTTAAGATGGCTACCTGGAAAGGAAGTTGCAGGAGTTAAGATGGCCACCGGAGTGGGAATGGCATTAGTTAAGATGGCTGCTGGAACGGAAATTGGGACGTAGGGCGTACTATCTTGTGTAATAACTAGATACAAGGAGGTGAGCCACGGGCGTGGTTTTGGCCCTGAGGTACTTTACAGGTCCACCCCTCTGAAGAGGGAGATTGAGGGGGCTAGTGATATGGCGGGGGATGTGTCTGTGGGAGCACGGTTGGGTCCTCCTGTACCATCTTAGGGGCCATGCTGACAGCATGTAAAAGTAATCATTTGTCTTTTCATTATACATTTCTGCCCAGACTAAATTCTTATATCTAATAATTTACCGCTGATGTTCGCATTGGTTTTCATGACATCTAAAATATAATGTAAATTCAAGGCCGAATGTCCAGTGTTCACTCCTTTTTGGCCTAATGCCAGAACACTTCCCTGTGAGCAATGATTTCTTCCATTCTCAACTTAACCCTTAATTTGGCCTCATCATCACATCAATAGAGCAGATATCGCTCACAGTAAACTTGGCTGTGTGACCTTCATCTACTAGTCGGTTCTCTAGCAACACACAAGGTCAGATTTCTGGTCCACACAGACATAACAAGTGGATTATCATAGTCATAAATTCCAAAGCAGGGGGCTGAAGCTTTTCACATCCTTTACATATCTTTTTGCCTTCTTTGTTCCACCAGACTGACAGCATTCTGAGCACCAGCCAGGAGACTGTGCTGTCTTTTGAACACTTGAAGCATATCTTACAGTGCCCTATTGGCGCGGCCGTTTTCGCCAACCTGAGTTAACCGTCCTCCGAATAGCCAATAAATCACGGGGGGAGGGGAAAGAGAAACACACTACGATTTCCCCGGGGAGAGAGAAACCACTACGATCTCCCCAATTTACACGCCGACTCAAGCGGCTAAGCTTCAAACTTCAAACTACAATCATCACTTCGCCCGTGAGGGAGTTGCAACAATGGGCACGACAGTTACCACTCAGCGCACTAACTAACAACCTAACAACTAACTAACTGATCTGAGACTCGGGTAACTTGTCGGTATACCCCAGGCTCGCGCTCCGGATAACTTGTCGGTAGACCCAGGCGCCACCAAAACCCGCGGCGCGCGCTCCGGATAACTTGTTGGTATACCCAGGCGCCGCCCAAACCTGCGGCGGACGCTCTGGGTAACTTGTCGGTATACACAGGCGCCGCCCTAACCCGCAGCGGACGCTCCGGGTAACTTGTCGGTATACCCAGGCGCCGCCCTAACCCCGCCCAAACCCCTACTCCAACATGTTCTCACAGATTCTGCTGCCAGTCTGGGTCCCTAACGTGATCTGACTGAATCCCCACGTGACCTTTCCTGAGGGGCTGTAGGTTTCCGGAATCCCCGGCAGAGACCACCAGGCGTCTGGTCACATGACGTTTCACTCAGGCCCCACAAAACCTAAACCCCAGACTACCACTACCCCCTCGAGCCACAGGCAAGCCATCACATACAGTGTATATGTAACTTACCATGGTCCGTTAGGGTGATCAGTCCCCTTCGGGAGGGAGTGGTGCCCGTGGCATCGGTCGAAGTTTGGGACGCTGAGTGCTGGTGCTCCTTTCAGGGATCCCATCCTCGTCGCCAACTGTTGAGGTGGACTTAAACCTGTCCTTTCTGGAATTCAGTCAGTCATTCCGAATTGTTTTGAACACGGGTGCGCACAACAATTAAGGACAAAACACAGACTTATGATTCCAGTATTAAGTCCTTTGGCCATGCTTTTGTGGCAAAATCATTACAGCCTCTGGCTTTTCCTTTATTAACACACGTACTTATTCGATACAAAAAGGAAAGGGGGGTGTAAGCATGCAAATAGCAAACAATATCATTCTCGATTGGATAGAAGTTGCATTCCATTCTACGTCACTAGCCTGAAAAAGTCATATTGATAAGAGTACGGGGGCCATCTTGGACTAGTTAAATATATATACATACCGATGTGTCCACACTTAACTGATCACTTATCTCAACATGTCCTGAGATGTGTGTCACGAAGTGACGTTATAACTAAATTGGATAAATTGTAATACAACTTTCAGACACCAGATGGCGCATTGTTTTACTAAGCTAATACCTGAATTTAAGGTACAGTATTCACTTCTTACATTTAACCTAAATAGCAAAATATATTGTATACATTAAACAAATCCCTCCAAAGGATTATTTTTTTTTAGTGTGCAATGATTATCATATATTTTGCCCGCTGCCATTGTTTACCACAAGTCTATATGCCGTATGCTATGAGTTAGGTACAGTACACTTGGTGTCAGTATACAGTGCTAGTCTAGTATTATATTAGTTATATGCAAAATAGCACACACCAACCACAGTATTATGCATAGATAATTATACAATTTTAACAGTCCCATTACATGTTACAAATGTACATAATACAATTCAGGGTGTCAGTATATACCTCAATTTTACCATGACATTTAATATTCCTTAATGATTATCCAATCTGTGTATCTAATCCTATCATGTGTGATACTGTCTGCAGAGCTATGTATCTAATCTTATTCTGGGTGACAGTGTCTGCTAAACTACATATCTAATCCTATCATGTGTGATACTGTCTGCTGAACTGTGTATCTAATCCTATTCTGGGTGACAAGATTAGATACATAGTTTAGCAGACACTGTCACCCAGAATAGGATTAGATACACAGTTCAGCAGACAGTATCACACATGATAGGATTAGATATGCAGCTTAGCAAACACTGTCACCCAGAATAGGATTAGGTACACAGTTCAGAAGACAGTATCACACAAGATAGGATTAGATACCCATCTTAGCAGATAGTATCACACATGAAAGGATTGGATACACAACTCTGCAAACTGTATCACACATGATAGGATTAGATACACATCTTAGCAGACGCTGTCACCCAGAATAGGATTAGATACACAGTTCAGCAGACAGTATCACACAAGATAGGATTAGATACACAATTTAGCAGATGCTGTCAACCAGAATAGGATTAGATACACAACTCTGCAAACAGTATCACACATGATAGGATTAGATACACATCTTAGAAGACGCTGTCGCCCAGAATAGGATTAGATACGCAGTTCAGCAGACAGTATCACACTCTATAGAGATACAACAATAGCTTCAAAACAGTATCACACCTAATAGAATTAAATACACAGGTCAGCAGAAAACTATTACACAAGGTAGGATTAGATACGCAGACAGTATTCACACATGATAAGATTAGATACGCAGTTTAGCAGACAGTATCACACAGGATAGGATTAGATACACAACTCTGCAAACTGTATCACACATGATAGGATTAGATACACATCTTAGAAGACGCTGTCGCCCAGAATAGGATTAGATACACAGTTCAGCAGACAGTATCACACTCTATAGAGATACAACAATAGCTTCAAAACAGTATCACACCTAATAGAATTAAATACACAGGTCAGCAGAAAACTATTACACAAGGTAGGATTAGATACACAGCTCAGCAGAGAGTATCACACCTAATAGAATTAGATACACAGCTCAGCAGACAGTATCACACCTAATAGAATTAGATACACAGCTCAGCAGACAGTATCACACCTAATAGAATTAGAGAGTGGAAGGTGGGTCAGCACTCCTTATTCTCGCCTTGCGAACTACCATTAAGCGGCGGTGCCTCCAGTGTTGGACCCCAGCTTGGTGGGTCCCCAGTAACAATCAAAGATAAAGTAGTACTGCGGCACTCGTTGTCCTTTCTTTCTTGTGTTTATTTCACCGACTTAGCAACGTTTCGACCAGTGTTGCTTGATAAAGACCAACACTGGTCGAAACGTTGCTAAGTCGGTGAAATAAACACAAGAAAGAAAGGACAACGAGTGCCGCAGTACTACTTTACCTAACAGAATTAGATACACAGCTCAGCAGACAGTATCACACATGATAGGATTAGATATGCAGTTTAGCAGACAGTATCACACATGATAGGATTAGATACACAGCTCAGCAGACAGTTTCACACATAATAGGATTAGATACGTAGTTTAGCAGACACTGTCATTCAGAATAGGATTAGATACACAGTTCAGTAGACAGTATCACACATGATAGGATTAGATACCCATCTTAGCAGACAGTTTCACACCTGATAGGATTAGATACGTAGTTTAGCAGACACTATCAGGTGTAAAACTGTCTGCTGAACTGTGTATCTAATCCTGTCATGTGTGATACTGTCTGCTAAGATGGGTATCTAATCCTATCATGTGTGATACTGTCTACTAAATTATGTATCTAATCCTATTCTGAGTGACAGTGTCTGCTAAACTATGTATCAAATCCTATCATGTGTGATACTGTCTGCTTAACTGCGTATCTAATACTATCATGTGTGATACTGTCTGCTAAACTGCGTATCTAATCCTATCATGTGTGATACTGTCTGCTGAGCTGTGTATCTAATTCTATTAGGTGTGATACTGTCTGCTGAGCTGTGTATCTAATTCTATTAGGTGTGATACTGTCTTGAAGCTATTGTTGTATCTCTATAGAGTGTGATACTGTCTGCTGAACTGTGTATATAATCCTATTCTGGGCGACAGCATCTGCTAAGCTGTGTATCTAATCCTATCATGTCTGATACAGTTTGCAGAGTTGTGTATCTAATCCTATTCTGGTTGACAGCATCTGCTAAATTGTGTATCTAATCCTATCTTGTGTGATACTGTCTGCTGAACTGTGTATCTAATCCTATCATGTGTGATACTGTTTGCAGAGTTGTGTATCTAATCCTATTCTGGTTGACAGCATCTGCTAAATTGTGTATCTAATCCTATCTTGTGTGATACTGTCTGCTGAACTATGTATCTAATCCTATTCTGGGTGACAGCATCTGCTAAGCTGTGTATCTAATCCTATCATGTGTGATACAGTTTGCAGAGTTGTGTATCCAATCCTTTCATGTGTGAAACTATCTGCTAAGATGGGTATCTAATCTTATCTTGTGTGATACTATGTTCTGAACTGTGTATCTAATCCTATTCTGGGTGACAGTGTCTGCTAAACTGCGTATCTAATCCTATCATGTGTGATACTGTCTGCTGAACTGTGTATCTAATCCTATCATGTGTGATACTGTCTGCTGAACTGTGTATCTATTCCTATCATGTGTGATTCTGTTTGCAGACGTGTGTATCTAATCCTATTCTGGTTGACAGCATCTGCTAAATTGTGTATCTAATCCTATCATGTGTAATACTGTCTGCTGAACTGTGTATCTAATCCTATTCTGAGTGACAGTGTCTGCTAAACTACGTATCTAATCCTATTATGTGTGAAACTGTCTGCTGAGCTATGTATCTAATCCTATCATGTGTGATACTGTCTGCTGAGCTGTGTATCTAATTCTATTAAGTGTGATATTGTCTGCTGAGCTGTGTATCTAATTCTATTAGGTGTGATACTGTCTGCTGAGCTGTGTATCTAATCCTACCTTGTATAATAGTTTTCTGCTGACCTATGTATCTAATTCTATTAGGTGTGATACTGTCTTGAAGCTATTGTTGTATCTCTATAGAGTGTGATACTGTCTGCTGAACTGTGTATCTAATCCTATTCTGGGCGACAGCGTCTTCTAAGATGTGTATCTAATCATATCATGTGTGATGTAACTTTCCCCTGTTGCAACAATAAGCTTTATGTTATGACCACGACATGAATTCCTTGGCTTTTACAGTCAAAATTGCTATTTAAGGAAAAGATAATTACGTTTCAAAGTTAGTTCATAAAGATAGAAATTGTCTAAACTTATATAAATAGCTGTGGTGTCATAACTGCTACCTTTGATGGCAAGCACCTGTTTCACCGACTTTCACCAGGATGGCCGAGTGGTTAAGGCGTTGGACTTAAGATCCAATGGATATATATCCGCGTGGGTTCAAACCCCACTCCTGGTAACCGTTTTCTTTAAAACGTTTCTGGTGATGACAACCTAGGGTTCATCAAGAGCAAATTCAAACCCCACTCCTGGTATCTCTCTTCTTTGAAACGCTGAAGGTAACAACAGGTGGCCCTCGCACTCAGCATTTTATTATCAGCCGTCAAGATTGCATTATGAAAATTTTACTTTTTCTGGATGCAGTTTCAAAATGTCAACATTGGGTTATTTAAAAGAAAATTATAGCCATTTGTTCATTGGTACTTACCACGCTGGCCAAGTGGTTAAGGTTTTGGAAATAAAATCCAATGGATTTGTATCTAATTGGGTGTTAACCCCTCTCCAAATTTGAGGTTTATCTTTGGAATTCTGCCAAGTTTCCTTCCAAGGAGCCAATCCTGGCATAACATTGAAGCTATTTTTGCATGGTCACAAAAACTTTCACCTGTCGCAACAATTACCTTTATGTTTTGACCACTGCATAAATTCCTTGGCTTCAAACTCAAATTGCTACTTAAAGCAAAGAAAATTAGGATTCAAAGTCAGTTCTTAAAAAAAGAAATTGTATAAACCTACATAAAGAGCTTTGTTGTTATGACTGTTGAAACACTGAAGGTGACAACAGTTGGCCCTCGGAGCAAGCGTTTTATTTTTAACCCTTAACATTTCATTATGGAAATTCAGCTTTTTGTGTATGTAGTCTCAAAATGCCAACCTAGGGTTCATCAAGAGAAAATTATAGCCATTTGTTTATTGGTACTTAGCAGGGTGGCCAAGTGGTTAAAGCTTTGGAAATAAAATCCTTTAGACCCCTTGCAGACGAGCGTGACACACGCACATCTCCTGCATCGTGGGCCGTGTCCTGAACTCTCGACACTGAACGGGGTCACATAACATTATACTGATTTATGATGCTATGTAACCCTTACAGTTCTGGAATGTGTTGTATAACACTAACAGCATTATGTCAGTGTTATCCAACACATTCCAGAACTGTAAGGGTTACATAGCATCATAACTCACTATAATGTTATGCGATCCTGTTCAGTGCCGGGAGTTCAGGACATGGCACGCAATGCGGGAGACGTGCGTGTGTCACGCTCGTCTGCAAGGGGCCTTAGATGCATATCCATGTGGGTGTGAACACCTCTCCAAGTGTGAGGTTTACCTTTCAGAGGTCTGTCACGTTTCCTACAAAGGAGCCAATCCTGGAATAACATTGAAGCTGTTCTTGCACGGTCACAAAAACTTTCCCCTGTCGCAACAATAAGCTTTATGTTATGACCACGACATGAATTCCTTGGCTTTTACAGTCAAATATGCTATTTAAGGAAAAGATAATTACGTTTCAAAGTTAGTTCATAAAGATAGAAATTGTCTAAACTTATATAAATAGCTGTGGTGTCATAACTGCTACCTTTGATGGCAAGCATCCATTTCACTGACTTTCACCAGGATGGCCGAGTGGTTAAGGCGTTGGACTTAAGATCCAATGGATATATATCCGCGTGGGTTCAAACCCCACTCCTGGTAACCATTTTCTTTAAAACGTTTCTGGTGATGACAACCTAGGGTTCATCAAGAGCAAATTCAAACCCCACTCCTGGTATCTCTCTTCTTTGAAACGCTGAAGGTAACAACAGGTGGCCCTCGCACTCAGCATTTTATTATCAGCCGTCAAGATTGCATTATGAAAATTTTACTTTTTCTGGATGCAGTTTCAAAATGTCAACATTGGGTTATTTAAAAGAAAATTATAGCCATTTGTTCATTGGTACTTACCACGCTGGCCAAGTGGTTAAGGTTTTGGAAATAAAATCCAATGGATTTGTATCTAATTGGGTGTTAACCCCTCTCCAAATTTGAGGTTTATCTTTGGAATTCTGCCAAGTTTCCTTCCAAGGAGCCAATCCTGGCATAACATTGAAGCTATTTTTGCATGGTCACAAAAACTTTCACCTGTCGCAACAATTACCTTTATGTTTTGACCACTGCATAAATTCCTTGGCTTCAAACTCAAATTGCTACTTAAAGCAAAGAAAATTAAGATTCAAAGTCAGTTCTTAAAAAAAGAAATTGTATAAAACTACATAAAGAGCTTTGTTGTTATGACTGTTGAAACACTGAAGGTGACAACAGTTGGCCCTCGGAGCAAGCGTTTTATTTTTAACCCTTAACATTTCATTATGGAAATTCAGCTTTTTGTGTATGTAGTCTCAAAATGCCAACCTAGGGTTCATCAAGAGAAGATTATAGCCATTTGTTCATTGGTACTTAGCAGGGTGGCCAAGTGGTTAAGGCTTTGGAAATAAAATCCTTTAGACCCCTTGCAGACGAGCGTGACACACGCACATCTCCTGCATCGTGGGCCGTGTCCTGAACTCTCGACACTGAACGGGGTCACATAGCATTATACTGATTTATGATGCTATGTAACCCTTACAGTTCTGGAATGTGTTGTATAACACTAACAGCATTATGTCAGTGTTATCCAACACATTCCAGAACTGTAAGGGTTACATAGCATCATAACTCACTATAATGTTATGCGATCCCGTTCAGTGCCGGGAGTTCAGGACATGGCACGCAATGCGGGAGACGTGCGTGTGTCACGCTCGTCTGCAAGGGGCCTTAGATGCATATCCATGTGGGTGTGAACACCTCTCCAAGTGTGAGGTTTACCTTTCAGAGGTCTGTCACGTTTCCTACAAAGGAGCCAATCCTGGAATAACATTGAAGCTGTTCTTGCTCGGTCGCAAAAACTTTCCCCTGTCGCAACAATAAGCTTTATGTTATGACCACGACATGAATTCCTTGGCTTTTACAGTCAAAATTGCTATTTAAGGAAAAGATAATTACGTTTCAAAGTTAGTTCATAAAGATAGAAATTGTCTAAACTTATATAAATAGCTGTGGTGTCATGACTGCTACCTTTGATGGCAAGCATCCATTTCACCGACTTTCACCAGGATGGCCGAGTGGTTTTCCCCTGTTTTACATATCATGTGTGATGTAATTTTCTCTTGATGAACTCTAGGTTGGCATTTTGAGACTACATACACAAAAAGCTGAATCTCCATAATGAAATGTTAAGGGTTAAAAATAAAACGCTGGGGGCGTGGCTTGGCCACCGAGAGCGATGGCAGCGTGAAAGCACTGCTCCTGCACCTAAGCGACTCTACACAGCATACTCTCCAGCTTCTCCACTTAAAACAGGCCAGTGGGCTTGGTACTAGGCTCCTGCAAGTATGGGGAAGTCCAAGAGACAACTACCAAGGCTGAATAGCGAAAACTTGGAGAAATACTTTGAGAAAGGCAGAATCCAAGATGGCGTCGGAAGCTCTGAACACGCTGACTCACCTTCCCCTGTGAGAGACTTCACACCAGCGTAGACCCCGCGATCCAACACCCCGTCACCTCCGCCTTCATCTCTCCATTCCTTACACCCGAACTCCCCCTCTCTGCCTCCAACCCCAGGAGATGTAAGAGCCGCGGAGATAGGATCCAGATAATTTCATGATGGCGCAGACGCGGGAAACTCTGATGCAGAACGCACAACTCCATCCTGTAGTCCGCAAAAGAGAAAACAACGCTTGGACTGCTCCACTTCTCCTCAGGTTGGCTCTTTTACTTCTGACCCTGCAATAATCCCTAAAGACATTTCCTTTGCTGATGTTGCTACCTCTGAAAAGCCTGTCTCAGAAGACGCTTTAAAACATATGTTATTGGCGTTCCAAACCTCCATGCACCGTGATCTGGTGGATTTGTTAGCACCGCTGTCTACTAAAGTTCAAGCAGCAGAGGGGAGGTTAACGCATATTGAATTAAAAATGGCAGAATTTGCCAAGTCTCAAAACACAGTCATAGATGCACATACTGATGTTTCAGATGAAGTGGAGGCTCTAAAACTAAAAATGGCGGACATGGAAGATAGGTCCCGCAGGAAGAACATTAAATTTCAGGGCATACCTGAAGAAATCTCTAATTCAGAACTGACTTACTATCTGCAGAAATTATTTTTAGCTTTACTAGCACATTTGACCCATCAAGAACTGATAATTGACAGGACACATAGGGTGCCAAAACCCAAACATATTAACCCTGAGTTATTCGACATTGCCTTGATATACTTATTTCTCCGCGACCCTCCTAGGTGTCATCTGGATCTTTTTAAGTTGTTCCAAAATCCATCGCTCTTTAAGTCTCACTCTACTAAATACATTTATGACTTGATGGGAGATAAATCCACACTTATTAAATCCCCTCTTATGCTACAATGGGAAAGGGACCTACATGACACCTATTCGAAAGAGGAATGGACCAATGCAATACATTTTTTAACCTCTACCTTTAAATGTACCACCCACTATGAAGCGGGATTGTAGACTATACTCAGATGGTATTACACACCATTAAGACTAAGCAAAATATACCCTGGTTCATCTCCTTGTTGCTGGAGACAATGTGGCAAAACTGGCTCAATTTATCATATACTGTGGTCGTGTCCAAAGCTTGAAGCATATTGGCAGCAAATCTTTGACCTGATTTATCAAGTGACCAATTTACAAATCTCACCCTCGCCAGCATTAGCTCTGCTTTTCATTGGAATTGATAGACTTCCATATAGCTATAGGGGAGTTATTGGCCATATTCTCCTGCATGCAAAACTAATAATTACTAGGCATTGGAAATCAATCGACCCTCCAGATTTAATAGAAACTGTCCAAGCTTTGAATGTTACTTGTAGACATGAAAAATTACTACCGGATACTGTGATCTCTCCTACTACCAGGGATAAAAGATGGGCTCCTTGACTGTTACACAAAAATTATTCACCATAAAGCCAGGTGCACAACATCTATTTATTTTATTTTAGCAGATGTCACGCCTGAGTGACCTTGATCTTTTCCACTTGTTCTACTGAATATCTTGTTATGCATTGGATTGACGTTTGTTCTCTGCCACTATGTACGGGGCTTCTTTTGAAGCCCTTACTTTTCATTAATGTCTTTTGTATTAATGCTTTGCATCTTATTTTTGTTGAGGATACAACCTCTTTTGTTTTGTAATTATAAACTTGACAAAATTTCAATAAAAATGATTATCTCTAAAAATAAAACGCGTGCTCCGAGGGCCAACTGTTGTCACCTTCAGTGTTTCAACAGTCATAACAACAAAGCTCTTTATGTAGGTTTATACAATTTCTTTTTTTAAGAACTGACTTTGAATCTTAATTTTCTTTGCTTTAAAGAGGCTCTGTCACTAGGTTTTAACCTATGTATTTAAATACATAGGTTAAAACCCCTTGACTTCTACAGTTAAAACATACCTTTATTGCAGAGTACAGCGCAGCGGTTGTGCTGAAAAAAGAACTTTAATCTTTATGTTAATGAGCCTTCGGAGCACCGGGGGGCGGGCTCTTTCTCCCTGAGCACCGCTTCTTCACCGCCCCCCGGGTCCCGAGGCTCTCTCCGATGCCAACGTCCACGCCCCTCTGAAACTTGATTGACAGCGCTAGGCCGTTTGGCCTAGCGCTGAAATCCCGCCGGCGCATGCGCAGAAGCGCTTGCAGTGCCGAACACCGCAAGCGCTTCCATCCTTGTGCGCACGCGCCGTCACGAAGTGCGCACAAGGATGGAAGCGCTTGCGGTGTTCGGCACTGCAAGCGCTTCTGCGCATGCGCCGGCGGGATTTCAGCGCTAGGCCAAACGGCCTAGCGCTGTCAATCAAGTTTCAGAGGGGCGTGGACGTTGGCATCGGAGAGAGCCTCGGGACCCGGGGGGCGGTGAAGAAGCGGTGCTCAGGGAGAAAGAGCCCGCCCCCCGGTGCTCCGAAGGCTCATTAACATAAAGATTAAAGTTCTTTTTTCAGCACAACCGCTGCGCTGTACTCTGCAATAAAGGTATGTTTTAACTGTAGAAGTCAAGGGGTTTTAACCTATGTATTTAAATACATAGGTTAAAACCTAGTGACAGAGCCTCTTTAAGTAGCAATTTGAGTTTGAAGCCAAGGAATTTATGCAGTGGTCAAAACATAAAGGTAATTGTTGTGACAGGTGAAAGTTTTTGTGACCATGCAAAAATAGCTTCAATGTTATGCCAGGATTGGCTCCTTGGAAGGAAACTTGGCAGAATTCCAAAGATAAACCTCAAATTTGGAGAGGGGTTAACACCCAATTAGATACAAATCCATTGGATTTTATTTCCAAAACCTTATCCACTTGGCCAGCGTGGTAAGTAGCAATAAACAAATGGCTATAATGTTCTTTTGATTAACCCAATGTTGACATTTTGAAACTGCATCCAGAAAAAGTAAAATTTTCATAATGCAATCTTGACGGCTGATAATAAAATGCTGAGCGTGAGGGCCACCTGTTATTACTTTAAGCGTTTCAAAGAAGAGAGATACCAGGAGTTGGGTTTGAACCCACGCGGATACATATCCATTGGTTTTTAAGTCCAACGCCTTAACCACTTGGCCATCCTGATGAAAGTCTCTGAGTGTTATTTTCCTTGAAATTAAAGGTAACAGAACACCAAAGCTCCTTATTCAATTTCTATCTTTAAGAAATGACTTTAAAAGTTAATTTTCTTTGCTTTGTATGGCAATTGCGTGTGTAATGGATTTATGTAGTGGTCACAACATGAACATCATTGTTGCAACTGGAGAAAGTTTTTATCACCATGCAAGAACAGCTTCAATGTTATTCCAGGATTGGCTTCTTTGTGGGAAACTTGGCAGAACTCTAAAAGTAATCCTCATGTTTGGAGAGGGGTTGATACCCACATGGATATGCATCTCATGGATTTTATTTCCAAAGCCTTAACCACTTGGCTACCCTGCTAAGTACCAATGAACAAATGGCGATAATTTGCTCTTGATGAACCCTAGGTTGGCATATCAAGACTACATACACAAAAATCCAAAGATTACACAGGTCAACAGCATTTTTGGGGCCAAAGATATTTCAACGAATTTAGGGTAACTTTGGGGTGCTGATTCTGAATATGTCATCAGTTTTGCCAGATTGGCTCAAGTTTTTGAGATTTTTCGTGAAATGTGTAAAAAAAAAAGACGTAATTTGCTACACGCGCATTAACTTTATTGATATTGTCATGAATACAATAAATTTAACAAAGTAAATGTTGATTTTAGTTTATTTTAACTAGTTTTAGAAAGTAATCTTCAAAAATGAACAAGACATGAAAGATAGGAGACATTTAATCGCTGGAAAAGCGCTTTTTATATGATTTTCTTCTATGTGAGCTATTTGGGCAGTCACGCTGTAGATTCCAGCAGTAATCAGCCATCATATGTCTGTCCCATCTGCCTTGGTACCTTTCCTCCATCACCATAATATCCTGATGAAATCTCTCCCCTTGTTCTTCGCTAAAATCTCCAAGGTTTTCTGGAAATCTGTCCAAGTGACTGTGAAGATAATGCAATTTAATGCTCATGTGTACACCCAGATTTCTAAATCTCAATAGCATGTTTTGTACCAGTTCTTCATAATTGTCTGCCTTTTTATTTCCCAAGAAGTTCTTCACTACCAACACAAAACTACACCATGCAGCAGCTTCAATGTCATTCATTTCCTTAGGAAAATTTGAATCTTTAATGAGTTTCCGAATTTGAGGACCATCAAAGATTCCTGCCTTCAGTTTTTCGCTACTAAGACCAGGGAAAGATCTGCAGATGTACATGAAGCAATTACCATCTTTGTCTAATGCCTTTACGAACTGCTTCATTAATCCTAACTTTATGTGAAGTGGTGGTAGAATGATTTTTTCCCTGTCCACCAAAGGTTCGTTCACTATGTTTGATGCTCCTACTGTCAAGGTGTCCCTTGGAGGCCAATTCAGTTTCTCCCAGTGCTGATGTTTTGCTCTACTATCCCACATGCAGATGAAGCAAGGATACTTTGTGTATCCACTTTGCTGTCCAAGTAAAAAGTTGACCATTTTTAAATCAACACATATCAGCCACGAATGTTCATGGTAGCACAGTTTCTCCAAGACCATTTTGACATTTTTGTATTGTTCTACAAGTTTAGTTGAGTGAGCTACTGGAAGAGATGCACACTGATTGACATTGTTCAACAAAACACATTTCAAACTCCTTTTTCACTGGAAAACAGACAACAACATAAAGTTAGTGCAAAAATCAAGCTATGAACAAACTTTTAGAACACTAATTAACAAAAAACTATATTGAGAACTGCTCAGTTCAAGTACTAATCCAAAGAAATTAATGAGATGATGCGTCGCATTTACCAACAAGTGCTATAAATAAGATACCAAAAATCTCACAAACTTGAGCCAATCTGGCAAAACTGATAGCATATTCAGAATCAGCACCCCAAAAATACCCCAAATTCATTAAAATATTTTGGACACCAGTAAATTTATTTTTTTTTGTTGACCTATGTTATTAATGAAATGTTGACGGCTAAAAAAAGCTTGCTCAGAGTGTTAGTTATCATCACCAGCAACGTTTTAAAGAAAATGGTTACCAGGAGTTCACCATGCAAGTACAGCTTCAATGTTATTCCAGGATTGGCTCCTTTGTAGGAAACTTGGCAGAACTCTAATAATTTGCTCTTGATGAACCCTAAGTTGTCATCACCAGCAACATTTTAAAGAAAATGGTTACCAGGAGTGGGGTTTGAACCAACGCGGATATATATCTATTGGACTTTAAGTTCAACACCTTAATGCCCCTTTCACACGAGCGGGAGACTTGCATGTCTCCCGCAACGCATCTACAGGGCTGGACTCGGCATGGACAGGGATCGCAGAGCATTATATGCGATCCCAGTCAGTGCCAAGTCCAGCCCTGTAGATGCGTTGCGGGAGACATGCGAGTCTCCCGCTCGTGTGAAAGGGGCATTAAGGGGTTGTCCAAGTTATGAAAAAAAAAATATAGCACTGTAAATCTGATGAGCAGCAATATATAACTTAGTTCAGCAGGTTTTAGGCAAAAAAAAATCTATATTTCCTCATTTCCCTGGTTCTCTTCTGGCCTTTGTTTACATGCAATAACAACAATCTCAGCCCCTCCCCCCTTCTCTGCAAAGACAGTGAATACAAGTGCTGAGTGACATGTCTGCCTGCTAGAATAAGAAATGAGAAACCAGCAGCTTTAGAAAGTATATGGGAAAGTTGTTATACCTGACAAGTCAGAAACATATAAAGAACAAAAAAATAACTCGGACAACGCCTTTAACCACTTGGCCATCCTGGTGAAAGTCGGTGAAATGGATGCTTGCCATCAAAGGTAGCAGTTATGACACCACAGCTATTTATATAAGTTTAGACAATTTCTATCTTTATGAACTAACTTTGAAACGTAATTATCTTTTCCTTAAATAGCAATTTTGACTGTAAAAGCCAAGGAATTTATGTCGTGGTCATAACATAAAGCTTATTGTTGCGACAGGGGAAAGTTTTTGTAACCGTGCAAGAACAGCTTCAATGTTATTCCAGGATTGGCTCTTTTGCAGGAAACGTGACAGACCTCTGAAAGGTAAACCTCACACTTGGAGAGGTGTTCACACCCACATGGATATGCATCTAATGGATTTTATTTCCAAAGTCTTAACCACTTGGCCACCCTGCTAAGTACCAATGAACAAATGGCTATAATCTTCTCTTGATGAACCCTAGGTTGGCATTTTGAGACTACATACACAAAAAGCTGAATTTCCATAATGGAATGTTAAGGGTTAAAAATAAAACGCTTGCACCGAGGGTCAACTGTTGTCACCTTCAGTGTTTCAACAGTCATAACAACAAAGCTCTTTATGTAGGTTTATACAATTTCTTTTTTTAAGAACTGACTTTGAATCCTAATTTTCTTTGCTTTAAGTAGCAATTTGAGTTTGAAGCCAAGGAATTTATGCAGTGGTCAAAACATAAAGGTAATTGTTGCGACAGGTGAAAGTTTTTGTGACCATGCAAAAATAGCTTCAATGTTATGCCAGGATTGGCTCCTTGGAAGGAAACTTGGCAATATTGCGGAATAGATGCGGCCCCATTCATCTCTATGGGAGCAGGGAGTCGCCACACGCGGCTCCGCTGAAAAATATAAAGCATGTCCTATATTTGTCCGCATGCACGGACAAGTATAGGCATTTTGAATGGGGCCGGCCAGCGTATGTTCCGAGCAGTGCGGTACACACACCGGGCAGCCCCCGTATTATTTCAGGTCCACAATAATGCGGACCCACAATAATACGGTCGTGTGAATGGGGCCTAATAGTGGAATAATTTAGCATTATCACAGATCACCACCATTAAAACATAATATTATTCTCAGCAGTAAAACACTGGCTCCATGTGTGGGATTATTTGGCAATGCGCCGCTCGTACGAATAATAGCATGACATCATTGCGTAGGGGATTAGAGTTGTCCTGCATGTTGCCAAGGTGACCACAGTACACAATTAAAGGGTTTCTGTCACCAGTTTTGGGCATATAAAACAGGATGACATTTGCAATGTGCAAATGTCACCTGATGCCCAAACTGGTGATCATTTTTTTACTGGTGCCCCCGTTTTTGAAATAAATCAACTTTTGTCGTATGCAAATGAAGCTTACTAGGTGCAAGGGGCGGTAACCCTGCACCTAGTAAGCGCCGTTTCCCTACCTTTATTCACGCCCCCTTTGTTGTGATAGACAGGGCCAGGCAGCTCGCTCTAGCTGCTCCTGGCCCTGTCCGTGCTGAAAATCCCGCGCCTACGCCGTTCGGACTTCATTCGGCGCAGGCGCAGTGAGTGCCGATTGCTGCCGGGCTCCCGGCTTCCTCACTGCGCCTGCGCCGCCTTCTCTTCTGGGTGTTCTGTGACGTCATCGGCGCAGGCGCAGTGAGTAAGCCGGGAGCCCGGCAGCAATCGGCACTCACTGCGCCTGCGCCGAATGAAGTCCGAACGGCGCAGGCGCGGGATTTTCAGCACGGACAGGGCCAGGAGCAGCTAGAGCGAGCTGCCTGGCCCTGTCTATCAAAACAAAGGGGGCGTGAATAAAGGTAGGGAAACGGCGCTTACTAGGTGCAGGGTTACCGCCCCTTGCACCTAGTAAGCTTCATTTGCATACGACAAAAGTTGATTTATTTCAAAAACGGGGGCACCAGTAAAAAAATGATCACCAGTTTGGGCATCAGGTGACATTTGCACATTGCAAATGTCATCCTGTTTTATATGCCCAAAACTGGTGACAGAAACCCTTTAAATAACACATTGTTCTATTGTGCTCTACATGAAGCTATGTACATTAAGCAGTCCTATATAGAGAGGAATTATGCTCTGCAAGATACTAGGAGGGGAAAAATCCCTGTTGACTTAAAGGGGTTCTACAGTTGTTTTAAACTGATGACCTATCCTCTGGATAGATCATCAGCATCTGATCGGCGGGGGTCAGACACCCGGGACGGTGAGATCTAATCCTATTTTTTCAGTTCTGCCTGCTGAAGTGTTTATCCTAACTTTATTAACTCAATTTCCCTGTCACGGATGCAGTGCTGGTGTACCTCACACCAAAAATGTGTATATATAACCCACCAATCTAACAGACGAATTAACTATATTAATTTCCCTGTCACGCATGCAGTGCAAGTGTACCTCACACCAAAAATGGTTGTATATCACTCAGTGAACTAACAGACAGATGAACTATTATATTTTTGTGTTAGGGGTGCAAAGATGGTGCATTACACCCACAAAAAATCGCTATAGGTCACCCACAGAATGAACAGCCAGATTAATTATCATATTTCCGTGTCAGCGGTCACACACAGAATAAATAGCAAGATGAAATTCCTAACACTTTCTCTCACATCAGCTGACTGCTTCCTGTTCCTGCACTACTCAGAGCTGACATTCACAGCGCCCCCATAACACTGACATCCACAGTGCCCTCATAACACTGACATCCACAGTGCCCTCATAACACTGACATCCACAGTGCCTCCATAACAGTGACATTCACAGTGCCCTCATAACACTGACATCCACAGTGCCTCCATAACAGTGACATTCACAGTGTCCTCATAACAGTGAAATCAACAGATCCTCCATAACAGTGACATCTACAGTCCCACCGTAGCAGTGATGTCCACAGTGTCCACTGTAACAGTGACATCACATTTTATAAAATTTTTTGTGGTGAGAGAATAAATGAAAAAATGGTGAATCGGCCTTTTTTCTCTTACGCATTTGACATTTTGGAAATATATTTTTATATTTTAAAAGTACAGGCATTTTCAGACACAGTGATTCCCACGATGTTTATATTTTTTGTTATTTATGTATTTATTTTTTTATTCTACAGATAGGTGGGTAATTTAAATTTGTCTATCTTTACATTTTTTAATATATTAATATTTATTTATTTTTTTTTAACTTTTTTTAATGTTTTTGTAGACAGTGTTTGAGGCTACAAGACTCACAATTTTTTTTAATTCAATATTATCGTGTTTCATAGAGAAGGATGATAATACTTGAATTGCTCATTTCTTATGTTGGCCTGCCACCTGCTGGCCACCATAAGAATTGCAGCTCCAATACCCTGGGCATCCTCATCGGTAAGAAGTCCAGAAGCGCGTGCTTCCCGATTTTTTAGCTTTTAGATGCCGTGATCACAGCATCTAAAGGCTTTAATGACCGTGATTGGCATTATTGCCGGTCGCAGTCATTAGCCATAGGTCTCTGCTGTTTGACAGGTGGACGCACGTGTACCCATCACTTCAGCACCGTGCATGTACAGCGCTGGTAGCGAAAGGGTTAAAGTTAACTGGTCATTGAGGGTCTGACCACTGGAACCCCCACGATCACAAGGGTACCGCTCCCCTATTCTGCATACTTACCAACGTTTAAATTGGCAAAATCGGAACACATAAGCACCGCCCCCAGGAATGCCCCAAACCTGCTCACCCATTTATGGCCTAGAACAGCGCACATTTGCCTGGACTCTGTCTGTAAATTAGGGACACTCCCACCAAATTCGGGACAGTTGGCAACCATGATTCTGATGGAGCAGGTCCTGCATGCGCACTAATGCTCCATTCATTCTCTATGGAAATAAACAAGATAGCCGAATACACCTGGTGATCCATCAGAACAGGGGAACGGGACCCCCATTCTCATGGATGGTGAGGGTCCCAGCAGTCAGACCCTCCCAGTGATCATCTAGTTACTCTCCTTATCCTGTGGGTAGGGGATAATTTATAAACTTGGCTACAGCCGCTTTAAGATCTAATGAACGTATGGCAACTTTGGCTCGAACCTCACTTCTGCTAAAAGTTTTACAAGTAAAATATAGAGGGAAAAAAAAAAAAAAAAGAGTATGAAATTAATACTTCTTCAAGAAAAAAAAAATCAAAACACCAGTCTCAATATGACACTGAATATATACATACTTGTACAGTAATTTATCTTTGATTCATAATATCAGATACTACATTAAACATCAAAGATAAGGCAGCTTTATCGCTATCAGCTAAGGCTAACTAGAAATCTTATAAAAAAATAAATAACTGGAGAAAAAAATAGCTACCAGGAGTGGGGTTCGAACCCACGCGGACAAACGTCCATTGGATCTTAAGTCCAACGCCTTAACCACTCGGCCATCCTGGTACTGGCAAGGAGGCGGCGCTCACTGTCTCTTATAGGCATTGTATATTGCACCATTCCTCACACCGCAATACAACTTATTTATCACAATGAGATTCTACGCTACTGCCAGCTAACACATAGTAGCTGCTGACGGAGCCCCAGCCGTTATTGAGGAGAATTTGTGGCATTATTCAGTGTTACCTAGTCGGCAGGCGTTGACTTAT
Organism: Rhinella marina; assembly: GCA_900303285.1. Taxonomy (NCBI): domain Eukaryota; kingdom Metazoa; phylum Chordata; class Amphibia; order Anura; family Bufonidae; genus Rhinella; species Rhinella marina. Next base: position 27,942 of record ONZH01017803.1, read on the forward strand.
AAATTCGCAAGGCATGCTGGGAGAGTTTCACGGCAATAGGGGAGACTCTGGTAAGGGCTTCCGTATAGCGCGCGGTAACATATGTTATGAGGTGAAATGTCAGACTGCGTCTGTGATACACCGAGAATACTGTATAGGTGTGCGAACTAATCCTATCAAACATTTCCCATATGTCAGCCGCGGCTCATAGTGCGCTGGCGTCATAGTCCTGCTTGTAAAACATGGCTCCTAGAGACTGGAGGGCTGGTGTTCCTCCACAAATGATAAGCTCCACCCATTAGTACACGTGACGTGCCTTAGTCACCCCAGAACAGAGGGAGCCACAATCAGTGCAGTGCACCATTCCATCTCCAAGAAAAGTGCCAAAACAGAAAACATGGCCAAAGATGAATCCTTTGAACGCTATTTAACCCATGGGAGTATAACCATATGGTGTGGTTGCAAAACAGCCATGCTGCGACTGAGTGCTCCGCTACCACATGAGCTGCATCTGGCTCCAGTAAACTAATTAGGCACGCACTGTTAAGGCTACTTTCACACTAGCGTTTTTAAATTCCGGTATTGAGTTCCGTTATAGGGGCTCAATACCGGAAAAAAACGCTTCAGTTTTGTCCCCATTCATTGTCAATGGGGACAAAACTGAACTGAAGACAACGGAATGCTCCTGAAAGCATTCCGTTCCGTCTTCAGACCGGAGGACAAACCGCAGCATGCTGCGGTTTGCTCTCCGGTCCAGGCATCCGCACCAAGACGGATCCGGAATGACCCCCAATGCAAGTCAATGGGGACGGATCCGTTTGGTGTGGACACACCAGTAATCCGGATCTGTCCTCCATTGATTTCCAATGGGGGGTCATTCCGGATCCGGCATACATACACACAGACATACAAACAAACATACAGACATACATACAAACATACAGACATACATACATACATACTCACATACTCCCGGGACGCCGGCAGAACGTCTTCACGCGCCTCCTGCGCGCTGCGATGACATTTCCCCACTGCGCCCAGCAGAGGGCGCTGTGGGGAATCGTCATCACTGCGCGCAGGAGGCGCGTGAAGACGTTCTGCCGGCGTCCCGGGAGTATGTGAGTATGTATGTATGTTTGTATGTATGTCTGTATGTTTGTTTGTATGTAGTCTGTGTGTTGTTTTAATGTGTGTCATGTGTGGGGCCGGAGCGCTGCTCCGGCTCCACACATGTATAGCGTTAGCACGAATCCGTCGGCACCCTTTAGGTGCCGGATCTGTGCTAACGCTAGTGTGAAAGTAGCCTTAGTCGGTCTGCATTGTTAACCCTTTCGCGCCCGGAGGTTTTTTCGGTTCTGCATTTTCGTTTTGCGCTCCCTGCCTTCAAACAGCCATAACTCTTTTATTTTTCTGTTCACATAGCTGTATGAGGGCTTGTTTTTTGCAGGACAAGTTGTACTTTCCAACGCCACCATTTAATATTGCATATGGTGTAGTGGGAAGCGGGAAAAAAATTCCAAACCGGGTGAAATTGCAAAGAAAACGCTATTCCGCTACAGTTCTACGGGTTTCTTATTTACAGCGTTCGATGTGCATTAAAACTGATCCGTTACTTTCATTCTACTGGTCAGTACGCATCCGGCAATACCTAATATGTATAGTTTTTCCTGCGTTTTCATAGTGATAAAATAATTAGAAAGTTGCCCTTTTTTTTTTTTCCTTGTCAAATCTTGACCCCTATAACTTTTTGGTATTTATGTGTACAGAGCTGTATGGGGGCTCATTTTTTGCGGGACGATCTGAAGTTTTTATTGATACCATTCTGGGGTGTGTATGACTTTTTGATCACTTTTTATTTAATTTTATTTAGAAAAAAAAGCGACAAAAAACGGCAAATTGCCATTTGGACGCTTTTTTCCACCACACAATTCGCCGTATTGGATTTTTTTTTATATATTTTAAAAGTACGGGCGTTTTCGGTCACGGTGATACCCATGATGTCTATATTTATTGTTATTTAGGTATTTATTTTTTAATTATACGGAAAGGGGGGTGATTTGAACTTTTATATCTTTTTTATTTTTTATATATTTTTTAACATTTTTTTAAAATTTTTTTTTACTATTTGAAAGCTCAAATATGGGCTTATATATTGTGGCTTTTTTTTTTTTCTTTATGAGCAATCAGGGATTTTATAGACTCAGAAATCCAAGAATTGCTCATTTCTTATCCTGGCCTGCCATCTAGTGGCCAGAATAAGAATTGCACTTTGAAAACTGTAATCCTCACCAGCGAGGATTACAGTTTTCATATGGTGTACAGACACCCCGATTGGCCACACGGGGTGTCTGTTGAGACGCAACTAGATGCCGTGATCACATGTGATCACGGCATCTAAACTCCCAGGAAGACGCCGCCGATGGCGGTAAGTAGCGGCAAGTCTCTGCTGTTAGAAACAGCAGAGACTTGCCGGCCATGATGCCCGCCGCACTTGCGAGCGGGCGCCATGTGCCCGCATCGCCCCAGTGCCGTACATGTACGGCGCTGGGCGCGAAGGGGTTAAAGAGGTTATTCAATAAATAGATCATCAATATCAGGCGCCTGGGACCCCCGCCGATCAGCTGTTAGAAGAGGCTGGCCCTCCGTGGGCGCCGCGGCCTCTTCCTAGCTCATGTGACATCACCGTACATCGGTCATGTGAACTACTTACAGCACTGCCCCATTCAAGTCAATGGAGCTAAGTTGCAATACCAAGCACAGCCACTATACAATGTACGGGGCTGTGCTTGGAAAGCTGCCAGGAGTCAGCTACGCTTACCAAAGCACCAGTGGGCATGGCGGCTCTCTGAAACAGATGATCAGCGGGCTGCTGGGACTCGGACCCCACTGATGTGATAATTATAACCTGTCCTGAGGATAGGTCATCATTATCAATTCATGGATGACCCCTTGAATGGTCTTGCGGTATTGCTGGTGCCGCATGGCAATTAACAACACAGACTGATTAAACAGTGCGGTCCTAATTCATTATTTGGAGCTAGCTATGACTTGTATGGCCGTGTGCTACTCAACCACAGCACAATAATGGCACAACCAGACCAGGTGGTATGCCCTAAAAAATCAGTGTACCTGTCACAGTAGACATGTGAATACTGTTTTTTTTTTGTATTTGGAGGTATACTATTAAGGGCTCATGCACACAACTGTAATTTGTTTCCCTTTTTTTGCGGATAGGAGGCGGACCCATTTATTTCAATGGGTCCGCAAAAAATGCGAACAGCACTGCATGATTTTATGTGCCTACTTTGGGGGGCATGGGGGGGAGGGGCTCACACAGGAGGACACCGAGTACATCGGGGGGAGATTACTATATTGGGGCTTCTGTCCGGGGCAAATTACCGTATTTTTCGCTTTATAAGACGCAACCGATGATAAGACGCACCCCAGATTTTAGAGTAGGAAAATAAGAAAAAAATATTTTTCATCAGACCTGATATCAGACCCCCCATAAATTTTAGAACATCACATCAGACCCCCATATCAGCCCACCATGTCAGAACTCTATCAGCCCTCCATGTCAGACCCCCATCAGACCTCAGATCAGCCCACTCAGCCCCCATCAGACCTCAGGTCAGCCCATCAGCCCCCATATCAGCCCACTGTGCCCCCATCAGACTTCAGATCAGCCCCCATATCAGCCCACTCTGCCCCATGAGACCTCAGATCAGCCCACTGTGTTCCCATATCAGCTCACTGTGCCCCCATCAGACCTCAGATCAGCCAACTGTGCCCCATCATATCTCAGATCAGCCCATTGTACCCCAATATCAGCCGACTGTGCCCCCATCAGACCTCAGATCAGCCGACTGTGCCCCCATATCAGCCGACTGTGCCCCCATCAGACCTCAGATCAGCCCATCAGAATAAAATAAAAATCTCTCTCACCTCTCCGGTGCTGCGGCTCCGCTCCGGGTCCGGCACTCCTCTGTCTTTTCCTGCTGGCACTGCACTGTCACCTGACTGTGTCCAGCGTCAGGTCATAGTGCGTGCACTACATCCTGACGCTGTACGTGGTCAGGACAGTGCAGCGCCGGCAGGAGAAGACAGAGGAGCGCCGGACCCGGAGCAGAGCTGCAGCGCAGGCAGGTGAGTATGTTTCTCTGCTCCCGGCACATAATACATACTAGTGAGCGAATACATACTAGTGAGTGCTTCCATAAGACGCACAGCAATTTTCCCCCTACTTTTGGGGGGAAAAAAGTGCGTCTTATAAAGCGAAAAATACGGTACTATGTGGGGCCAAATTATTATGGGAGGGATTACTATGCGGGGGCAAATACCTATATGGGGCAGTGTGGGTGAAATTACTATGTGGGGGCAAATTACTATGTGCAGGAAACTACTGTGTGGCAGCAGTGAGGTGAAAATTACTATGTGGGGCGGTGTGGGGGAAACTACTGTGTGGAGAAAAATACAGTGTGGGGGCAAATTACCATATGGGGCAGTGTGGGGGAAATTACTATGTGGGGGCAAACTACTATATGGGGGCGTTGCTGTTAGGGAGGCACCGTAGGGGCAATTCTATTATTTTTGGGGACACTATACAGGGATTATTACCTGTAGCACAATATAGGGTGTTATTATTACTGGGGGCACTCTAGAGGACATTATAACTGCTGTAGACACTATAGGGACATTTGAGGTAATTTATCAAACTGATGTAAAGTCGAATTGGCTTAGTTGCCCATAATAGCCAATCATATTCCACCATTCCTTTTTGACAGCTCTTTTGGAAATAAAGTTCTACTTTACACCAGTTTAAAAAATGACCCCATTATGTCTATTAGGGTCACTATTTTTTCAGCAGTATAGTACCTGGGACATTGGGGAGCACAATGGCACAGTATTGGGGGTGGCAGCAGGATGACACTGTCGGGACACCAGGATGGGGAGATTGATGGAAAAATTGAGAAATCTAACATGAATGTGGCGCTCACGAAGCACCGCAGCCTCTTCATACAAAAAATAAAAAATAAACTAAACTAAAATTTATGGAGGGACCTAAGTTGGGTAGACAGCCCCGGGCCTATCATGCCCTTAGGCCTTATTCACACATTAGTGTTTTGGTCAGTAATTTCCATCAGTGATTTTGAGCCAAAACCAGGTGTGGCTCTAAACACAGAATAGGTGCAGATCTTTCCCTTATACCTTATGTCTGTGGAGGCTCCAGTCCTGGTTTTGGCTCACAATCACTGAAGGAAATCACTGACCAAAACATTGTCATGTGAATAAGGCCTAAGGCCCCATTCACACGACCGTATGTTCATTTCCGTATCTTATCTTATTTTTGCGGATAAGATGCGGAACCATACCAATACCATTCATTTTTCCATAGGAGAAAAGAAAAGCGGAATGCACACCGTGTGCATTCCGCATCCGTATATTACGGAAGTTCTCCCGCAAAAAAAAGGAAACATGTCCTATACTTGGCCGCAAAACACGTCCTTAACCCCATTAACCCCTTCCCGACCAGCGCCATATATGTATGTATGGTGCGGTGCGGGGACATGACGCCCGCTCGCCCGTGCGGCGGGCGTCATGGCCGGCAAGTCTCTGCTGTTTCTAACAGCAGAGACTTGCCGCTACTTACCGCCATCGGCGGCATCTTCTTGGGCCTTCTGATGACGGCATCAGGATGCGTCTGAACCCGGAAGCGTACGCTTCCAGGTGGTGTACAGACGCCCCAAGTGGCCAATCGGGGTGTCTGTACACCATATGAAAACTGTAATCCTCGCTGGTGAGGATTATAGTTTTCAAACTGCAATTCTTATAAGAAATGAGCAATTTTTGGATTTATCTCCATCTAGTAAATCCCTGATTGCTCATAAAGAAAAAAAAACACAATATATTAGCTCATATTTGAGCTTAAAAATAATCATAAAAAAATGTTAAAAAATATATAAAAATCACCCCCCTTTCCGTATAATTAAAAAATAAATACCTAAATAACAATAAATATAGACATCATGGGTATCACCGTGACCGAAAACGCCCGTACTTTTAAAATATTAAAAAAAAATTCCAATACGGTGAATTGTGTGGCAGAAAAAAATCGTCCAAATGGCTATTCGCAGTTTTTTGACGCTTTTTTTTCTAAAAAAAATTAAATAAAAAGTGATCAAAAAGTCATACACACCCCAGAATGGTATCAATAAAAACTTCAGATCGCCCCGCAAAAAATGAGCCCCCATACAGCTCCGTACACATAAATACCAAAAAGTTATAGGGGTCAAGATATGACAACAAAAAAAAAAAAAGGACAACTTTATAATTATTTTATTACTATCAAAACGCAGGAAAAACTATACATATGAGGTCTGATGGGGGCACGAGACGCTGATCCCTGTACTGTGACATCACTGTGTTTATTATCCCTGTACGGTGACATCACTGTGTTTATTATCTCTGTACTGTGACATCACTGTGTTTATTATCCCTGTACAGTGACATCACTGTGTTTATTATCTCTGTACTGTGACATCACTGTGTTTATTATCTCTGTACTGTGACATAACTGTGTTTATTATCTCTGTACTGTGACATCACTGTGTTTATTATCCCTGTACAGTGACAAAAGGGGGGGACCCCACGCCATTTTTTAAAAAAATTATTTAATTATTTTTGTAAAAAAATGGCGTGGGGTCCCCCCCTTTTTTCCTTCGCCAGCCAAATACAACCAGCAGCGGCAGCCTGGCACTACCAGGGTGGGAAGGGACACGGTTATTGGCCCTTCCCAGCCTAATGGTACCAGCCTGCAGCCGCCCCAGAGCCAGACCCTCAATTTAGAAGGTCCGGTCCTGCGGGTACCCGGCTCTTCCCGGCACCCCTGGTGGCGGTGGGTGCCGAGGTAATAGATGTTGGGGTTAGTGCTGGCCTGCCATACCGGCAAGCACTAAGCCCAGTATTAGTAATCAGGGCTGTCTGTAGATAGCCCTAATTACTAAAACTGTAGTATTGTAAAAAAAAATACACACACACAAGTATAAAACATTTTATTGAAATAAAGACTCCCCCAGACCCCTGTTTGACCATTTTATTAAAAAAAAAAAAAAAAAAAAAAAAAAAAGCTGGTCCGACGTAGTCCTCTGCATTCACAACCCTGAAAAATAGAAAACAAACACACAAACACAGACCACTTACCTCTTCCTGCACTGGGATAATACACACAGCGATGTCACTGTACAGGGATAATAAACACAGCGATGTCACTGTACAGGGATAATAAACACTGTGATGTCACAGTACAGAGATAATAAACACAGTGATGTCACTGTACAGACATAATAAACACAGCGATGTCAATGTACAGACATAATAAACACAGTGATGTCACTGTACAGGGATAATAAACACAGTGATGTCACCGTACAGGGATAATAAACACAGTGATGTCACAGTACAGAGATAATAAACACAGTGATGTCACCGTACAGGGATAATAAACACAGTGATGTAACCGTACAGGGATAATAAACACAGTGATGTCACAGTACAGAGATAATAAACACAGTGATGTCACAGTACAGCGACAATAAACACAGTGATGTCACAGTACTGGGATAATACACACAGTGATGTCACTGTACAGGGATAATAAACACAGTGATGTCACAGTACAGAGATAATAAACACAGTGATGTCACAGTACAGGGATAATAAACACAGTGATGTCACTGTACAGGGATAATAAACACAGTGATGTCACAGTACAGGGATAATAAACACAGTGATGTCACCGTACACGGATAATAAACAGTGATGTCACAGTACAGAGATAATAAACACAGTGATGTCACAGTATAGGTATAATAAACACAGTGATGTCACAGTACTGGGATAATACACACAGTGATGTCACTGTACAGGGATAATAAACACAGTGATGTCACAGTACAGAGATAATAAACAGTGATGTCACTGTACAGGTATAATAAACACAGTGATGTCACTGTACAGGGATAACAAACACAGATATTTCTTTATGGTGGGCCCCAAGAATTATTTCCTCTGGTGGGCCCTAGGTACTCCAGTCCGACCCTGTGTATGGGGGTTCTCCAGCTTCCTCTATGATCAAAGGCCACACTGAGGGGATTCATTTTTGGGGATAGATAAAATAGAAGAAAGAGCAGCACTCATCAAAACAGATGAATGAGGATGCAATCCCTCCAGGACCATGGGTTATGGGTCTGTAGAAAGAGAGAAAAACAAAGTGGCACTCCAAGATCAGGTGAAAGAGTGGTGGACCCAGGTCCACCTCCCTTACACCTGAGCTTGGAGTGCTGCCTCATATCTTTCTGTAGATAGATATTATTGGCTCCACATACATTGGCTCAAAATGTTTTTTTTTTTCTCTTAGACTTTTGGGGCCCACTATAGTATTCGAGCCTGGGTCCACCGGAGGATCCTTTAGTACTCTGATGGACCTGTCCAATGATGTAATTTGATAACATAGCGGTAAAGCAACCCTATAACAGAGAGAGTCACAGTGTATCCATAACAATAAGAGTCACAGCTTTCTAATAATAGAGTAAATCACAGTGTCCCTACAACAACATCCACTGAAATCAGATACCATGAAAAGTCTTATTGCCCTTTAAGACTTTTCATGGTAGTGACAAAAATAGTGACAAAAATATGAAAAAGAAAGAAAAACACCTTCTCTGTTCCATATTCCAATGCCTTTCCCTTTAGCTTCTAAAATGTGACATGTAAGCAGCAGGGCCGCTTCTGCCATGAGGCGAGATGAGGATCTGATGGGGCACAATACGCTGATCTGAGGTCTGATGGGGCACAGTAGGCTGATGTGAGGTCTGATGGGGGCACATTCTGCTGATCTGAGGTCTGATGGGGGCACAATACGCTGATCTGAGGTCTGATGGGGGCACAGTACGCTGATGTGAGGACTAATAGGGGCACATTCTGCTGATCTGAGGTCTGATGGGGGCACAATACGCTGATCTGAGGTCTGATGGGGGCACAGTAGGCTGATGTGAGGACTAATAGGGGCACATTCTGTTGATCTGAGGTCTGATGGGGGTACAATACACTGATCTGAGGTCTGATGGGGCACAATAAGCTGATCTGAGGTCTGATGGGGCACAATACGCTGATCTGAGGTCTGATGGGGCACAGTAGGCTGATGTGAGGTCTGATGGGGGCACAATACGCTGATCTGGGGTCTGATGGGGCACAATACGCTGATCTGAGGGCTGATGTGAGGTCTGATGGGGGCACAGTCTGCTGATCTGAGGTCTGATGGGGCACAATACGCTGATCTGAGGTCTGATGGGGGCACAATGTGTTGATCTGAGGTCTGATGGGGGCACAAGACGCTGATCTGAGGTCTGATGGGGGTACAAGACGCTGATCTGAGGTCTGATGGGGGCACAAGACGCTGATCTGAGGTCTGATGGGGGCACAAGACGCTGATCTGAGGTCTGATGGGGGCACAAGACGCTGATCTGAGGTCTGATGGGGGCACAAGACGTTGATCTGAGGTCTGATGGGGGCATAAGACGTTGATCTGAGGTCTGATGGGGACACAAGACCCTGATCTGAGGTCTGATGGGGGCACAAGACGCTGATCTGAGGTCTGATGGGGGCAAGGGAAGGGGGCTCCATTTCATTTTTCGCCTCAGGCAGCAGAAAAGCTAGAAGCGGCCCTGGTAAGCAACCAACAAATGGCCAATCAACCTCGTGCAAATACTTGGGGGAGACTTATCAAACTGGTGTAAAGGAGAACTGGCTTATTTTCCCATAGCAACCAATCAGATTCCACAGCTCCTTTGGAAAATAAAAGTATTCTGATTGGTTGTTATGGAGGCAGTTCTACTTTACACCAGTTTGACAAATCTCCCCTTTAGATTTTAAAGGGCATCTGTCAGCAGATTTGTACCTATGACACTGGCTGACCTGTTACATGTGCACTTGGCAGCTGAAGACACCTGTGTTGGTCCCATGTTCATATGTGCCCACATTGCTAAGAAAAATGATGCTTTATTATGTGCAAATGAGCCTTTAGGAGCAACTACCAAGCGGACATGTAAAAAGTCAGTCAGTGTCATAGGTACAAAACTGCTGACACTTGCACTTTAATGCTGTTTCCGTACAGCATTAAAATGTATTGGCTCCGTGGAGCCAAACTTCGTCTCGTCTGAAGTCGCATGAGACTTAGGTCAATTCTTACGGTATGCATATCAGCGTATTTAAAAACTATTTAAAATAGGAATCCGAAGCGGGCTTTGGTACTGGCTGGTACCTCAGTACCAAAGCCCACTTTGGATTCATACAGTATCTCACAAAAGTGAATACACCCCTCACATTTTTGTAAATATTTTATTTTATCTTTTCATGACACTTTGAAACAATGTAAAGTAGTCAGTGTACAGCTTGTATAACAGTGTAAATTTGGTGTGTCCTCATAATAACTCAACACACAGCCATTAATGTCTAAACTGCTGGCAACAAAAGTGAACCCCTAAGTGAAAATGGCCAAATTGTTCCCAAAGTGTCAATATTTTGTGTGGCCACCATTATTTTCCAGCGCTGCCTTAACTCTCCCGGGCATGGAGTTCACAGGTTGCCACTGGAATCCTCTTCCACTCCTCCATGAAAACATCACAGAGCTGGTGGATGTTAGAGACCTTGTGTTCCTCCGCCTTCCATTTGAGGATGCCCCACAGATGGTCAATACGGTTTAGGTCTGGAGACATGCTTGGTCAGTCCAGCACCTTTACCATCAGTTTCTTTAGCAAGGCAGTGGTCGTCTTGGAGGTGTTTTTGGAGTCATTATCATGTTGGAAGACTGCCCTGCAGCCACGTTTCTGAAGGGAGGGGATCATGCTCTGCTTCAGTATGTCACAGTACATGTTGGCATTCATACCAAACTATGACTCTCCTACCACCATGCTTAACTATAGGCATGATACATTTGTCTTTGTACTCTTCACCTGGTTGCCGCCACACACGCTTGGCACCATCTGAGCCAAATAAGTTTATCTTGGTCTCATCAGACCACAGGACATTGTTCCAGTCATCCATGTCCTTAGACTGCTTGTCTTCAGCAAACTGTTTGCGGGCTTTCTTGTGGATCATCTTTAGTAGAGGCTTCCTTCTGGGACGACAACCATGCAGACCAATTTGATGCAGTGTGTGGCGTATGGTGTGAGCACTGACAGGCTGACACCACCACCACCACCACCCCTTTAAAGGGAACCTGTCACCTCCTTTTCTGAAAATGAGCTGTTAACAGTACCTTAAAGTAGAGCCGAGTGTGATCCTAATGCTCTTGTTGAAACTGAGAACTGCCGGATGAAAGCGCTGAAAACTGAATTTTTAATCTTGCTGCGCGGGATTTCCGGTGTGGGCTTGAAGTCAAGGGGGCAGCGGCCTCCTTGCTTCAAGTCAAGAAAGACACTCCCCACTTGCGCTTGACTGACAGTTAGCCCGGGTGCCGGGATCGCGCAGTACTCACTTCTGTGAGATACTGTATTTTAAATTGTTTTTCAGTACGCAAATATGAATACAGAAGTAATTCACCAAAGTCTTCTGTGACTTTGGGTGAGACAAAGTTTGGAGCCAATACATTTTAACCCCTTCCCGACCGGCGCCGTACATGTACGGCTCCGCAAGAAAATATAGAACATGTCCTATACTTGTCCGCAATAGCGGACAAGTATAGGCATTTTCAATGGGGCGCCCAGCCGTATGTTTCGCACATTGCGGAACACACGCCGGGCGGCACCCCTAGTATTGCGGGTCAGCATTATTGCAGACCCGCAATACTACGGTCGTGTGAATGGGCCCTTATTACTTTCATTTTGTAAATGTCATTTTATTTTTTAGGACATTAGAAGGCTTAGAATTTTAGAAGCAATTTTGAAATGTTTTGAGAAAATTTCCAAACCCACATTTTTAAGGGGCAACTCAGTTATGAAGTCACTTTGTGAGGCTTAAATGGTAGAAATCACCTGTTTTAGAACCTACTCCCCTCATATTATTCAAAACTGATTTTACAAACTTTGTTAACCATTGTTTCCTTTGTTAAAGGAAAGTGGAGGAGGGAAAGAGCACCTTATGGTTTTTGAAGAGCAGATTTTTCTAGAATGGTTTTTGGGTTCCATGTCACATTTGAAGAGAACCCAAGGTACTCCTACAGTAGAGACCCCTTATAAGTGACCCCATTTTGGAAACTACACCCCTCAAATAATATTTTGAGGGGTGTAGTGAGTGCTTTCTCCCCACAGGCTTTTCATAGAATATATAAACACTTGGCTCTGAAAATGAAAAATGTAATGTTTTCCACACATATGACATTTTAGTGCCCAGTATGCTGTGCCCAGATGGTGCTAAGACATGCCACACCCTCTAAATTGTTAGGCAGTTCTATTGGGTACTGAAATCCCATAAATGTAGATATAAAATGCTTTTTGGGTACGCTGCAGGAATCAGAAAATAAAGACCACCTTTTGGCTTTTGCGGCGCAAATTTTGATGGATTGGTTTACGGGTGCCATGTTGCTATTGAACAGCCTCTGTGTGCCAGTACAGACATTTTCTGCCAACTTTATGTTTGTTTGTTTTTTTATTTTCTCTCAACTGAGCTGTGTAAGGGCTTATTTTTTGCGGGATGAGCTGCCATCATTATTCGTTTTATTTTGGAGCACAATTTTTGATCCCTTAAATTTAGCTTTTTTGAAAGCTTTGTTTTTACAACGTCCACCGTGCGGTAAAGATAACAATATCGAGTTTGATTCCAAGGTCTGTCAGCGTTATCCAACAAATTCCAGAACTGTAAGCGTTACATAGCATCATAAATCAGTATAATGCTATGCAGGGGCGGTCTTGGCATTTCTGGGGCCCTAAGCGAAGTTATGTCCGGGGGCCCCCCCCCCATTGACGCGTCACGCCCCTGATGACACGCCCCCCCCACACATCAAAGACTGGGACTAGAGATGAGCGAGCATGCTCGGCCGAGCATGCTTCGGTGGAATTTGCGTGAGCTTTCTCAAATCTGCACGATAATTCATACGCATATTTTAGTATGTACACTAATGCATACACATTTTATAAATTAGTATGCATTAGCGTACTAATTTATAAAATGCGTACGCATTCGGACAAATGCAGTAAGTGACAGGTGGTCGGGCGGTCTTGGGCACCGGCACAAGAGCGGAGCATGGGGGCCCCCTTAGACGTCAGGGGCCCTATGCAAATGCATAGGATGCATGGTGCCCAAGACCGCCCCTGATGCTATGTAACCCCCATTCAGTGCCGGGAGGTCAGTACACAGCACACGTTGTGGGAGACGTCCGAGTCTCCTGCTCGTGTGAAAGGGGCCTAATGCCACCAGATGTCAGGCAGCTATCCTGTAAGTCAGTAATCAAGCCTTTAACTAGATGGTTTTGCATGCAAGTTCAGTCAGTCTTGTCTGCGATTACGTTCAGTGGTTCAATTTTTTCCACGCAGGTTTTGTTGCGTTTTTCACCCGCATAAAACAAAAAAACTGAAGAAGGGCTCATGCACACGAACGTATTTTCTTTCCATGTCCATTCCGTTTTTTTGCAGACCATATGTGGAACCATTCATTTCAACGGGTTCGCAAAAAAAAAACAACGAAGTTACTCCGTGTGCATTCCGTTTTCGTATGCCCATTCCGTAAAGAAATAGAACATGTCCTATTATTGTCTGCATTATGGACAAGGATACAACTGTTCTATTAGGGGCCAGCTGTTTCGTTCTGCAAAATATATCATCTGTATTTTTTGGGATCCTTTTTTTGCGGACTGCAAAATACATATGGTTGTGTGCATGTGCCCAAATAACAATCTACATCTCCTAGCAACCATCAGTAAAAAACACTTTGCATCCAGATGCAATGCGTTTTTCACGCGAGCCACATTTACTTCTATGGAGCTAGGGCTGTGTGAAAAATGCAGAATATAGAACAGGGGTCAGAAACCTCTGTCACTCCAGCAGTTGTGAAACTACAACTTTCATATCAGGTTGCTGATCCCTCATATAGAACATGCTGCGATTTTTTCCTGAATGCAGAAATGATGCATGAAACACTTCACACATCGCACCTGGATGGAAATCTCGCTCATGTGAAAGAAGCCTAATAAGGAGTGACCACATACTTCTGGCATTATAGGTGAGGTCGTCACACCGCAGCAGCCACCTGTGGCCAAAACAATTCCCGCATGCGTTTTTACCACGAATACCATAATTTTACTCACAAAACCACACAGCCACTAACAATCAGGTCAACGACCAGCACAGTTTTTCAAGTAAGGGCTCATGCACACGACTCCGTTTATGTGTACGCATCCGTTGCAGACCCATTCATTTCAATGGGGCCAAATCCGTGTGCCGTCTGCATCCGTACTCCCGTTTCGCAGCCCTGCATAAAAGATAGAACATATCCTATTCTTGTCTGCAAAATGCGGAACGCACACGGCCGGTATCCATGTTTTGCAGATCTGCAATATGTGGACCCAATCAGGTGGTCTGAATGAGTCCTAAAATTGAGGTATTAGGATACCTGCAATAGTGCGGATTTGGATGCAAAAAATCAGCATGATAAAACACACATAAGTCAGCACTATTTATCGCTGTTTTGGTGCAGATTTTCTGTTTATGTTAACATCCCCAGTCTATAAGGTGTGGAATCGCGCACACAATTGACATGCTGCGTATTTCAAAATCCGTACGGCAGGTCAATTTTCACATGGAAGGAAAAAAGCTAAGTTTACATCAGATTTGTCATATTTCATTCACTGTGCTGGTACTGTATTAGCCTCATGCACACGGACATATCAGTTTTTGCAGTCCACAAATTGCGAATCTGCAAAACACAGATACCGGCCAAGTGTATCCCACATTTTCCCTTCTGCAGGTCCCGCAGTATGTTTCAAATACTCATTCAGGTTCAATTTTTTTTTTTTATTTGGCCCCATTGAAATAAATAGGTCTGCATCAGATCCACAAAAAATGCGGATCAAATGTGGACCAAAAGTACGATTGTGTGCATGAGGGCTTACAATGCATTTTTACCATCTGTACGCTTCGGAAAAATCACGCATAATCTGCAAGGCGTGTCTGTACGTTTTTTGGAAAAAATTGTGTGGCCAATTACCACTCTGTTGGCAAACTCGCAGTGCAAATACCCGGCCAATGCAAAAGCTTCATAAAAATGTAGGCCATATGTTGGTCAGCAGTTGTAAGCTAAAACCAGGAGTGGATCCAAACACAGAGGAGGTGAAAATCTTTCAATACATTTCTTCTCTATTTAAGCAAGGGCTATACGGCAATCTTGGCCGCAACACCCATTGTACGATATAAGATCGCATTTAGAAGTGCAGCCATTGAACTGGGCCGTAGCATGACTCACAAGTTGGCAAGACACCAGAATTGCAAAAAAATCCAGCTCTGCTGATTTCTTCTGATTCTGGGCTCAGGGTTGTAGCAACGTTGCAACCCCGTTCAACCCCAAGATTGCCATGTAGCCCAGCCTTATCCTCCGTTTTAGCTTACAAATACTGATGCTAAATATTGGCCAAAATAAATAGACCATAGAGTGATAGCTGTGCAGATAATTTGTGTTTGCCCAATATATTTTGGTTTTATTGGTCATTCTATTTCAGTTAAAGGTCAAAGATTAGAATGATCTTATGAAGCCGTTGGATGGTTGACAAAGGGCAAAAAAACAGTTAAAAGGGAAAAAAAACTGGTTATCTACAATGTTAACATAGTACTGCATCCTTTAGATAAACTCTAATCTGTAGATGTGAGGTTTTAACATGGTAGCACTTTTATAGATCTAAGGATCTTTTTTGTACGCTGTAGATGAATTGCCTGAACGAGTACTATTCGACTGGAGCTCGTAGGATTAGATTTTGGACTCGATGGACCGCTGTAGTTTTTAACCTCATCAACTATGTAAAATAGGGTCAGTCATGGCAAGACCGCTAACAATCAGTATAGGGAGCCTGGCAGGAAATGTTATGTGGACGTCCTTCATTTATGCCTAAACGTAAAGAAATGGACATAGGCAGGGGAATTTATTCAGGACCATACTCATTCACAGAGGGTAGAGCATTGAAGATATAAGTAATGATGCTTTGGTTTTTGTTAGTCTTAGGCTCCATTCACACGTTCGTGTGCGATTGCGGATCCGCAAAACACGGACACCGGCCATGTGCGGTCCACATTTTGCGGACCGCACATGGCCGGCTCTATAATAGAAATGCCTTTTCTTGTCCGTGTAGTTGGACAAGAATAGGACATGTTCTATTTTTTTGCGGGGCCGCGGAATGGAAGTGCGGATGCGGACGGCACACTGTGTGCCGTCCGCATCTTTTGCGGCCCCATTGAAAATGAATGGGTCCGCGGACGCATTTTACAGACGTGTGAATGGGGCCTTAAAGGGGTTGTCCAGTTTCAAAAGGAAACCGGACAACTCAAGGGATTGTCAAGGAACCTGTAATAAAGAAATATCTCATTTAGACACTCCGGTTCTTCTGGCTACAGCAATGATATCATGTTGACAGAATGTGACAATATACTTAAAGGGGTTCCCCGGACTTTTAATATTGATGACCTATCCTCAGGACACCGACACCTGACACCCCCGCAGATCAGCTGCATCAGTAGGAAGAGTGAAGGGAGACGGCACATGCACACTCTTCCAGCTCGCTGCTGCATGACCTAGGTGAGGATAGGTGATCAATATTAAAAGCCCGGAGAACCCCTTTAATACATGCAACACAAGTGCATTTTCTAGTGAAAAAAACTGTTCAAATTAATATTACTAGAAATGATTTTATGGAAAACCTCATTTTACAAGTCATTCTGGAAGAGTTGCACTTATCTGGTCCCTTAAAAAGGTGAATGCTGTTATGGATAAGAGTAGTCTGTAAGTCATCCTGTACATGGTTAGTACAAGCTAAAGAAAGCAATGTATTTGAAAACTTTCAATTTGCATTTAAAGCCGAATACAAAAAGGTGACACAAAAGTGGATACATTTTAAAATTTTTTTATTTATTTCTTGATCAGATTGTGCAGAATCCCACTACTTCTGTAATGGTACACTGCAAAAGGGTAGAAAATATGTTTTATGTGGTATATTCATATCATGTATTTATTGTGCATAAGGAGCTAAAGGATTTGTGCAGTGATTTATACTGATGACCTATCCTCAGGATAGGTCATTAATATCTGATTGGCACCACCGCCGATCAGTTTGAAGAGCTGGCAGCGTTCTATGTGAGCGCCACTTCCTTTTCATTACACTGCAATTCGTCTAGGTGCAGTGCAATGGCAGTGTAAGTAAGTGCAGTGTAATGGCAAGTACTCCCTCCATTCACTTGAATGGAGAGAGTACTTGTAATTACACCACACTGCCGATCCACAGGAGACGATGCGTAGTGTCGGTAGGGGTGCCGAATGTTGGGACTCCCGCCAGTCAGATATTGATGACTTATCTTCAGGATAGGTGGATAAATGGCTGCACAACCCCTTAAATAGGCTTTACCTACCGTCACTAGGTAGAGCTGCTGTCACCCTACCCAATGGGAGTGGTTAGTGTGAAAAGTTACTATTTACATTATATTTACTATTCTATATACATCACTTTTGTGACATCAGAATGTCACCAAAAAGTTGTAACTTTTCTCCCATCCCATTTTTCTTTATTCATGTCCGTTTTCTGGTGTGAATAAAGAAAAATCTATGGCAGCTTAAAGGAGGTGGCAGGTTCCCTTTAAAATGTATGTAAGCAATCTGGATTATGAACAAATGACTCCCTAAATCTGATATTCCCAATACGTCTTAATATATTCCAAAATCTGTACAAGCGTACATAAACATCAGGATTTCCTACTAAGAACACGAGAGGAAAACTGGCCCAGATTTACTAATGTAACTGCACATAGACTCCATCTAAAAATCGGTGCAAAGTCTTCTGCCAGAATAAAATTCTGTCTCAAATTAAGCCAATCAATAGTGAGTATAGAATTAGGCAAAAGTGCTATCCCTGCACCATATTTACCATCCTGTGTTATTAATGAACTATTATATTAAAGGGAACCTGTCAGCTACTGTATGCTGCCACTTTACTGAGGGCAACATATTGTAGTGGTGGACCTGCTGCATTCAGTAGTTTTGAGCACTCACCTGCTAAAGACCGAAGCGCAACAGAGCTGCGGGAGAGGTGGGTACAATGCTGCTGCCCTCCTCCTCCTCCCAATGATGATTTACAGTTTTCCCTCCTGTCAATCATTATTCAGGAGTGGGGTTTGGGGATGGGGTGTGGGGCAGCGTGCAGCATTGGCAGGCACTATTCTAATACTACTAAAAATAGTAATCCAGAAGTGCCAGACCACTGAAATCAGCGGGTCTGTCACTACAGGTTCTATTTAAACTTATTAGAAATAAAGAGTGGGCATCTATAGGACACCATTTCCCTATGTAAAACATAATGACCGTTTATAAAACTTGGAGCTTATATGGGAGTTCCAGAAGTAGCCAAGCGCTGTACTCTGGAGCTCCCGTAGCGATGAATGGAGTGGCAGTGTGCATGCTTGACCTGCTCTTTGTTCATTTTGGGGGACCCCAAGAGGGAACGGGTCCCTGTTCTCTACCCCAGCGGTAGAACCCACACCTATCTAGTAGTTATCCCCTATCCTGTGGATAGGGGATAACTTAACAACTGGAATACCCCTTTAAGTATAGTAAAAAAAAAAAATGTTATCTTGTATGAATAACTGAGTGAACGCATTTGTCTGTTTTTTTAATATTGTTCTTTTTTATTAAGAATTCCTAGAAACATCCATATTAGTTTTGATGCTCAACATATAAAACAAATCTTTTTATGCAATGAATAAAATAAGGCAGTGACTTCTATATGTAACAGTCACATACAGCATTACAACATACAGGATTACTCACAAACAGGATTTTTTTTTTGTTTTCAGCATCTATTTAATAGTGAATTTAAAAAAAGAAAAAAAAAAAAGCACGTGTTGAATACTTGTAAGGCACTGCAATTTCATACAGCTTTCTATAAATAAGATCCCAGCTTTATGAAAATCTGTTCATGGAAACAAAGGCTCGTATGCAACTTTTGGCTTCAGTCGCAGCAAGGGCAGCAACAACAAAACATTCTGCGGCACGGATTCTTCTTCTTATACTCTACAGCTTGTTTGATTTGTGCTTTCGCTGCTCCAACATAATCTTTAACTTTTTCCATGTTTAACTCAACAACATTTAGAGTCTCGGCCTGCTCTTCAACCAGTAGGGCCATCTGTAAGAAGAGATCATGGACCTCTTTTATACGCGTCTCCAACTTTATGAGCTCTTTGTGCCGCGTTTCGATTTCATTTAGTGCTGAGCGTGCAACTTTAACATCGGAGAGAAGATTTTCAGAGAAGACATCCCATTTCCCTTGTTCAATCATATCTTCAATCTGGTTTCCGGACACATCTTTCCCCATGATCTCAAGCTGACGTTGGATTCGGATTTTACAGTTCTCTCGTTGCACCATTTCAGCTTCGTTGTATTCAACCATGGCTTGCTGGAAAGCACGTGTGAGGGTAATATACTGAGCTTTGGACACACGTGCTATCACTGAACTTTCCCCAAACTTGCTTTCAGCGTCTTCACTAAGGTTTTTGAGGTTTTGGAGTTTCCTGTGGATGCCTTCTCCCCGTAGCTTAATGTCTTTAGCTATACTGTTGGAGTCCCTTTTTATACTGCTAAGGCGACGCATTGATGTAAGAAAGCGTGTTGTTTGCTTCCCCAAGCGTCTCACATCAACCTTCAACAAGTGGTTTTCTGTGCGGATTAGTTGTATATCCCGGTACAGGACTTCTAAAGAATGGTCAGTTTCAAACATAGCAACATCTTCTGGAATGTCCTCATCACTACTCTGAACATATTGATTGTGAAGTCTTGCATATTCCAGTAGCTCACTGAGACGGTCCTTCATGATTACTGTGAAAGAGAGAACAACATTCAGTGTATTTGTAGTTAAGAAACAAAGATATATGCGACAGTAAATTAAGCTAATAACCGTAACACTGCTGCAATTTAAGGCGGGTTTACACTGCCCGATTGTCAGGCAGATTATCAAGGACGAACGTTCCTACAGCTAGAAGATAAAGTACATAGATAGCTATGTTCCTGTGACTTCCTGTCGCACCACTGAAGTGTGACCAGCTTCAGTGGTGTTACAGAAGTAGGGACGGGGAGTAATTAAATCTTTATTTTTACAGAAAAAAAAAAAACATTTCTCATAAGCATTGACAGTATATGGTTTAGATATAGGTGCCATTGTACTTTGGGATTTTTCTCTCCCAACCTGGTGCTGCAGCACAGCCTAATAGTATTCTACTGATTTGTCATAAATGCTTAAAGGGGTTATCAGCCTTTCATAGCCATGATGGTGTGCCGTTCAGGGCTCCTTACTGTTTTTATGGCAGCAAATGGGAGCTACTCAGGCAGAATACCACAGCAAGCTACACTGTTTCTGTAAGGCTACGCCTACACAGCGAAGTGTTGTGCAACATTTCATGTAATGTATTTCAAGGTTGTCGCCATGCGACATGCTGTGACTGATGCAACAGTCGCAAAAAAACATGCAAGTTAGATTTTTTTTTGTGACTGTTGTGTCGAAGTAGCAGCATGTCACATTGCAACACCATTGAAATACTTTACATGAAATGTCACCTGACAAATGTTGCTGTGTAGCCCTGTGATGGCTAACCTCCCGCACTCCAGCTGTGGTAAAACTTGACTCCCAAGATGCACACTTGCTTGGCCGTTCTCAGAACTCCAAAGAAATGAATTGAGCATGCAAGGAGTAGTATTTTCACCACAGATGGAGTGCTGTAGGTTAGCCATTATGGCCCTAGCCTAACTCTGAAGTAGCTCCCATTCACTGCTGTGGGAGTTATGGAGACAGTGGCCTCTCTTCACTGGTCTCCTATTCCCTGTCTGTCAACTTCCACACGGATGGGGTCATATGGGTTGCTGTAGCCAATGATTGGCATCAGCAGTGATGTGTCCTCAAGTGGCACGGCACTGCTGGATCACATGCCACTTGAGGACATGTCATTGCTGAGGCCAGTCATTGGCTGCAGCAGTGCATTTGACCCAGTCCATGCAGAAGCAGACAGATGTGGTCTAGAACAGGGATGTCCAGCCTGCGGCCCTCTAGCTATTTGTGTTGCCATCTTCTGTCAATTTGAATCCATCTAAAACATGGAGCCATTTTTTGTTTCTTTTTTCCAGGGCTACTTTAGGGTCCCAGCCCACCCCTGACAGAACACTTGTGCGTGGACAATGCCTTGGTCGTCAGCCTGTATAATGCTGACACAACCATACAGTGGTTCAACAGCAGAAAAAGTACCTCCAAAATATATATCCTCGATCAAAAGGATTAGTAAAATTATTAAATGAATAAAATTACAAGTTTTAGTGAATCTTTTCCCACAGAACTAGATAGTCTGCTCTACCCTTCTGCTCTATATAACATGCTCCTGACAGATTATACTACATGTTGTGGTGACAGGTTCTCATTAGTTACTATTTAGGGAGAGTCCACATCTCAGTTTCATTTTCCGTTCTTCCGATCAGTCAGAAGAACACAAAAAAAAAAAATCCTGTAAAAGGATCCTGTTAAAAAAAATAATACGTATCCTATTGCATATTTGACATCTGTTTGAGCAATTTCTGTCTGACATCCATTTTTTAGACGAAAAAAAAAAAGTCCTACAAGCAGAACTTTTTTTTTTTTTTTTTTAAGACTGAAAAATTTTTTTTTTTATTCTTTTTTTAATAGGATCCTGTTTTTCTGACGGATCAGGAGAGAAAAGGAAACAGATGTGAACTCTCCCTTAGGCCCCTTTCACACGAGCGTCATGGATTAGGTCCGGATGTGTTCAGGGTGCGTTCAGGAAAACTCGCGCCATTTTGCAAGCAAGTTCAGTCAGTTTTGTCTGCGATTGCGTTCTGTTTTTTCCGCGCGGGTGCGATGCGTTTTGATGCGTTTTTCACGCGAGTGATAAAAAAACATCTCTTAGCAACCATCAGTGAAAAACGCATTGAACCAGCACTTGATTCAGGATGCAATGCATTTTTCACTGAAGCCCCATTCACTTCTATGGAGCCAGGGCTGCGTGAAAAACGCAGAATATAGAACATGCTGCGATTTTCACGCAACGCAGAAGTGATGCGTGAAAAAAAAAATTCACGTCACGCATCGCACCCGCGCGGAAAACTTGCTCGTGTGAAAGGGGCCTTAGGGCTCATGCACACGAGCGTGTGCAGTCAATGCCTGTGCTGTGGACCGTAATTTGCAGTCCACAATGCACTGGCACTGACAGTGGGGCCGCAGTCGCACCACAAAAAAAGTAGTGCTTGCGCTACTTTTTTTTGCAGTGCGGAGGCACGGCCAGAAACGCCACGGAAGCACACCGTAGTGCTTCCGTGGTGTTCCAATCCGTGCCTCCTCTCCGCATCTCCCGGCGTATGTGGGCCCACCAGTCATGTACATGAGCCATTAAGCACATAATCCTGTATAAAAAAGAAAATAAAAGGGATCATGGACAAAAAACGGGTATGCACACGGGTATGCTTCTGGAAAAAGCATGTAGAACCAATATATTTTTTAACCCTTACAGTACCGGCGCCGTACATGTACGGCGCTGGTACGATGCGGGCACATGGCGCCCGCTCGCGGGTGCGGCGGGCGTCATGGCCGGCAAGTCTCTGCTGTTTCTAACAGCAGAGACTTGCCGCTACCTACTGTACTGGCGGCGTCTTCCGGGGTGACTAGATGCCGTGATCACGGCATCTAGTTGCGTCTAAACCCGGAAGCGTTCGCTTCCGGGTGGTGTACAGACACCCCGTGTGGCCAATCGGGGTGTCTGTACACCATATGAAAACTGTAATCCTCGCTGGTGAGGATTACAGTTTTCAAAGTGCAATTCTTATTCTGGCCACTAGATGGCAGGCCAGGATAAGAAATGAGCAATTGATGGATTTAACTGCCTCTAGTAAATCCATGATTGCTCATAAAGAAAATTAAAAAGCCACAATATATAAGCTCATATTTGAGCATTCAAATAGTAAAAAAAAATAAAAAAAAAAAATGTTAAAAAATATATAAAAAATAAAAAAGATATAAAAGTTCAAATCACCCCCCTTTCCGTATAAGTAAAAAATAAACACCTAAATAACACTAAATATAGACATCATGGGTATCACCGTGACCGAAAACGCCCGTACTTTTAAAATATAAAAAAAAAAAATCCAATACGGCGAATTGTGTGGCGGAAAAAAGCGTCCAAATGGCGATTTGCCGTTTTTTGTCGCTTTTTTTTTCTAAAAAAAATTAAATAAAAAGTGATCAAAAAGTCATACACACCCCAGAATGGTATTAATAAAATCTTCAGATTGTCCCGCAAAAAATGAGCCCCCATACAGCTCTGTACACATAAATACCAAAAAGTTATAGGGGTCAAGATATGACAAGGAAAAAAAAAAAAAAAAAAAAAAAAAAGGGCAACTTTCTAATTTTTTTTCACTATCAAAACGCAGGAAAAACTATACATATTAGGTATTGCCGGATTCGTACTGACCAGTAGAATGAAAATAACGGGTCAGTTTTAATGCACATCGAACGCTGTAAATAAGAAACCCGTAGAACTGTAGCGGAATAGCGTTTTTTTTGCAATTTCACCTGATTTGGAATTTTTTTCCCGCTTCCCACTACACCATATGCAATATTAAATGGTGGCGTTGGAAAGTACAACTTGTCCCACAAAAAACAAGCCCTCATACAGCTATGTGAACAGAAAAATAAAAGAGTTATGGCTGTTTGAAGGCAGGGAGCGCAAAACGAAAATGCATGACCGAAAAAACCTCCGGTACTGAAAGGGTTAAAAAGCACCAAAATTATATAGATAAAAACAAATTTTTTTTAAAAAAATTATGAAATATAAAATATATAAATCAACCCCACGCGATTCTACAAATCTGTATATATTCAATACCACAATCATGATAATCCAAAGGCAGTTCATTTAATTGAGAAAGTAAAATTGTAATTATTTCATATCCCAATTTACTGTATTTTATCCATGATTCTTTAGTTTAATCCATGATTTTCACAATAAAGTATTGCAGAAATGTCAGCTGACTGTTCATCATTTTGGATATTGTGCACGTCAGCTGACATTTCTGCAATACTTTATTGTAAAAATCATGGATTAAACTAAAGAATCATGGATAAAATACAGTAAATTGGGATATGAAATAATTACAATTTTACTCTCAATTAAATGAACTGCCTTTGGATTATCATGATTAATTGTGGTATTGAATATATGCAGATTTGTAGAATCATGTGGGGTTGCTTTATATATTTTATATTTCATTATAATGTATTTTTTATATGTTGTTTTTATCTATATAATTTTGGTGCTTTTTAATAACTGTATAGGTTCTACACGTTTTTTCCAGAAGGAGGTGTGCATACCCGTTTTTTGTCCATTTAACTGTCTTTCCACTGGAGCTGGGTGATCCAGAGGGTAAAGAACCCCCCGTTATCCACCATCTTAGTGTGAGCCTCTCAGCTTGATATCCAAAAAATGGGATCATGTTGCACATTTGTCATCCATGTTTGTGCCATTTCTGTCTGAGATCTGTTTTTTTAAGATGGAAAAAAAAAGTCCTGCATGCAGTCCTTTTTTTCAGTGTCACCAATTGCCTTCAGAAATCACCTAAAGTAATTAGAGTCCACCTAGGTGTCATTTATTCTCAGTATATCTACAGCTGGTCTGTGAAGGCCTCAGAGGTTTGTTAATGAACATTAGTTATCAAACAACAACTGCAAACCTACCAAGAAATGGCCGTCCACCTAAACCAGTGGTTCTCAACTCCAGTCCTCGGGACCCACCTGCCAGTCAGGTTTTCAGGATTTCCTTAGTTTAGACCAGCTGATATAATTAGCGTCCATCCATCAGGACTTACCACAGGTATTCATTCTGTGGGATATTCCTAAATCCTGACTGGCAGGTGGGTCCCGAGGACTGGAGTTGAGAACCACTGACCTAAACTGACAGCCCAGGCAAGGAGAACACTAAAGAAGCAGCCAAGAAGCTCATGGTCCCTCAGGAGGAGCTGCAGAGATCCACAGCTCTGGTGGGAGAATCTGTGTACAAGGCAACTATTAGTCATGTACTACACAAATCTGGCATTTATGGAGGAGTGGCAAGAAGAAGGCCATTTTTTAAAGCAAACCATAAGAAGTCCAGTTTGTAGTTTGCCACAAGCCATGTGGCAAACATGTGGAAGAAGGCACTCTAGTAAGAGGAGACCAAAGTTGGACTTTTTGGCCTAAATGCAAAATGCTATGTGTGGCAGAAAACTAACACTGCACATCACCCTGAACATCCCCACCGTGAAACATGGAGGTGGCAGCATAATGCTGTGGGGATGGTTTTCTTCAGCAGGGACAGGGAAGCTAGTCAGTTGATGGGAAGAGGATGGCGCTAAATACAGGCCAACCCTGGAGGAAAACCTGGTAGAGGCTCCAAAAGATCTGAGAGTGGGGCAGAGGTTCACCTTCCTGCAGGACAATGACCCTAAACATACAGCCGGATCTACCATGGAATTGTTTAGATCAAAGCATATTCATGTATTAGAATGGCCCAGTTAAAGCCCAGACCTAAATCCCATTGAGAATCTGTGTGCAAGACTTAAAAATAGCTGCTCACAGAGGCTCTCCATCCAATCTAACTGAGCTTGAGCTATTTTGCAAAGAATGGGCAAAAATTTCAGCCTCTAGATGTACAAAACTGGTAGAGACATACCCCAAAAGACTTGCAGCTGTAATGGCACAGAAAGGTGGTCCTGCAAAGTATTGACTCAGGGGGGCTAAATACAAATGTAGAACACACTTTCTAGATTTTTTTTTTTGGTCAAAATTTTGAAAACCATGTTGCATTCCTCTTTACACTTCACACATATTTGCTACTTTGTCTTGGTCCATCACATAAAATCCAACAAAATACATTTAAGTTTTTCAAATGGTGACTTCAGATATAGTTCAAACAATAGTCTTTTTTTTGTCCAAAATGGTTTCAACAAAAACGCGCTTACTTCAGCATGTAAACACACAAAAAAAAAAACACAGTCCATGTGAAGTGGTCTGACTCATAGTCCTCTGTAGTTCCTGGTTTCAACCACCAACTTGAGGGGGAAAAGATTTGACAATAGCAGACTTCTCCGCTGAAACACTCCACAAAGCTGTACTCCCAGTCTATCACACTTCCAGACTGAGAACCACACCCAAAAGCTCTCCAGGGCTTCCTGGCTTATATAGACCAGCCAGAAACCTGGCCTGGATACATGGGAGTAGTCTTCTCACCCTGCTCTTTGACTACTCCAATGAAACCTGGCCTGGATCAGCTGCAGCCAGCAGCTAAACTAGTACCTCGGTGACGCGTACCTATCATCTACTATGGCAATTTTGCCTTCTTACAGAGTGTAACGGGGAAAAAATGTGGAGAAGTTCAAAGAGTATTAATACTTTTTCAAGGTATCGTACGTTTCTTTTACATAGGCCAGTGATGGAACAAACAATGCTCATTTGTCAGACAATGGCATCTTTTATGCGGCACCAAAAATCACTGGATGATGTGCTGCCAATAAATGAAAACTGGATGAGATTTAGGCCCTATTCAGACAACCGTGTATCACGGCCGTATACGGGCCATGAAAGCCCGGCCTGTGCTGCCCCAGAGGACGGGAGCGCACGGCGTCATTGGTTGCTATGACGCTGCGTGCTTCCTGAGGCCGCCGCCGTACAGTGACACACGGTCGTCTGAATGGGGCCTAACTGTTCATCCCTATACTCCCAAGTGTTAAACCATAGTTTCTCGGCCACCTGGTGGTTGCAGCTTAGTCTCATCTCACCTTAGTAACAGCAAGATAAGACAACCCATTTAAAAGGTTATTCCTATCTCAGCATTTCATGGCCGACATTGGAATAACCCAGTAAAGTGCCGGCCTGGGGTGGCGGAGTTGGAGAAACAGCCTGGAGAGCTGCACACCACCACTTCCGTAACTCCCATAGCAGTGAATAGGAGATGTGCAAACAGTCTAATATAGTGAGCTCCATTTAACTTTAAGACAATGAAGTGCATGACTGTGTATGCAAGTTGAACAATTCAAAGGGGTGGGGGTTCAAGGGAACTTTTGCTGCCCAGATATAGCCCAATCTCTTTCACTCAGTGAGTCTATACGGACTCTCTGTATTGTGGCACTACCCCTTCCAGAGTTGAATGCCCCCTTTAGCCTTTCTGCCTAGCTCTGCCATTATATGTATTTATAGTATATTTCCCGTATACACATACAGCACCTCTAGAGGGGATGGAGAGTATTCAACCCTAGAAGTCAAAAGAGGGTTATATCTCCAATCTAGATAAACTTTTTTCAGTGATCTTTAGGTTTTGCAGTTTTTCTGCCATCTACTCCTGTTTTGAGCTAAATACATTCTTCAATGACTCTAGAGCTGTAGCCATGCCAGGATGTGATCACATAGATGCAGGATTATATATCATATAACAGTGACCACTTTACGGGAGGCAGGGCGTAGTGGAACAGCAAAAAAGAATTTTAATAAAAGCACCACAGCTCAGGTGAAAGAGCGATTAACTTTTGGAAACTGTTTTGAATATTTCATACAAATGAAACAAAAAGTGAAGATGTAAAACATATCACCCCTTCGTCCTAAAGTATGCACTTTAAGAAAGCGTCTGGGTATTTTTGATAAAACTAGCCAATACTTCCTACCACAGAGTTCAAGGAAGTTGCAACAGTCCAGATGAGCAGCATAGTTAACTAACGGACTATTGCATTATAAAAGTCAGTATACAAGTACTTAGGAATGGGTGCTTCAGAAAAAAAAAATGTATAAATGTATAAAAACAGCCCATGAACTGTAAGAGGCAGAAATCTACAGCAGAAAGGACACACCTTCTGAGATGCAGGATTGAAATACATGTTTAGCAGAGCAATTGGAGCAATGAATGTGGGGATCTCTGGATCTATGTGAGGTACATGGCTCTTTCTAGCTTTTTTTGGATTCAAGCACTATGATTTTGATTATTCATATTAAACATGGGATAACCCCTATAAGAAATTTGACAGATGTTAGCTAGAAATAAAACACAGCATTTCTTGAGATCGATTAAAGGGAACCTGTCCATCTCCGAAACACCCCCTGAACTAGAGTAAGCGGTGTATAGTGTAAGTGATGCTGAATCCGAATATGTAATTTTTATCTTCATACTCACTTCATTCTGACTCTGTGCTCCCACAAACCTGCAGTAAAATGCACTCACTGGACTCCAGTGCTCACTCACATAATGGAGAGGACTCAAAGAAGAGTCCTCTCAATGTATTTTACTGCTGGTTTGTGGGAGCACAGCGTCGGAATGGAAGTGAGTATGAAGATAAAACTTACATATTCGGATTCAGCGTCACTTACACTATACACCCCTTACTCTAGTTCAGGGGGTGTTTCGGAGATGACAGGTTCCCTTTAAAGGGATTGTGAATTGTTGTTTTGGGTGGGGCAGTCTAGCAACCGCTGCAACATGATCTCTGGCCAAATGTTCATGTGATGCAAGGGCAGGATGCCACCACTGCAGCTAGCGACTGGCTGCAGCGGCATCAAACAGGAAGTTTACATCTAGAGAGCCCAGTGGAACAGCCGTGGCCATAGAGAAAAGGAGTCGGAAGTCAGTGCAAGGAAGCAGGTAAGTACGCTTACCTTCACAGGTCTGCACAAGACCTTTAAGATATGTGACAGGGGAAGGTTGTTTCCTCTTCAATTCAGTATCATAAAAGGTTAAGTTAAACTTCTGAACTCTTTAACCTCAACACCTCCTTAATGTTTCTTCATAAGTTTACATGCAAGAGTTTTCCTATGGTACATGACTATGTACTAAGAGGAATTTACTGCAAGAAACCCTACAAAAAAGCATAGAAATCCCTTGCACACTGTTATTAAAGAAAAACTCCCGCAAAATTTTTTATTCCATGTCCTGCTAGAAAAGTACATGATGTAATCTGTAGTGAATGTCATTTTATTACCAATGGCTGTATTTTTGAGTTATATCTCCCTGATGTTTCTCATCTGTGTCACGTGACTAGGAATCAGACCCACCAACTCGCACATCTTCTTAAGTGTGGACAGGAAGTCTAATTCTCTATGCATTCCTATGGGAGTCTCAGTCTCATAGGAATGAATAGAGCATTAAATTGGATTAAAAAGACGCATGTATCAATGGAAAAGAGGCACGGCCTAAGATGCACCAATTCTGGCATAAAATTTTGTCACAAAGTAAGCTGGTGTAAGGTTATACTAAAGTGTCTATCCATGCACCACATTTATCATCCAGCCTGAGCAATTGCGGACAAGAATAGGACACGCTCTTTTTTGTGGGGCCATTCAAATGAATGGGTCCGAACCCGTTCCGCAAGGATGCAGACCCAAAAATACGTACGTTTGAATGCACAGTTACTCTGTCTACAGCAGGGGTGCACAACCTTTTTTGGTCTGGGGGCCGCATTGTCACATCGTTCTATTTCAAGGGGCCGCAAATAAAAAAAAAAAAAAAAAGTTGATCAGCGCTCATCGGCCTATTACACAAGCCAGTGCAAAGTGACTGGGGAGGAATGATCGCTACCGCAGTCATTCCACCTTTATTTAGTTCTATTGATTATTGGTAGTCCATCCCTGATTACACAGGAAGATGTGCTGCAGATAATCGTACATCTTTCATCCTGATAAAATATGCAAATCAGTCACCCAACGAGCGATTCCTTGTTTATCGACTGATCAGCTGCTGATTATACTGGCCAGATCTAAGACATGAGCCTTCCTATAAACACTTGTTCCCAGTAATTGTCCCAAATATCGTGCTGCAGCATGGAACCAAAGAGTTATACTTACCCACCGCTCCTTCGCACTACCCCCACTGTTTACACCTGGTCGTGCACGGACATGGTCGTGCATCACTCCAGCCAATGACTGGCTTCAGCGGTGATGTGGACTGCCAGATGTAAACAGTGCAAGGATCAGAAGATGGAGGCAGTGGGGGCAGCGCAGAGGAACAGAGAGGCAGGGAGCATGTAATTGTGAATCCTCTATTTCGGGGCAATGGTGCAGGAACTTGTTAAAAATCATTTTTACCAGAAAAGTAGTAACATTTCCTTCCATCCTGCCTCCTATTCATAAATCAGCGCCTTCCTTCACTGCAGTGGACAGCACTCATTGGTTATTACCATCATCTGCCCCCAGTTACAGGCCCCATGCAGTAACCAGTAAGCACTTTACCTTGCTGGTGGGGAAGACACTTATTGGTTAACGCTTGAAAGGCCTTAATGACCAGACACTTTTTTGTGATTTAGCGCACACATTGGTTCAAACGGTTGTAACTATCTTATTTGTTGGACAACCAAAATAATTTTTGCAACAATTTTTATTTGGGGGAAACTGTACAAAACGGTTTGAAAAAGGTTTTTTTTTTTTTAAAAAACTATAGCTCCTTATTCTTTAAATATGCAAACTGACACCAAAATAAATTATAATTAGTTCCCTATTTTGTGTGGGCTGTTTTGTTATATAATATGTATAGTTTCACATGAATAAGGCGGTAATGGTTGTGGTTGGTGTGTTTTTTCTTTTACAGTATGTATTTTTTTTTTTTAATCTTTTTTTTAAACTTCACTGGTTTATTACTTTATTTAAAATATATTTTTGACACATCATATGTGGGACACAAGAGGTTATAAAAGGACAGTTGGAGGACAATGAACACTTTTTATTTTTATCTTATTTTTTTAATTTTCTATTTTTTTTAAATATATTTTTGCCACATAATATGTCCCCCAAGGGGTCATAAAAAGACTGTTGCAGGACAGTGAACACTTTTATTTAGCACTCTCTTTTTTTTTTATTCAATTTTTTAATTTTTTTTATAATTTTCTATTTTTTGCCACATAATTTTTTATTTAGTTTTCACATTTTTTTATTTTTTAACTTATTTATTTTATATATATTTTTGCCACATAATTTGTCCCCAAGAGGTCACTAAAAGACATTTTGGAGACATAAAGAGACTTTTTTTGTACCATTTCCACCTTAACTGGAGCATCCAAAGGAGCCCCAGTTACAGGGGAAACCTGCCTGCTGGGGAGAGTGGGGGCTTTGCACAGGTCAGAGCGGATCAGGGTCTACTGACCCTGCAGCTCTGCGCTACTCTGCCCCCGAGATACCCAGCGATCACGTGATCGACAGGTCCACACTGCAGAGAGCTCCTTGAGCAGAAGGCAGAAGCACTGCTAAACTGCTTCTGCCTTCTCCTCGCTCCTCCGCTGTCACTAACATCCAGGGCCCGTCCTGCTCCTGCTACAGTGCGGGAGCAGGAGATGTCATTCATCTCTGTGCAGCGCTTTGGGCTTTCTGCCCAGCACGACGGGGGCAACAAATCATGGCTCTGGGGGCCGCAGGTTGTGCACCCCTGGTCTACAGGATCGTATTTCTGCAAAAATCCATATTATGGCTTCTTCACACATACACACACAATTTTTTCAGTGTTTCATTTTGTAAGTGCATTTTTTCTCCAGAGTTTAAAAGGGGTTATCCCAAGTCTAAAAGGATAACCCCCAATGCCTGGGCCCCTTGTATACATTATACTTACCTGCTCCCTGGCAACCGCATCGCTACAGATGCCTGCGCATCGTGGCCTCTTTAAACAGCTGATTGGTCCCGGGAGTCGGATCCCAACAGTCTCATATTGATGAACTATCCCTAGGATAGGTCATGACTATGTAGATCCTGGATGAATAGGATTTTTGTAGTAGCGTTTTATTCACGATTAAAGTGCATATTTTTGGGGTCATATTTTTTTTCAAATCGCAGCAACGATTCTGTTTTTTTTGCCCTTTGTTTGGTCTGCCATTTTTCTCCCATAGAACTCCAATGGTTTTTATTGCCACTTCAAAAATTGCATGTGTAGTCTGTGTTAGTGGGTTTTGTTTTTATCGTGTCTTTGAATTTTTTTTTTATTAAATCTATGCTTTTTTCAAATACAGCTCTCTAGAGAATGTGACATCATGGGAGAAGTGTGGGCACATACTTTCCTCTAAAAACAATAAAAAAAAATGGCAGGCATGAAAAAAAAAAAAAAGTAAAACATCATATGCTCAAAAATGTCTGAAAAATGCTGCTGAACAAGTGTGTGAGACCCTTACAACAGTAAGGCTTGGGAACAGGCGTGAACACTACAGCCTTGCCCTCTTTACTCAACAGTTTCCAAAATCTTACAGAAATCATTCAATTGACTTGTACTGTGACTGAAAAAAAAGTTTGTTTCCATTTTGATGTTTTTTTTAATAGTTTTAATATATAATAATGGTACATTGTACCAGAAATCAGTCCCTCAGCTAGTCCTAGTTGAAGATTAGCTGGCTTTGTATAGAAACGCAGATTAATAAGCATTGTATACTGTATGATCATAATAAGCATTTCATAAATGTAAAATACAGATTGAAAAATATTCCTAGAAATAGCAATGATGGAATATATGCCAAATATCTAATCATTAGAAATACATATAAAGAACTGCTAACAACTTGCATCCTGAAAATGGAACTTTAAAAAACTGCATATAAATTGCAGAACTTGGTAAGGATTTACTGAAATGTAATCCATTTAATAACATTAATTCACAAATTACCATTTCCATCACGTTTTAAAAAATTGATTGAAAGTTCAAAGGAATTCTGCTATACTTGGAGGTAACACCTAGAGCGTTATACCACCCATTAATGCAGAGAAAAGTCCAAGGTGCAGTACTCTGTGCCCAATAATAGTATTTACCAGGAGAAATGAAATTTTCCACAATATCTGATGGCATCCTAATGAACTGTCCGCAGACAAACCACAAACACCAACCTGTATTCTGCACCTGATCACTTCTTGTATCCTCCATCTTCTTACTGGATTAGAATGCTCACCATTGAGTAAATTCTACATTAAATATTATAAGCCCACTGAGGCTTCTACAGCGTCTGGTGGCTTATGAAGAGGGCAGGGTGATCTTGCTTCTTTTAAGAGACCAATCAAATGACTCAAGTTACCCAAAAGGAAAAAGAGGATGTTTTATAAAAACAGAACTAGAAAGCACTTCTCTTTTTTCTTTTTTTAAACTACTTCAAAATATCAAAATGTGTCAGGCGGGGCAGATTCTGTCACAGGGAAACATCTGTAACCCATTCCAGCTGAATAGTAGAACCAACAACCCCACATGGATTATGTGGGATAAATACTGATTACACTGTGTATATCTATCTATTAGATAGATAGATAGATAGATAGATAGATAGATAGATAGATAGATAGATAGATAGATAGAGAGTGTGTGTGTATATATATATATTATTCTCTATTAGGGCTGGACGATTT
Source organism: Rhinella marina (assembly GCA_900303285.1). Lineage (NCBI taxonomy): Eukaryota > Metazoa > Chordata > Amphibia > Anura > Bufonidae > Rhinella > Rhinella marina. The sequence continues at coordinate 61,525 of ONZH01017803.1, forward strand.
TGCAAAAAAAAATAAAATCTCAATAAAAAAAAATTTTCAACCCTATGGACGATTTTCAATTTGAATGTCAATTTTCTTATTTTTCTTAATTTAACTGAAAAAATACCAAGACAGTACTGAACCATTTACCAGTAGGAGCATGTGTAGAGGAGTGAAGGCCAACAATATATGCTGGTATGTGTCACCAGCACCTCTTGACAGGTCATTGTTTACATCAATATCTGAGCGATGTGGGTCATACTGTGGGTTTTCTGGAAGCTGCTGGCTTCAGATACTATACAGCAGATGGAAGCAGAGGCGGACTGGGAACTTAAAAAGGCCCATGGAAAATCCTAAAAGTTCCCAAATGCCATAGTGCAGCACAAACTACTGTCCAGTCCATTGTTTGCCACTATGTATAATGGAGAGATAGGAAGGGGTACCAGGGGTATAGGAGCCTGACCTCTTGTGTGCCCTGCTGGGGACGAGAGAAAGGGGTGGGGGCGGTTTGTGGAGTGGTGAATATACACATGTGCAGCTTTCTCCATCATAGTTTATGGGAGTAGAGAAATGCTCGGCTAAAGTCACACACATGTCCAGGCTCCTACTTTTGGGAATGCCAGTCAGTAAAACACAGGATCCCATTTTCTCAGGAGTCGAGGGGGACCCCCACCCATCAGATGTTTATCAGAAAATGATCAGAATGCCTTGTAAGGCCCTTGTACAAAAGAAAAGGCTGTGGTGATCCGGTTAGACCAATATGGAGTCACAATTGTGGGTCACCTGGTCCTCAGCGACATACCAGGCACAGAATGGCAAGGTGGCTAGGGTTGTCACGATACCAGAATTTTGAGTTCGATACCGATACGTACAAAAGTATCACGATACTCGATACTGATACGATACCTCGCCAAAATAAAGAAGAACCTATTAATGCCACCCTGGCCCTTATCTGTGCGCCCCTCACCCCCCCCCCCCAGACCTTGCTTTTGACCCTGCTCTGTGCACCACCCTGGCCCTTTCAATGCAGCCCCTGACTCTTATCTGCGCCCCTTTGGCTGTGCCTACCTGGCCCCTGTCTGCACCCCTGGGATCTGGCCCTTGTCTTTGTATGCCTCTTCCTGGTCTGCGCCCCTGGGCCCTTATCTGTGCCCCACTCCCTCTTTGTCTGTGCCTCTCTGGTTGTCGTCTCTGCTGCCCCCTGTGTGCGCCACCCTGGCCCTTATCTGTGCACCCCTCACCCCCCTTCCCCCCCAGGACCTTGCTTGTGACCCTGCCCCTTACCCCTTATCTGTGCGCCATTGGCCCTTTTCAGTGTAGCCCCTAGCCTTATCTTGGTCCCCCAGGCCTTGTTTGCACAGGTGTACTGTGACATCACTGTGCTTATTATCCCTGTACAGTGACATCACTGTGTTTATTATCCCTGTACTGTGACATCACTGTGTTTATTATCCCTGTACAGTGACATCACTGTGTTTATTATCCCTGTACAGTGACATCGCTATGTGTATTAACCCAGTGCAGGAAGAGGTAAGTGGTCTATGTTTGTGTGTTTGTTTTCTATTTTTCAGGGTCGTGAATGCAGAGGACTACGTCGGATTCGGTGGACTACGTCGGACCAGCTCTTTTTTTTTTTTTTTTTTTAATAAAATGGTCAAACAGGGGTCTGGGGGAGTGTTTATTTCAATAAAATGTTTTATGCTTGTGTGTGTGAGTGTTTTTTTTTACAATACTACAGTTTTAGTAATCACGGCTATCTACTGACGGCCCTGATTACTAATACTGGGCTTAGTGCTTGCCGGTATGGCAGGCCAGCACTAACCCCAACATCTATTACCTCGGCACCCACCGCCACCAGGGGTGCCGGGAAGAGCCGGGTACCCGCAGGACCGGACCTTCTAAATTGAGGGTCTGGCTCTGGGGCGGCTGCAGGCTGGTACCATTAGGCTGGGAAGGGCCAATAACCGTGTCCCTTCCCACCCTGGTAGTGCCAGGCTGCCGCTGCTGGTTGTATCTGGCTGGTGAAGGAAAAAAGGGGGGGACCCCACGCCTTTTTTTTTAAATGAAATTTTTGGAAAAAAAATGGCGTGGGGTCCCCCCCTTTTTTCCTTCACCAGCCAGATACAACCAGCAGCGGCAGCCTGGCACTACCAGGGTGGGAAGGGACACGGTTATTGGCCCTTCCCAGCCTAATGGTACCAGCCTGCAGCTGCCCCAGAGCCAGACCCTCAATTTAGAAGGTCCGGTCCTGCGGGTACCCGGCTCTTCCCGGCACCCCTGGTGGCGGTGGGTGCCGAGGTAATAGATGTTGGGGTTAGTGCTGGCCTGCCATACCGGCAAGCACTAAGCCCAGAATTAGTAATCAGGGCCGTCTGTAGATAGCCGTAATTACTAAAACTGTAGTATTGTAAAAAAAATACACACACAAGTATAAAACATTTTATTGAAATAAACACTCCCCCAGACCCCTGTTTGACCATTTTATTTAAAAAAAAAAAAAAAAAAAAAAAAAAAAGCTGGTCCGACGTAGTCCACCGAATCCGACGTAGTCCTCTGCATTCACGACCCTGAAAAATAGAAAACAAACACACAAACACGGACCACTTACCTCTTCCTGCAGTGGGATAATACACACAGCGATGTCACTGTACAGGGATAACAAACACAGTGATGTCACCGTACAGGGATAATAAACACAGTGATGTCACAGTACAGGAATAATAAATATCAGATCAACACATTGTGCCCCCATCAGACCTCAGGTCAGCCTCTTGTGCCCCCATCAGACCTCAGGTCAGCCTCTTGTGCCCCCATCAGACCTCAGGTCAGCCTCTTGTGCCCCCATCAGACCAGCCTCTTGTGCCCCCATCAGACCAGCCTCTTGTGCCCCCATCAGACCAGCCTCTTGTGCCCCCATCAGACCAGCCTCTTGTGCCCCCATCAGACCAGCCTCTTGTGCCCCCATCAGACCAGCCTCTTGTGCCCCCATCAGACCAGCCTCTTGTGCCCCCATCAGACCAGCCTCTTGTGCCCCCATCAGACCAGCCTCTTGTGCCCCCATCAGACCAGCCTCTTGTGCCCCCATCAGACCTCAGGTCAGCGAGTTGTGCCCCCCCCTCAGACCTCAGGTCAGTGTCTTGTGCCCCCCTCAGACCTCAGATCAGCCCACCCAGCCACTTTAAAAAAATCATACTTACCTGTTCTGGCCGCCGCCGCCGCTGTCCTCAGGTTCCCCGCTCCACTCTCTTGCCTGCCGGCGCTCACTATGACCTGACGCTGCGTCAGGTCATAGTGCGCGCCAGGGAAGACGGTGGAGCGCGGAACCAGTGAGGACAGCGGCGGCCAGAACAGGTAAGTATGATTTTTTTTTTTAAGTGGCTGGGACCTGGGTGGGCTGATCTGAGGGGGGTGCGGGGGCCCTGGCAGCGCAGCAGCACGGCAGGCAGATATTAGAACATGGGGCAACGCATTAAAGTGATGCGCGCGCCATGTTCTAAGTATCGGACTGCAAGAAAACTCGGTATCGAGCTTCGGTACCGCACTAGGTACCGAAACCGTACCGAGTTTTCGATATATATCGTGCAACCCTAAAGGTGGCACAGGGCACATGCAGAGGGCATGCACTCCAATGCCGTTGTCACATACACCATAGAGTGACAGCTCTGCACTTGTTATGGTGAAGCCCTGCAGTGGCCACAGGGGGAGGAGCTATAAAGGGGGTGTCTCTCAATAGAGTGCTGAGAGCGGTTCACGGTGTCAGGAGAAGCGATGCGGGCACATGTTCCCATACCTGCGCTCCCAGCTCTAGGCACAGCAGTGCTCCTCTGTCTCCCAGAATGACAGTCCACAGCCAGTGGCAGGACCTCAGTCACTACTGACTGTGTATGAGTCAACAAAGCCGCAGCTGGTCACTGGCAGTCACCAAGTGGACAGTCCCGACCTGATAAGGAGGAGGGGGCAGCGAGGCAAAAGATGGCAAGGCAGTGAAAATTGAGTTGACGATATTGTAAAAAAACAGAATTGTCAGAGGCCTCAAAGACAAATTAATCAAATTAATTTGGTTAATCACCCAGCCCTCATATATTACATATATATGGGGTCTATATATAGGCAAATAAATAAATAAATAAATAAAATAAATAAAGAGGGAGCACATTATTGGGCTGAGAGAAGCAGGAGGGTCATTTTGACAAAGTGCCTGCAATATAGCCCGTTCTGACCTAGCTGATAGGAACTGCTGGTTACATGAGGGCAACCATGAACAGCAAATAAATTCCACATGGCCCAGAAAAGCCGTCAGTAGATAAGATCGTTTGATTTGCTCTCTGGATCTGGCAATGGCGGAGGTTACCGGAATGCCAGCCGGCCTCATTGCCTATCATGGGGTCCGGTGGAGATCCGAACACTACCTAGCATATTTGGCAATGGTGTCATTGGACATTCCAGTAACATGCAGCAATGCCAGATCCAGAGAGCTCTGGAAGACAGTTTTCTGCTACAACTACTAACATCAGTGTGAAAGAAGCCTAAGAATACACAACGTGGTCGTATGGTACTTATGACAGCAGCAGGCTGTAGAACAAGATGATGAGTGCCACATTTAAAGGAGGCGAGAGGCACCCAAGTATCACATCAGACCATTCGAAAACATTTTCATCAGCGTGGTCTGTGTGCTAGACGACCTGCAAGGGTACTTGACTACAAGTGTCATCGTCTTGCATGGGCCAGGGAGCATCTACGCTGGATGAGGGACCAGTGGGCCTCAGTGCTGTTCACTGATGAAAGTCAATTCACGCTGAGCAGAAATGATGGTCGACAACAATGTTGGAGATATCAAGGAGAGCGATGTGCATCAGCCACTGTTTGCCTTTGGTGGTGGTGGTGGTGGTGTTACAGTGTGGGCAGGTGTGTCTAGAACTGCCCTACACTTTGTGAATGGTACAGTGACAAGCCCATACTACTGGAATATCATCATTAATCCAGTCATTGTGCCCCTGCATGAACAACACAGGCCTAATTTCATCTTCATGAACAAAATATGCCAGCTCAAAGAGTTTGCATCATTAGGGAACGGCTGCTGGAGTTTTACAATTTTACAAAGTGTATTTTTTGTTTTATTCTAACGTTCTTACGTTAGGCTATTTATATACTCCAGTTTCCTCCCACATTACAAAGACATACTAGGGAACTTAGATTGTGAACTCCTGGGGACAGCAAGTGATGATAATGTCTGTAAACCTCTGCGTTATATGTCAGGGCTATATACCGTAATTTTCGACCTGTTATTAAGACCCTTATTCTCAGATCAGACCCACAAGACCACCAACCAGTCCTCAGATCAGACCTCATCAATTTGTGCACCGGTCACAGCATAGTGTTCAGCAGCCGAAGACCAGGAAGCGGCGAGTGCAGAGCACCCACAGGGAGCACTGCATTTACCGCTCACTGGTCCTGCTGTAATAATAAGCGCCTCCATAATGGAAGCGCTTATTAGTATTCAACCCATAAGATGCACTGACATTTTTCCCCACTTTGGGAATAAAAAAAGTACGTCTTTGCTGATTACACTGACACTAGTTCTCGGGTTTATTTTTGTTTTATTTGTTACTTGGTGACTATCATAAGCTTCTGATAATACTTCTGATATACCTGTATTTAAAGCTTGGGAGATGTAATCCTCCATTTTTCCCTCATCGTACATGCTCTATCAAAACCTTAATAAAATGTATTTTAAAAAAAAAAAAAAATAATAAAAAAAAAATAATAATAATAAGTGAGTAAAATAGATATATAAAATTACAGAATGAGAATTTTAGAACGAGCCATTAGCGAAGCCCTTCAACGCATTTCAGTGAGAAGGGGTCAGGTCAGTGAAAACCTGATGAGTTTGACCAATGAGAAAAATACCCAAAATAATTACTATGCAATAATAAAAAAATACAAAGTGATGTATAGTGTAGTTGTGCAGAGTCCAGTAACGTAATTTTTATCTTCATACTCCATACTCAATTCTGACGCTGCGCTCCTACAAACCAGAAACTACAAACTACAACAGGGCTCGAGGAAGAGTCCTCTCAATGCATTCTCTGCTGGTTTGTGGGAGCACAGCGTCAGAATGCAAGCAAGTATGACGATAACAATTACATAACCGGACTCAGTGCCAATTACACTATACACCACTTAGGACTTGTTCACACATCATCAGTTATTTCATCAGTTATTTCCATCAGTTATCGTGAACCAAAACAACGAGTGGAGCCTCCACAGACATAAGGTATAATGAAAAGATCTGCACCTGTTCTGTGTTTTTATGTTTTTTTTGTTCTTGTGTTTGACTCGCACCTGGTTTTGGCTCACAATAACTGATGAAAATAACTGATCAAATAACTGAAGTGTGAACAAGGCCTTAGGCCCCATTCACACGATCGTATGTTCATTTCCGTATCTTATCCATTCATTTTTCCATAGGAGAAAAAAAAATGCGGAATGCAAAACACGTCCTATACTTGGCCGCAAAACACGTCCGTAGCCCCATTAAAGTCAATGGGTCCGCAAAATTACGGAAGACTTTCCGTATGTCTTCCGTTCCATTTTTATACGGACACGGAATACATACGGTCGTGTGAATGGAGCCTTACTCTAGTTTGGAGGGTGTTTCAGAGCTGACAGAGTCCCTTTAAATAGATTTTTGTGAATTCCTGTTAATTTCCCTTGTAGCTGCTGGAACATTGACTTTTTATGATTTGATGAATTACATCACTGCTTCAGTCACTGTGTAAAGTTCACCGGAATATCTAGATGTCTTTAGTTTACTCTGATTTATGCACGTTTACTGGTTTTATTGCGGTTTTAACTACCTGGCACGTTTAACTTGTGAGGGTGTGGAATCATCATGTGTATCGACTGTGCTGGAATCAGAAAATGTTTATATCTGTAAGATCATCTATAACTAATGACATTCATTTAAAACCATAGGGGCACATTTTAATTGGGGTCGGCGATTCTGCCTATAAAATAATCTTGATGAATTTCAATTTAAAGGGGTTTTCCGGGATTTGAATATTGATAACCTACTGGTTGAAGAGAAGGCAGTGCTCCCTGCGAGTGCTGCCTTAAGGTACTTTTACACGGGCCGATTATCGGCCGAAAATTCGTTCCTAGGAACGCTAGTGCCGATAATCGGCCCGTGTAAAAGTGACCCTAATCAGCCGACGAACGAGCAAAACGCTCGTTCGTCGGCTGATTGGATCTTTTGTAAAAACCAAAAGATCCGATCTGTCGGGCGCACATCGCCCTGTGTAAACAGGCGATGTGCGCCTGACAGTATGGAGCTTCCAGGCCGCACGAGCGATACAGCGATCACTCGTGCGGCCCGGCGCTCGATTCATCGGGCCGTGTAAAGGCTCCCTGAACGAGCGCCGATGTCGCTGATCGGCGCTCGTTCAGGGAGACTTTATCGGCCCGTCTAAAAGGGCCTTTACCTTCATTGTTTATCTGCTTGCCATCAATATTGCAGCGGTGAGCAGGTGTAATTAAAAGCTGCCCTATTTACTTCAATGGGACGGCTCCTTCCTATACACTTGAAGAGGAATGAGCCATCCCATTGAAATGAAGGTAAACAATGAAGGAAGGCTGCAAGCGCCTTCTCTTCAACCAGCTGATTATCGGGGTGCCGGGTTTCGGACCCCCACCGATCTGATATAGATGATCTATCCTGAGGATAGGTTAGCATCAATCCTGGAAAACCCCTTTAAGGGCTCATGCACACGAACATATTTTCTTTCCATGTCCGTTCCATTTTTTTGCGGACCGTATGTGGAACCATTCATTTCAATGTTTTTTTTCCCAAGGCCTCTTTAAAGAAGACTAGAGATGAGCGAACGTGCTCGTAACGAGCACTGTAGCGCTCGGCTCCCCTGCGCTCGCATGGGCGCAGGCATCCGCTTCCGTCGGGTGAGGAGGACGGAAGCGGATGCCTGCGCCCATGTGAGCCGAGCGCTACAGTGCTCCTTACGAGCACGTTCGCTCATCTCTAAAGAGGACCTTTTACCGCTCCTGACATGCCTGTTTTAATAGCTCCATGCATTCCCCATGTAATAACAAGTCTGGAACATCTATTCTTATGGCTCTATGTTGTACCATTCCTTTATTATTTCTACTAGAAGTTACGAATGAATTGCTAGCAGTCTGCAGTAAGGGTACCGAGGGGAGGTAACCATTGGGGGGGGGTGTATCTGCACAGTCTGAAAATGGCAGCACTGATTGGATAGAGTCAGAATGTGCAGATACAAGCCCCCCGTACCCTTATTGCAGACTGCTAGCAATTCATTCATAACATCTAGTAGAAATAATAAAGGAATGGCCTGCATAAAGCCATAAGAATAGATGCTCCAGACTTGTTATTACATGGGCAATGCATGAAGCTATTAAAACAGGCGCGTCAGGAGCGGTGAAAGGTCCTCTTTAAGTTCCAAGTCCAACCCTGATAGCATGTCCCATGAAAAAACAATTGCTTATTATGTTATCGCATAATACCCAAACAATTATGGCAGGCCTATAGCAACACATCGGTGCATTGTGTTCACGGGGAAAATAGCGATAGGGTGCCTCTGTGTAACTGCCTAGGCATCTAGGAAGTTAAGCGTCTGGCATCTGAGTCAACTGCGATGCCGGCCATTACAGCAGGAGCCCAGCTATACTCAGTGTCGGGCTTCCGCTGTGATTTGGATCACTGTATCAGCGCAACATGTGCAAGTCTCTTCAATCCCTGTTACCAGTGTCAGGATTAATTGTGTGGGCGGCAGGGAGTAAAAAAAGAAAAAAAAAAAAAACAAACAACAACCACACATACTGCGCTGATAAATGACCATGTGAATGGGTCTGCATCTATTCCACCCCATTCACTTCTACGAGAGCGGGCAGCCATGGCACGGAGCCAGCTCCGTGCCGCGGCTCCGCATAAAAAAAAAAAAATATAGAACATGTCCTATACTTGTCCGCAATAGCATTATAGGCATTTTCAATGGGGCACCTGGCCGTGTGTTTTGCAATGTTGCGGAACACACGTCGGGCAGCACCTGTAGTATTGTGGACCCACAATAATACGGTCGTGTGAATGGGCCCTAATTGGATTAATCGCCCAGCCCTACATTCTTGTAATCATTGGGGTCTCAAATAGCTGGACCTCCAAAGATAACTACTCACAAGTCACATAATGAAGACCAACTGGATAAATACATACCAGTGTGTCCATAGCCTTTAATCAATCCCTCCTTCATGGATATCAGAAGTTTTCTTTACGCTTGTAGCTTTTAAAAACGTATAACTTATTAATACAGCGGGGAGAAAAAGTATTTAGTCAGACACCAATTGTGCAAGTTCTCCCACTTAAAAAGATGAGAGAGGCCTGTAACTGACATCATAAGTAGACCTCAACTATGAGAGACAAAATGAGAAAACAAATCCAGAAAATCACAGTCTGATTTTTAAAGAATTTATTTGCAAATTATGGTGAAAAATAAGTATTTCGTCAATAACAAAAGTTTATCTCAATACTTTGTTATATATCCTTTGTTGGCAATGACAGAGGTCAAACGTTTTCTGTAAGTCTTCACAAGGTTGGCACACACTGTTGCTGGTATGTTGGCCCATTCCTCCATGCAGATCTCCTCTAGAGCAGTGATGTTTTGGGGCTGTCGTTGGGCAACGCGGAGTTTCAACTCCCTCCAAAGGTTTTCTATGGGGTTGAATTCTGGAGACTAGCTAGGCCACTCCAGGACCTTGAAATGATTCTTACGAAGCCACTCCCTTCGTTGCCCTGGCGGTGTGCTTGTGATCATTGTCATGCTGAAAGACCCAGCCACGTTTCATCTTCAATGCACTTGCTGATGGAAGGTTTGCACTCAAAATCTCATGATACATGGCCCCATTTATTCTTTCATGTACACGAATCAGTCGTCCTGGTCCCTTTGCAGAGAAACAGCCCCAAAGCATGATGTTGCCACCCCCATGCTTCACAGTAGGTATGGTGTTCTTTGGATGCAACACAGCATTCACTCTCCTCCAAACACGACGAGTTGTGTTTCTACCAAACAGTTCTACTTTGGTTTCATCTGACCATATGACATTCTCCCAATACTCTTCTGGATCATCCAAATGCTCTCTAGCAAACTTCAGATGGGCCCGGATATGTACTGGCTTAAGTAGGTGGACACGTCTGGCACTGCAGGATCTGAGTCCCTGGCGGCGTAGTGTGTTACTGATGGTAGCCTTTGTTATGTTGGTCCCAGCTTTCTGCAGGTCATTCACTAGGTCCCTCCGTGTGGTTCTGGGATTTTTGCTCACAGTTCTTGTGATCATTTTGACCCCACGGGGTAAGATCTTAAGTGGAGCCCCTGATCGAGGGAGATGATCAGTGGTCTTGTATGTCTTCCATTTTCTAATTATTGCTCCCACAGTTGATTTCTTCACACCAAGCTGCTTGCCTATTACAGATTCAGTCTTCCCAGCCTGGTGCAGGTCTACAATTTTGTTTCTGGTCTCCTTCGACAGCTCTTTGGTCTTCACCATAGTGAAGTTTGGAGTGTGACTGTTTGAGGTTGTGGACAGGTGTCTTTTATACTGATAAGTTCAAACAGGTGCCATTATTACAGGTAATGAGTGGAGGACAGAGGAGCCTCTTAAAGAAGAAGTTGCAGGTCTGTGAGAGCCAGAAATCTTGCATGTTTGTAGGTGACCAAATACATATTTTCTACCATTATTTGCAAATAAATTCTTTAAAAATCAGACAATGTGATTTTCTGGATTTGTTTTCTCATTTTGTCTCTCATAGTTGAGGTTTACCTATGATGTCAATTACAGGCCTCTCTCATGTTTTTAAGTGGGAGAACTTGCACAATTGGTGGCTGACTAAATACTTTTTTTCCCCACTGTAAGCCCCATTCACACTTACAGTGGAATCCTGACATTTTCTGGAATTTACCCAGAGGGACCATATGTGTGAATGCATGCACACATCCACAATATCAGTCCCGGACTTTACCCAGACTTTTTCTCCCCAGAACTCTAGTACTAACTCCGGAATATGTCCAAGTGAGCGCATGTGTGAAAACAGCAGTAAATGTTGCAGAAAATCACAGTGGCCATGCCTAAGTTCCCGCCCCTTGTCTAGGCACCTGAAACACTCACTCTGTAGTGCGAACGCACCAGACATGGAAAATCTCTGGGGTGATAGCTACATGTGTGAAAGGCCAACACTGGTAAATCTCCGGATCCAGATAATCTGGAAATATTCTAGAGTTTAAGTGTGAAAGCATTAGGTACATCCCAAACCGCTCAGCTCATATAATGCTGTAAACCTGCAAATCAACAGAAAGGGGAAATGCTGGAAAAGTTCAGGTCTGAAACCGACATTATTCCTGCTGTAATGTATGATAATCATAAGAATGTTATCTAAGGTAAAACTGGTTAAACACGGTAAAAGGGCATTCCGCTTTCCTTAGCACACAGTTATATAGACTACATCAATAATAGAATTAGTTTTGCCTCATAGATTTTTAGGCTTAGGAGCCAAAGACGCTCAAGGGATCTTTTAAAGTGGTTCTCTGGGCTTTTAATATTGATGACCTATCCTCAGGATAGGTCATCAATATGAGGAGAGGGCGTGCGTATTGTGCATGTGCCATCTCCCTTCTTTTTTCCTGCTCGCTGCTGTTTGCTATACACATAGCAGCAGTGAGCAGGAAGGGAGACGACACATGCACACACCTTCCCTTCAAACAGCTGATCGGCAGGGTTCCGGGTGTCAGACCCCCGCCGATCTGATATTGATAACCTGGAAAACCCCTTTAAGCCTGAAGCGCTGCAGTGCCTTCATATACCTGCGCACAATGTGGATTATGCACGTTTTTTTGCACCAGCAAAGTGAATGAGATTGAAAAAAAAATCAGTACACTTGTGCTTTGTGTGGATTTTACCCGTTTCAATGGAAGAGTGAAGTCTGCGTCAAAACTACGTCAAATCTGCACCAAAAACCGCAGTTGTGTATTCCGGTTTTTGGTGTGGAAACGAAGAAATACGCATGGAAATTTGTTCTGATCTTCTGCACGTTAACCTATATCCGTTTGCAGGTACCCTTAAAGAGGTTTTCCAGGATTCAAACATTGATTATATTGAGGTTAGGTCATCCATATCTGCATGGTGGTGGGTCCAAATCCTGTCACCCCTGCCCATCAGCTGTTTGAACAGGTCATGGCATATTCAAACGCCTGTGATTTTACCTCCATCTATTGCATGGTCTATCTGCAGCTCAGTCCCATTCAAGTTAATGGGGATGAGCTACAATATCAAGCAGCTATACAATATACAGGACTGTGTAATGTATGAAGAGGCCACAGAGCTCGTCCAAGTACGATGGCCCCTCCAAACAGCTGATTTGTCTGGGTTAGTCTGACCCCACTGATCAGAAATTGATGACCTAACCTGAGGACAGGTCATGAATATTTAATTCCCAGGCAAATCCCTGTAACACAACATTCTGCTTGCAGCCTCCACTACAGAGAGTGGGCGCTTAGCGTGTTATTAACAGTATGCTCCCTCTAGTGGAGGCTACAGGTACCAAGAATGTAGTGCTTTGGTCAATCTGTCCCCAGTGGTGTAAATGCTGCCACTGGTCAGTTGTTAGTCCAAAAATAAACCCTTAATAGTCAAACCCAACCCTAGGAATAGACATTTTTACAATGAGCTGATGGAGGATATATTTTCTGTAAAATAACCCACCAGTTCTCAGTAATGTTCCTTGAATTGAAAAAAAAACCCTAAAAACAATAACAGAGCTTTACAGCACAACCAGACCGCATATTTTACAGACCATCTTTTGGACTTCTGTTCACCAATGGGTTTTTTTTTGTGTTCCCTTTTTAAGGACTCACATTCATTGCTGGAAGTGATGAAATTACTAGAAGACAAACCATGGTTTTATAAGTCAGTGTGGTTATATCCTGATTTCTAGAGAATGACAGTAAAACCAACTATAGCAAGAGCACTTCTACAAAGTAAAAAAGAATAATGTAGTAATTAGTCTTAAATGTTCATTACCATTAAAGGGGGTTTCCAGTGGGAGAGAACAGGTTGGAACGGGCTCAGATGGGGTTAAAAAAAACCAAAAGAACCTATACTCATCTCATAGATCCCGCCTCTGTTCATGTTCCAATGTTGTGGAGGTGCCCATTGCTCTCTTCTTCCTGGTCCTGTCTCAACACACCGGCAAACCCCCAACTTGGCTGGGCCTGTAAAGGAAAGATGACTTACCTACTTCCAGGCACGGGCTCCCTGCTCCTTCTCCTCCAGGCCTGTGGTGCTCTGCTCGGCTCCCTCAGCATCAACATCCAGTTTGACATGACCACATCTAATCACTGGCCACGGCAGGGACCGGATCCCCTTATGTCATGTGACCTTTTGCCATGATGCAAGGGGAGCCAATCCCCGCCGTGGCCAGTGACTGGCTGCAGCAATATCAAACTGGATGTTGACATAAAGGGAGCCCAGTAGACCTTTGCAGGCCTGGAGGAGAAGGAGCAGGGAGCTGGTGCAGGTAAGTCCTCTTTCCTTTACAAGTCCGGCCAAATGGAGGTGGGGGTTTGCCAAAACCCCCTCTATTCTTCCACAACCCCTTTTATAAATATCCACCACTGTTCTTCGCAATGAAAAAGCCTGTCTGTAAACTGCCGACAGGTTCCATCTCCAGCACTCCCATAGTGATGAAAAGAGTGGCAGTGCACATGTGACCACCTAAGGGTGGTCCCATTCTTACGACCGATGGAGGTCCTGCTGAGAGGAGATACGTTTAAAATCTAGACACACTCTGTATGGCTGCGTTTATAAGTTCTGGCTGCCGGATGAGTATGAAACTCTGTCCACTGGTGACCAGTGGCTGAAGGATTTTGCTGGCAAAGCAGAGGACTTACCAGCAAGTTCACCACCTCAGGTGGATGGAGTTTCATGCACCTGTGGCCATAGCCCCTTGTAAACCCAGCCTAAGGATCTCCCTTGTCATAATCCTCTCTATATCAAAGCACTTCCCAACTCCATTGTGAAAACACACAAAGGACGCAGTGAAGGTTTCTAAACAGGTTATGCTGTGTTCTTCACAGAAACGCCTCTTGTAACAAGTTCTCACATGCACCACAGAGAAAGAAATGGGCTTGTGAAACTGTTACTGTCTGCTCATGTTCAGCTACATTGCTGTATGTCAAGGAGAATCTTTTAAATACAATGGGGGAAAAAATTGCAGAGCATTAATTTCCTGATTAACAGGCCCGATACTGGTTCTCAGAAGTTTTAGTCAGCAGCTTATGAGGGAGTATCAATGGTTTGACTGCAAACAGCCCTCAGAATTTCCAATAGTGGTTTCTGATTGACCAACATGACACAAAATGCAGCAGGGTTAGGCTCTGTTCACATTTCTGTGTGTGCCACAATATTCTTCCTGCTGTAATGACAGACACCATGACCAAACAGGACAGAGCCATTATAAGGACTTTTTCACATGAATGTGTCCCTTGTGGGAATCACGCTCCGTGTGAGAGAGCCCTAAGTCAGTGGGGTTCATCAGGCACTGTTCGTGTCATTGAACAGATCCAGCACTCTTATTTTCATTTTTCTGCACCTATGACAGATTTCTTTTATGGCAGTGTGAAGAGAGCCTTACCACCTCAAACCAAGACTGTGGGGGTCATTTATCAAGACCTGCGTTCTCTACAACGGTTTTGATATCCCCTGCACAACCAGAGTATGTGCTTAATTTATGTGAGGCACACGCTTCATCATACATTAATTACATCCTCCTATAGTCTGCAATGAAAGCTTCAAGCTGGTTTAGATTTCAGTCATCATTTATGCCATAAAACTGGTATCAATGATGATAAGCCGGGTCAGAAGTCCCAATCCACATCATACCCCTTTTTAATAATTTTTTTTTTTGCTCAAATGGCATTGAAAAAGTCTCAAACCCACAGTTTGAAACTTTATGCCAGTTTTCTGGTGTGTGTGAGATAAATGACCACCCTTCCTTTTGTTTTATATAGTTTCAGCTCTAGTTTTTGAGGTGTAAAAAGTCACCCAAATGCTTCCCCATATGCTGGGCCCCTCACACTGAATCTACTTAGGCCTTGTTCACGCATCAGTTTTCTGATCAGTTATTGCGAGCCAAAACCAGGTGCGGGTCAAAAACAGTTGCAGATCTTTTCATTATACTTTATCTCTCGGTAGCCTCCACTCCGGGTTTTGGCTCACAAAAACTGATGGAATTAACTGATCAAATAAGTGACGTGTGAACAAGGCCTCACCTGGCTCTCCGCTCCCTTTGCGCGGATAAAAACATCCGGTGTCGGGGGGAGCAGCCAATGGCATGTGGTGATGGGGACGAGCCTCCCTAGCATTACGGGTGACACTAGGGAGGCTGTTTTCATCCACACATGGGGAGAAGCAGCTGTGGTGGTGCAGGGAACAGGAGCGGCGCAGAAAGCAGGTAACCAGGTAAGTAGATTCAGTGTGAGGGGCCTGGCATATGGGTGGGAGCATTTGTTAGTAGCGGATAACCCCTTTAAGGACTGTGTGACTTAATATTATACAAGGACAAACTGCTTGCTGCCTGTATTCCAGGTACCTCTGTGATGTGCTCCATGTAAAGCCTCATTCATACGTCAGTGTTCTGGTCAGTGATTTCCATCAGTGATTGTGAGCCAAAACCAGGACTGGAGCCTCCACAGACATAAGGTATAAGGGAAAGATCTGTACCTGTTCTGTGTTTAGAGCCACACCTGGTTTTGGCTCAAAAAAAAAAAAAAAAAAAAAAAAAAATCACTGACCGAACACTGACTGTGTGACTAAGGCCTCATGCACACGAACGTGTGCCGGCCGTGCCCGTACTGCGGGCCGCATACGGCGGGTCCGCAATAAACGGGCACCGGCCGTGTGCAGCCCGCATCACGGACCCATTCACTTCAATGGGTCTGCGATCCGGGAGATGCGGAGCGAAGGCACGTATCGGAACACCACGGAAGCACTACGGTGTGCTTCCGTGGTGTTTCTGGCCGTGCCTCCGCACCGCAAAAAAGTAGCGCAAGCACTACTTTTTTGCGGTGCGGACCCTCGGATGTGGATCGCAGACCCCATTCAAGTGAATGGGGTCCGCGATCCACATGCGGTGGCCTCACGGTCAGTGCCCGTGCATTGCGGACCGCAGTTTGCGGCCCGCAGCACGGGCGGCACACGTTCT
Organism: Rhinella marina; assembly: GCA_900303285.1. Classification (NCBI taxonomy): domain Eukaryota; kingdom Metazoa; phylum Chordata; class Amphibia; order Anura; family Bufonidae; genus Rhinella; species Rhinella marina. Next base: position 77,780 of record ONZH01017803.1, read on the forward strand.
GTGCATGAGGCCTAAGGCACAACTGTGATACACAGGTAGTGCAGGATTAGAAATACATGGCAGTGCCACACCTATCAATGTGGTAGTACCCGGTATTGCAGTGCACCTGCATTGAAATGAATGAACCATCTCTTTCTAAAGGCTCGTGCACATGACCATGATTGGCCCGGGAAACACAGTCCGTGTGTCAGGTGTGGCTCCCCTGACATGAAATGACTGTATCATAATGTTCTAAGATACAGTCAGTTTGTATCTGGTGACGGGGCTATTGCAAGTACACTGCAGTAGTCCCACGATCACAGAGACTGAAAGATCATAAATCACTACAATACAGTCCGTTCAGGTCAGGCTAGCCGCGGACGGCAGACACACAGACCATGTTTCTGGAGCTGATCACGGTCATGTGCATGAGCCCGAATTATCCACCAGACCCTTCACAGCTTCAGCTGATGTAGACACAGAAATGAAATACTCCCTGTGGCCTTCACTACAACTTTCAAACCATGTACTATGGTCACTGACAAGTCACCTGATATGACACGATCTTGTCAATGCAGCTTTTTGGAATCTCCATTGTAGTCCCAGCTGTTTGTAAGCCTCAGGAAATTCTGTTACTAAAAATGTGTAATGTAACAACAATCCTGTCCGTAAAATGGTGAACAATTTTTGTTTAGCTATTTTTTCATATCCTCATTTGTCCTAATCTTCAGCAGGCCCACATTTTAAAGATTTGACCCTATATGTATTTTTTTGTATGTACTAATGGATAACACGCACTTGAACTGGAACGTAAATACACATTTCAGAGAGCTAAGGTATTGAGTATGCACCAACCTCAAAAGCCCCCAAGGAAACTAAATGTGAAAGCTTGCCAGTCAGCCCAGTCAACTAGTCAAAAGCATCAAAAGAGTTAATGGAGTAAGGGTATATTCACACATGCAGGTTTACTTATGAAACCAGGAGCGGATTCACAGGAGAAAATAATTACGGTAATGCTCTACATCTAAGGCCTCTTTCACACGACAGTATATTTTGCGGGCTCCGATCCGCATTTTTGGCTGATAAAACGCGGACCCGTTAATTTCTATGGGTCAGCAAAAAATACTGACAACACACTGTGTGCTGTCCGCATCCGTGTTTTGCGGACAAGGATAGGCATTGTTACAATGGATCCGCAAAAAAAAACAAAAAAAAAACCAAACACTGATGCCATACGGACGTCATCCATTTTTTTTTTTTTTTGCGGATCCGCAACTTGCAGACTGCAAAACACAACGTTCGTGTGAAACTAGCCTCATTCTGACTTTAAAAACTGCAAAAACAAACTGGAAAATATGTTGGAAACATCCAACATGTATTCTCTATTGAATCTCTGGCAGAATTCAGAGGATAGCCCTCAGATTTCTGCCATGGATGATGTGGATTGGCCCATGGATTTAGCCGTGCAGCTAATCGATGAGTGACTGGTCATGGATTTCTTTGTGCAAAAGAAAAAAAAACGCACAAGAATGGATGTGGAAACACCACAAGGTCTGCTACGACAAAACTCTGTGGGGGAGATTTATCAAAAGTGGTGTAAAGGAGAACTGTCTTACTTGGCCATAGCAACCAATCAGATTCCACCTTTCACTTTCTTCCTTTGGAAAATGAAAGGTGGAATCTGATTGGTTGCTATGGGCAACTAAGACAGTTTTCCTTTACACCACTTTTGATAACTCTTCCCCAGTGTGAGCATACTCGTATGTCTAATTCACATTTCTGGGTCCGTTTGACATCCAAGGAAAATCCGTCCGTGTTTCATGAGTAAAAATGTCAGCGATGAATGAGTGTTTGGTCCGTGTGTCATCCCGATTCCAAGGACACTGCTCAGCTGAAGTTTTTCACCCAGGCAGCCTCCCTGATATGAGCATAGGATCATTTTCTCCTTTGCCCTGTGCTGAATCGCGCACTGAAAAGACTTTTTCTGGAGATCCGGTGATGTATCAGGCTTTCCATGGGGAAAGCTAGGCAGAGGCTTCTGCTTAGCAGTGAACCCCATGACGTCACTGGCACTAATGGATGGGCTTTAAAATGGCTAGGGCAGCTCTGAAGCTTGTCCATCAGAGGCATCACGGACCAAAGTAGCGCATGGCTCTGTGATTTTTCCACTGACTCATGGTCATGGAAAGTCACTGATCGCATGAACACATTAAAATCAATGGGTACATGTGCTGTCCGTGGATAGCATACATCTGGGAAAAAAATAAAATGTGAACAAAGCTTTGGGTGAGGTAAATGTATCACCTCTGCTTAGTATTGGCCTCCAGGCCTCACTGACAGGCGAACTGCAATATTTCTATAGTTATTTTGTCACTATGTTGGTGTCTGCACATTAGCAATGGTTACCGAATACAGATTTTATGCAGTTTTGCGAGTTTATAAAAGTTTGCAGGCCCAAAACTGAGACATTTTTGGCACACCCTGAGCAACACACTATAAATCCACTACCCTAAGTGTTACTTCTAGCTCCACATACAGAAAATCGGTGGTACTGTATACTAAGGCTACATGCACACGACAGTGAAAAAAAAACATCCATCAAAAACGGACATTTTTAACGGACGTTTATTTCACTGATGCCTTTCTGAGAAACAGACATAAAACTGGACCTATTCAATTGTATGAGGGCAGTTTGTCAGCGAAAAACAGACAAGATAGAACATGTCCTATTTTTTAATGTCCGTTTTTCACTGACAGTCAAAAAAAACTGCCGTGTGTATAACCCCCATAGACTACCATTGGTCTTAAAACAGACTTGTGATGGCCGTTAAAAAAATGTACATCACACATCCGTTTTTCACGTCGTGTGCATGTAGCCTAGGGATTGTTCACTGCATTGGATGCGTCATACAGGGCAACCATCACAGATTCCGTCAAAAACAGATCATATTAAAAAGAAAACAAAATAAATAAAAATATAGACTTCTTAAAGGAATCCGAACAGAATCTGTCTGGCTCTGTTCAGTTCGGTTATTTGCCAAATCCAGCACTTATGCTATTTTCGCTGTTCTGCTCCTCTGAGTGGTGTGAACTGGGCCTAAATCAGTCACTTTCCCTAACGGAATCTACAGTTGTTGCTTTTGTCGGATAATTTGGTGTTTGAGTGAAAATGTAGATTTCATCCATTTTGGCAACACAGGGACAGTTTATGAGAGGAAACAGAACTAGTAACTAAGGCCAAGGGCAATAATAACGCCACACGTCACACACAGGTATTACTACAGCAGAAACCAAGTTTGGTTGGAAAGAAAAAAAAACCTGAAATATTCTCTAAAAAATGTTGTATAAAACCCAAATGTAGAGAAAATACGGAGCGTTGGTGCAGGCAACCAATGGGGTCTTGTCTTTCATTTTTAATCCGTACTGGACACAAGAAAGCAGCGATTTCATTGGTTGCTCTACTTTTACTCGCCCTAGTGCTTATATATAAGGCGTCCAGCCCCGGGTCTGCCAGTGCCCATGTGCTTACCTGAAGTAGCGCTGCCTCAAATAGCTCTTCTCGGATTATAAACAAGTAGGAAATGACACGAGATGCTGCACACGGGTCATGTCCCAGGAGACACCATGTCTGGCTGCTCTTCCTCTGTCAGTAGCTGCACAGATGCGCCGTCTCTTTACACACAGGTGGAGGGAGTGACAGGAGGAAGCGGCGGGTGTGAGATATACTCGCATCTGAGAGGAGGTGTTTCCATCACATGGCCGCGGCTTATTCACATTCTCGTCCTGTGATTCCGGTGCACGTTACGTGTGCTGCTGGTTATCTAGTGCGGAGAACTATGTGGAGTGTATCCCGGCGGAGGTACAGCCTGTTACTCCTGCTGAATCCGTACATTGTGTCAGCAGTGAATAAGCGCGGGAATGGAGGGTCACTGCCGTCATTATAGAGCAGTGCAGGTGCTGAGGTAAAACAAGCGCCTGGTGCCTGAGGAGAGCTGCGTGGGCTAGTTATGAGGGTTATCTAAGGGGGAAGTTTTTAGGGGTTCACATGGTGAGTCATTACTGTCTGCTCTGCCTCCCTCCCACCTGTTCACTGTGCACCGCGTTTATGCTGAACTCACACAGTGGAAAGTCCCCTGAGCACAGGCTGCAACCTCCAGAGTCATTTACTAGAAAGGAGTCCTATAAACCACTGAGGAGCAGGTGTTTGATAAAATGGTATAAAAAAAAAAACAATGGCGTTCAGGAAAGACACCATTTGTGGGAGGGTCACACTGGTGTAAACACTGCAGATTTTTCAGAATTATGTGTGGAAAACTGCACTGTTGAAAGCACCAGTGAAGCAGATGAGATTTTAGAAAAATCCTTCCGACAGGCTGCAGAGAGTATCCATACATGAAATGTGCTGTGAGCGGATATCTGGCATGGTTTTCACTCAGGGTTGGACTGAGAACTTAAAGTGGCCCTGGAAAAAACACTAAAAGTGGCCCCATTTTGTAGTCAAGTCAAAATTGATAGAAGGCAGGGCCAACAAAAGTAGGCAGGGCCAGCAATACCATATTGTGGCGCATTATTCCACCCCAACAGAGCCAAATACAACAGTCTGTCACAAAATACATCCCCAAAAACTGCCACTGGGCGGCTATGAGGAGAGCTCAGGCGGCACTTTAGGCATCCCTGTAAGGTTTATGGCCAATCCACCCCTGTTTTCACTCATTACAATGCAGAGGATGAAATCTATTAAACCCAAAGCATTTCAGCAAGCTTTTTCACCACAAAATTTGCACCTTTTGGTGCAGATATTGGTGCTGTGGAATTTCGTCACATCCGCCGACTCACTGCTTGTGCACTTACAGGTGAAACACATTTATTTAGGCCCTTACCAACCGCCAATATGTCTTTTTACTGTGCCTGTTAAGGGTCCTTGTGCCACAACACAGTGATCTTATGACTGGGTCAAGCAGGTGTTCAGTTGTCTGATGGCACCTGAGCTCCTGCTCTAAGAGCACGTGGCCGTAGCCATTTTTGCAGTCTGACAATTACGGAACACGGATACCAGCCATGTGAATTCTGCATTTTGTAGGACGGAATGTCCGGCCCGAAATAGTCCTAACCTTGTCTAGAATATGGACAATAATAGGACATGTGCTATATTTTTGCAGGTGCCATGGAACGGATACACAGACTGCACACGGTGTGCTGCTCTCATCTTTTGCAGCCCCATTGAAGTGAATAGGTCTGCATCCAACCCACAAAAAATGCAGATCGCGTGCATGAGCCCTTATTTATACAGTCAGTGATTTCCCTCATTGATTGTGAGTCAAAACACAGGAGCAGATTTTTCACTTACACCTTATCTCTGTGTAAGCTCTACTCCTGGTTTTGGCTTGCAATAACTGATGGAAATAACTGACCAAACCACTGAAGTGCGAATAAAGCCAGTATTATACAGGCCGATTGAGCAAGTGATTGTCAGGAGGAAAGCTTTCCCTCCCAGCAATCACTTGCTAGCTAACGGAGGAGACCACTGCTATTACATGCAGCCATTTCCTCCACAGCAGATCACTATGCCATCACTCGCCCCCATACTGTGTAGGTGGTTGCCGGCAGCAGATTGCTATAAGACAGCACGATCTGCCGCTGGCAAGCTCTGATTTTTAAGCATGCTCGCTCATCTGGCAATCGGTGGCAGTATTACACTACATGATGATCGCTAACTAGCGTTCATTCGCATACTTGTTAGTGATTATCGGCCAGTGTAATACAGCTTTAAGGCCTTAGATGCCTATGCTTCTAAGTGTTTTTATAGGAATGGTTGTACCTGATATTTGGCCCATATCCTTGTGCTGCTGATAAACAATCCAATGAAATGAAAGAGATGCCCAATGCAAACGAGGGTTAATTGATGGGTTTGTCAATCAGTGCTCCTCCAGGCCGAGCATCAGGCATTCTTAAAGATTCATTTATGTGGGCCAATACTCTGGGCACTGACTGGGAATAAACTATTTGTTCCTGATCGTTATCATCTTGTTAAAGCTGTAATCCCTGTATATAATTGTTCATCCCGTACATATTCATTGTCAGCAGAATTTGTGCTGCCAACAGAACATTTTATGTGTCAAATAAATAACAGATCTCTCTACAATGTAATTGTCGTCAGATTTACATAGGGCAATCATCAGGACCGGGCGTTTGCATCTGATGTGTCTTGATAACTTGTCCATGTAGATGTAGATGAAAGGGCATATCTCATTGCGTGCCCTTACAACCCCCCTCGCTTATAGCCGCAAAGTCTACCTAGTTATGTAAGTAGTTCAAAGAAATGTCGCCTCTAATATGAGGAGTGGCCCTAGGTTGTGGATGAAACTTAAGCAATAGAACAAATAATATTATTGAAGCATGGTAAACCTCAGACCATGTAGCTGGTCTGTCCTAGTGTTCTCATATAGCTAAGTATGCAGAAAATGCATCAAAAATAATGTACCCAAAAGAAAGGCCTTAAAGGGAACCTGTCATCTCCGAAACACCCCCTGAACTAGAGTAAGCGTTGTATAGTGTGAGTGATGCTGAATCCGAATATGTACGTTTTATCTTCATACTCACTTCCATTCCGACGCTGCGCTCCCACAAAGCAGCAGTAAAATGCATTGAGAGGACTCTTCTTAGAGTCCTCTCCATTATGTGAGTGAGCACTGGAGTCCAGTGAGTGCATTTTACTGCAGGTTTGTGGGAGCACAACATCAGAGAATGGAAGTGAGTATGAAGATAAAACTTACATATTCGGATTCAGCATCATTTACACTATACATCTCTTACTCTAGTTCAGGCGGTGTTTCGGAGATCTGGTGGGTTTCCAGCATAAATACTGGCTTTCTCCCAGAGTAACAAAACTGCATACAAAAGCGTACATTTATGCCTGAAACCAGCCGGAACCCCATCTGATTCCTTTATAGTCAATGGGGATCCGGCAGTGTCCGGGTATGACAGATATGCAGTACTCTGTTAGTCTGTTCCTCTGCTGGAACAGATTACACATCAGAGATGTGAACATAGCCCATGTTGGGTATCAGTAATTGAATGGAACTATTCAAGATAAAAAAATCTCCCCTGGTCATGTGAGGTGTTCAGAACGTAGACATTGTATCTATAAACTACCTCCTTGTTACAGTAGTGTATTAACTGTCACATTTACACAAAAGTAGGCCTCATGTATGCGGCCATATTTGATTTTCAGTCCACAAAAAAAAGGAACCATGAAAAACTGATACCTTCCATGTGCATTCCATTTTTCTCACTCCCATCAAAAAAAGGGCTCTTCTTATCCGCAGATAAGGACAGGTGTAGAACTTGTGCCGAGATTTGCAAATTGGGCATATTAACCCATAGGAATGAATGGGTCAGTGTGCCATCCATGGTTGTGTGCATGAGTTCATACGTTTTTCAGTGAAGTAATGACACAATCTTATAATTTTGTAACATGGATTTTTGGATGCTTTGCTCCTGTTAATGATTAATAAAATCACTGATCTTAAAAAGGAACAATATATGAGTTCCCGTTTCCACCTACCCCCCATACGTGAGGTTTAACTTCTTCTTTTTGCAAGTTTCTGGGAAAGGTAGACAACAGTCATTAATACTGCCATTATGCTCCCCCCCAAGGTTTCTCGCCAGGCTCCTGAATGGTCAGTCTACCTCATTATACAAATTACGCTCTCAGAACCACTTTTAAGTTAGTGACCACTACATTTCTCAGTCCCTGATGTTACTTCTCTGCTATCCAGAATGTCTGTCAGCCACCTCCTCTCTCTCCTTCTGTACACAACCAAATTCACATTTCCACCATCCAATTCGGCACTCTCCACCAAAACTATCGTTCATACTTAACAGCCTCACACTTTCTTACAAGTTGCCTGCCTTAGGATATCTGGCCTTGCAATCTCATCAGTTTCTGATTCTGATATGTGCTTGCTGCAGTGATGTCTTCATACAGGTGACAAAGTAGAAAAGGAAGACCAACCAATATAAATTGTAAGAGAGACTTTTTATTCCATATGCTCAACGTTAAAATAAGTAAGCGCTTATACTGTAAATTAAAACATGACTTGCTGAACCCTCAGACCGATCCTGGGTTTTACTCACTCAGTATTTTTTTTAAAGGAATATCTTGTGATTGTTATTTTATGCACAGAGGATCTTTGGACTTGGTCCTTGTGCCTTTATTGGCTCTTGTGGGATAGAAACCATGTCACATTCCTAGTTAGTCCTGCCACTACCTTCTGCAGCCTCCAGTTGCCAACATCATACCTGGCATTCTCCAGCCTGTGGCCTCCAAACATCTCTGCCCTAATCTCCTGATACAGCCTACCTCATAATATGCTCTTCTTGCAAAGCCTTCTTATCTAATTTTCTGTTCCTCCCATCATCTCCAACAATTTTTCACAACTTGGGATATGTTCATGTTGAGTCAGATGTGATTTTCTACTTTAGTATCTGCTTGTAAAGCTCTAAAATCTTCCCACTGTAAATTTTGTCATAAATTAGACACATTCTCCAGCAGCACATGGGACTGGTGTAATTTAGAGGCAGATTCAATTATTGAATTTTCTACCTCTACTTTAAAGGGGTTTTCCTCATATGTCATCAGTAGGACATGTACCCCTGGAGAAAATTATACAGTGGATGGACTCAGATATGTGATGTTTTATTTTGTCTTTAGTTTCTTCCTTATTGTGGAATGCATATTGTAACATGTGATGTATATACAGTACAGACCAAAAGTTTGGACACACCTTCTCATTCAAAGAGTTTTCTGTATTTTCATGACTATAAAAATTGTAGATTCACACTGAAGGCATCAAAACTATGAATTAACACACATGGAATTATATACTTAACAAAAAAGTGTGAAACAACTGAAAATATGTCTTATATTCTAGGTTCTTCAAAGTAGCCACCTTTTGCTTTGATTACTGCTTTGCACACTCTTGGCATTCTCTTGATGAGCTTCAAGAGGTAGTCACCTGAAATGGTTTTCACTTCATAGGTGTGCCCTGTCAGGTTTAATAAGTGGGATTTCTTGCCTTATAAATAGGGTTGGGACCATGAGTTGTGTTGGGCAGAAGTCAGGTGGATACACAGCTGATAGTCCTACTGAATAGACTGTTAGAATTTGTATTTTGGCAAGATAAAAAGCAGCTAAGTAAAGAAAAACGAGTGGCCATCATTACTTTAAGAAATGAAGGTCAGTCAGTGCGAAAAATTGGGAAAACTTGTGCAGTTGCAAAAACCATCAAGCGCTACAAAGAAACTGGCTCACATGAGGATCACTCCAGGAAAGGAAGACCAAGAGTCACCTCTGCTGCGGAGGATAAGTTCATCCGAGTCACCAGCCTCAGAAATCGCAGGTTAACAGCAGCTCAGATTAGAGACCAGGTCAATGCCACACAGTGTTCTAGCAGCAGACACATCTCTACAACAACTAAAGAGGAGACTGTGTGCAGCAGGCCTTCATGGTAAAATAGCTGCTAGGAAACCACTGCTAAGGACAGGCAACAAGCAGAAGAGACTTGTTTGGGATAAAGAACACAAGGAATGGACATTAGACCAGTGGAAATATGTGCTTTGGTCTGATGAGTTCAAATTTGAGATCTTTGGTTCCAATCACCGTGTCTTTGTGCGACGCAGAAAAGGTGAATGGATGGACTCTACATGCCTGGTTCCCACCGTGAAGCATGGAGGAGGAGGTGTGATGGTGTGGGGGTGCTTTGCTGGTGACACTGTTGGGGATTTATTCAAAAGGCATACTGAACCAGCATCTTGCAGCGGCATGCTATTCCATCCGGTTTGCGTTTAGTTGGACCATCATTTATTTATCAACAGGACAATGACCCCAAGCACACCTCCAGGCTGTGTAAGGGCTATTTGACCAAGAAGGAGAGTGATGGGGTGCTACGCCAGATGACCTGGCCTCCACAGTCACCAGACCTGGACCCAATCGGGTGAGCTAGACCGCAGAGTGAAGGCAAAAGGCCCAACAAGTGCTAAGGATCTCTGGGAACTCCTTCAAGACTGTTGGAATACCATTTCAGGTGACTACTTCTTGAAGCTCATCAAGAGAATGCCAAGAATGTGGAAAGCAGTAATCAAAGCAAAAGGTGGCTACTTTGAAGAACCTAGAATATAAGACATATTTTCAGTCCTAGCGATATGCCCCCATTGTCCAGGATGGGATAACCCCTTTAACTTATACCTGTAAGTAGGAACTGTTTCTGTTCAGAACCGAGATGGAACGGTTTTTGCCATTTTTGTGTCAGTGGTGCAGTTTTCTGCCTAATGTCCATGCAGCATAAGAACCCTGGAAGGTAAGAGAATACATTTTATTGGAAAGTGTAATAAAAACTTAAATTTGGCAAATGAGCTTCGAAGTAATTGATACTTTCCTGTATGATGTACCGTTGCAGCACAACAAAGTTATTCTTTAATAGTTGTAAAGTATTTGTCACCCCAACCCACTTTTCATGTCAGTTCTTCTATATTGTAGTCAAAGTAACACCGACTGTAGTACAATGGTGTAGTATTTGTTGCCATCATTCAAACCAAATGAATTCTGATACAACTGCATGTTAAAGGGGAGGTCCCTGTAGAGGAAGAATTATTATATATTTTAGTTAAATCCTATTTGATAATTAATGCTACAGTGTAGACAGCTTGCAGGTAAACATGGAAGAGGACACAGGGCCTGCACAAATGCTGTATGCATTTGTCAAACAGTTTATGATGTAGGTGTCGGGAGTTGGCTCCCTACCAACTTTAAAGTAATGACCTATCCTGAGAACTGGTCATCAATATTGTGAAGCTGGAGAACCCCTTTAACGCTTGTTAATTTTTCCTCATCGCATTAATGAGATTTGGTAAATTCTCATTCCCTTTGCTGCAACTGAAATGTGCTGGAAAAATCCAGACAGCCCATGCAACATATCTGCCTCATGTATCTATAAAATGCAAAGTAAACTCGTCATCGAGTGTTGCCTGTCTAACCCAGGAATAAGTGCAGCGTGTCATAAAAAGATTAGAATAGACAAATGACATGGTCCAGATGGCATCCCCGTTTCCTAAGGGAATTAAGTAACATACTAGACAGATCCTTATTTCTAATATTTAAAGTGCATCTGTCAGCAGATTTGTACCTATGAAACTGGCTGACCTGTTGCATGTGAGCTTGGCAGCTGAAGACATCTGTGTTGGTCCCATGTTCATATTTGGCCACATTGCTGAGAAAAATGATGTTTTAATATATGCAAATGAGCCTCTAGGATCAACAGGGGTGTTGCCATTACATATAGATGCTCTGCTCGCTCTGCATCCTCTCCACTTTGATTGACAGGGTCAGGCAGTGTAAAAGTGATCACACCTGGCCCAGTCAATCAAGGTGGAGAGGGTGCAGCAGTTGCCTCAATGTGTAATGGCAATGCCCCTGTTGCTCTTAGAGGCTCATTTGCATATATTAAAACATCATTTTTCTCAGCAATGAGAGTACATATGAACATGGGACCAACACAGATACTTTCAGCTGCCAAGTGCTCATGTAACAGGTCAGCCAATTTCATAGGAACAAATCTATTGACAGATGCCCTTTAAAGGGGTTTTCCAGGATTTTACTACTGATGACCTATCCTCAGGATAGGTCATCAGTATCTGATCAGTGGGGGGTCCGACACCCGGGACTCCCGCTGATCAGCTGTTTGAGAAGGTACCAGCACTCCTGTGAGCACCGCTACCTTCTCGCAGCTTACCAATGACCGCGCCGTACATTGTACAGCAGCTGTGCTTGGTATCACGCTCATTCACTTGAATGGGGCTGAGCTGCTCCTAGGCCCCATGACCGATGAACGTGACGTCACTGGCCTAGGAAAAGCAGCGAGAAGGCCGCGGCGCTCACGGGAGCGCCGGTGCATTCTCAAACAGCTGATCGGCGGGGGTCCCGGGTGTTGGACCCCCACCGATCAGATACTGATGACCTATCCTAGTTAACTCCCGGAAAACCCCTTTAAGGCCTCTATAATGATAGGGTCTGTTCCACAAGATTGGTGCCTATATGATGCCATTGTTCCAATAGGGGTCAAAAAGTAAGCCTGGAAACTATAGGCCTGTAAGTTTAACATCTATTCCTGGTAAGCTTTTTGGCAGCTTTTTGAGAAGTGCTATCATGGAGTATCTCAATGAAATAATGGCATGGATTTATGAGGGATTAGTCCTGTCCAAATAATCTATTTTCTGTGAGGAAGTGCGTTCAAGACAGGATCGGGGTGAGTCATTGGATGATTCCAAATCATTTCATACTGTGCCACATAAAAGGTTAGTACATAATCTTAAGAATGTTATGTCGGCAACTTGTGACCGCCAGGTTACTCACTGGCGTCCTGATGCTTCTCTGATGGTCAGGAGTCTGTTGGTTTCCTCCTAAGAGGGCACTGCTGCCGGAGCACACTGCCCAGGGTCCCGCCAGGAAAGAGCTGGGCACTCAAACTCCGGGGTATAGATACATCTAGTGTATCATGCCAGCATCTTCTCAATGTCTTCCTAGGTTGCACACTCCTCTTGGCCTCTTAAAGGGCCGGTATGCGCACATCTACTGTTACTCTCAGCCTAAGGCAGCTTCATAGGGTATTCAAAGAGAATCTGTCACCACAAATGCAATCTGCAGGCAGCATGTTATAGAGCACGAGAAACCAAACAGATTGATATATGTTTTGTGGGAAAAGACTCATTAAAACATACATCACTTCTGTTTCTAAGACCAATCTGTTCAGCTTGTTTTTGTATTTGACCCTTTACTACCTGACCTTTCCCTGTTCCTTGGTTTGACCCTGTGCTGCCTGCCCTGACCTTTGGATTGTTTACTAGATTGCTCCTAGACCGCCTGCCCTGACCTCGGCATGTTTCCTGACTACTGTTGGATTATCCTTAAAGTGTTATTCCCATATCAGACATTGTTGGCATATTCTAGTGATACACCACCAATGACAGATAGGATGGAGGGTGGCCACACTTGCACAGTGTGCTCTTCTTCACTTTGGGGGCAGGGGCCCTTTCAAGCCAATAGCTGGTCAATACAGAGATCTCTCCCATGATATACCTAGGACTGTGATAAGAGGACATCCTGGATGTCTAGAGGAAAGAAGGTTTCTTCACCAACATAGAAGAGGATTCTTTACTGTAAGAGCAGTGAGACTATGGAACTGCCAGAAGAGGTTGTACAACAACACGAGGTGACTGGATATATTTCCTGAGTATAAGGGTGGGTTCACATCATGTTTTTGCAATCTGTTTACCGTATGCGTTGGAAAAAAAGATACAAAAGTGTAGCACACCATGTTTTTGTATCCTGCAGAGTCTAGTAAAAAATTATATATTTTTACCTATATGTTTCTAACATACTTTTTTATGATGGGAGTCTATAGTGGATGGATGCCACTGTATGGCATCTGTTTGAGGCATCCGTTTAATGTATGCATTTTTTTGTAAACCTTAAATGCATGGCAAAAACGTGATGTGAACCCAGCCTAATAATGTTTCAAATTTGTCATTGTTTTGGTCAGTGTTTTCCATCAGTGATTGTGAGCCAAAACCAGGATTGGAGCCTCCACAGACATCAGGTATAAGCGAAAGATCTGCACCTGTCCTGTGTCTAGAGCCGCACCTGGTTTTGGCTCAGAATCACTGAAACACAGAACAGGTGCAGATCTTTCCCTTATACCTTATGTCTGTAGAGGCTCCAATCCTGGTTTTGGCTCACAATCACTGATGGAAATCACTGACCGAACACTGACTGTGTGAAGGCCTTATTCTGATTGCCAGATTGGAGTTGGGAGTTTTTCTCCCCTAAAATGAGGAAAATGTATTTCTACCTCATGGGTTTTTGCCTTCCTCTGGATGAACTTTGCGGGATAGTAGGCTGAACTGGATGGATGTGATTATTTTTTCAGTCTTACAAAATGCAGCAGACATTCCCATGTATCCCAGCTAAGGAGAGTCATTGTGATCTGTGTTAACTCATAACTAGGGATGAGCGAATCGACTTCGGATGTACCTTGGAACCGAACCTGAGTTCGGGAAATGTTTTTTTTTACAGTAGAAATGAATTTATAAAGTTATTACGTGAAGTCTCGAGAGACTTCGCAAAGTAATAACTTCGGCTCATCAGAGCCAATACATTCTAATACTGTATGGAGCTCTGGCTCCGTACAGTGTTAGTACAAAGTTTTATGCGAATCGACTTTCACTGTTTCATCCGAAGTCGATTCGCTCATCCCTACACATAACCTCTCCAGGGTTACATATCTTTCATTAGGAAGAATAGAATACTAGGCTTTTCTTTAGTGACAGAAACTTGATATAACAAGACTAATGGAAGTGTGACTAGAGCCACAATGATTCACCTACATATTTAGCAGAAGTAGTTATATCTGGTAACAGATACAGCAAATGCTACAAATGTATTCCATTTGGCAAAAATGTGATTATAGGTTATTCGTACACAACACGGGTGAGTAGTATGCTGCATGGCAAAGCTACACATGGTTTTCCTGTGAATTGTCTTTGCCCACATGACGTATACAGGAAACTGTATTGCAAAACTGTGGGAATTTGTGGTGATACATGTGCAGTATTGCTGGTTCCTGTACAGGTATCACACTACCACTCCATAGCCTCATTGATTTCCCGATGAATGAGTGAAACTGGTGCGAGCAACTAAATTATTGTTTGCCGGCAGCTCACCCCACTGTGGAGAGGATGGCTGCACGTAAATACGGTAAGCAGGCAATTGTTTCAAGGAGCGCTTCATTCCTGACAATCGTCTGCTCCATCGAGCAGTTTAAAGGGGCTTTTAGGCTTTTGCATTCAGTGCAGGATTTCTGCTGTACCAGTATTCAGATGTACAGCATGACTCCTGTCCTAAGCACAGAAATCAAGTAGACAGAGCGCACAATCTGCTTTCATTTCATAAATAACTTTCTAATGATAGTTTGTGTTTCAGTTCCTTAACAATTTCAGGATCTGTTTTTCTATGAAAGCTTTCAATTAAAGATGACCAAATCTATCGAGATATGGTTCTCTTCAGGTTCGCCAAATTTTTAAAAAATTTGATTCGGACCTGAATCGATTCGGGCCGAACCAGATTTGCTCCAATTGCCCTGGAAATTGATATATAGCACCCTTTAGTTTCCTAGGCCTCAGCACCCAAATTAAGGAAAAGTTCAAAGGAGAGTCTGATACTGTATTTGCCACCTCTTTTGTATCTATTTCTCTGTTTAGTTCAAAAACCTGCATCAACAACCAGCCGTACCCAGGCATCCAGAGTCAGATAAGCACATATATACCTTTATAGCTAATACATGCCTGTTTGTTACTGGATGTCCATGTCTTTCAGCCTTCCCAGATCCACATGGACAAGCTAGGATTATGGTCACTGTCCTGCAGTCCCAGAAGAGCTGCAGCATGTCCCTCAGGATGCAGATATAATTAACTATAGTACTGACTGGGAGCCATCAGCTCAATGCTCCATCGTACATCCTGCAACGTAGTGACTTTATTGTGCCTGCTGCAAGTCGCAGATAGCAAAGGCCAGAAGAGACCTACACTGTGGTGAGTGGTGAGCTCAGTTCATTGTGGGAACACAGGTAGCTAGGTGAGTGCTACATTTTAAAGGGATCCTCCAGGAATTGAGAAAATGAAAATACTTAAATATTACTTTATTATAAATATATTCCCATATACCTTTCATTAGTTTTGTCTAGGGCACAATCATTAGGAAAACTGAAATGGGCCTCGTCCTATTAGTACACACAAAACCTGCCCTAATCACACAGGAGGACAAGTTACTTCACAACACTGAGCTAAAGAGCTGCCCCATTCTTCTCTGCTGCTCATTAGCCACATCCCCACCTCCTCTCTGTACTTCATGTCTCCTGATGAACTCCATTCCTACAGAGATTCAGCTGAAGATCATAGTAAACTGTACTCAGGATAATAATCCCTGACAAGCAGAGCAGAGAGGAGGATGAGGCAGCTCTTTAGCTCAGTGTTGTGAAGTAACTTGCCCTGCTAAGTGATTATGACAGGTTTTGTGTGTACTAATAGGACAGCGGCCATTTTGTTTCCCCTGATGTTTGCTCTCCAGACAAAACAAGTCATTATAACTAATGAAAGGTATTTGGTTTGGTAATATATTTATAATAAAGTAATATCTCAATATTTTCTTAATTCCCGGTGAACCCCTTTAAGACACTGAAGGAGCATAATACTTCATAGGAGGGCGGGAAGGGAGATATAACAGTGTGGTCAGGCTCTAAGGAAGCATCATACAGCATGAGCAGGCACTAAGGGGGTACCATACTGCATGGGGGTACTCACGGGAAGGCACAAAGGTGTCATCATACTGCATGGGTGCACTAAAGGGGTGTAATACAGGATAGGCAGGATCTAAAGTAGGATTATTCTGCATGGGGGACACTAAGAGGGCACAATACTTCATAGGGCATAATATTCCATGGAGGGCATCATACTGTGTGGGAAAGCACAAGGGTGTCATCATACTTCATGGAGAAACTAATGCAGCATAAGACTTCATGGAGAAGAAGCCGTTGAACCTCTTGTGGCGCTGCCAGTGAGGACATCGATCTTGGTAAGTATGTTAAAAGGTGCTTTATTAGGTCCACGTGTTTTGAGGGTGCAAAACCCTCCTTCTCAGGACAATCAATTTCAATGGCTTCTTCTTCATGTCTAACTAAATTCCCGCATCTGACTGGACGGTGCAGGGCAAGGACCCAAGCTGCAGCACAGTGACCCCGGATGCTGGTTGGGATAAAAACCAGTGAAGTGCATATAGATTTTGTGACTATCTCACAACACTTTCTGGTAAGCGCATTAATGTATATTTATACATACATTGCCAACAAGAGTGGGCAGGATCTAAGGGAGTATCTGCATGGGGGTCACTAAGGGGGCATTCTACTGCATGGGAAGGCACTAAAGGGGGCTTTATACTGTGTGGGGGACACTAAAGGGGCATCATATCATGTGGGGAAACTAATAGGCAATATTATTGAGATAGCACCTTTAGGCTCCATTCACACGTCCGTGTGTCCGGTGTCCGCAAAACACGGACACCAGCCATATGCGTTCCGCAATTTGCGGACTGCACATAATAGAAATCCCTTTTCTTGTTCGTGTATTCGGACAAGAATAGGACATGTTCTATTTTTTTCGGGAGCCGCATTGAAAGTGAAAGGGTCCGCACCTGTTCCGCAAAATTGCGTAACGGATGCGGACACCATTTGCGGACGTGTGAATAGGGCCTTACTGTGTGTGGGGCATCTTTACTCAAACAGGCACTATTACTGTGTGTGGCTACAACTTAATGCAAAAACCATTTGTAACTGCACTGTATGCACTGCTACTGTGGCCCCTCTGCATTTTATCATAGTTGGGAGGTATGGATGTCTGAGTGAAGTTTTACTACACAAAGAGATTTGCTGCGTACCAATAATGAATTTAAGGTCAACATAAAAGTTGTCATCAATGTCAAATGAGCAAATTAACATTTGTTGTTTGATTGCTGCATGCTAATATTAGCTGTTTGATTGGGAACTGTGATTCCTATGTGTAAATGGTGGTATAAAATGATACTTAACAGCCATTTGTAGATAAAAGGTAACACAATAGAAAAGTAGAAAGTTAGACAAGATGTTTTCTCAAGGCTTTTATGTATAGGTGGAATAGTATTTTTCTATCTGTTAGATAAGTGAAATATGATTTCAGCTTATTCTTTGTATCCTCCTTTGATTGTATAATTAAGTGACTCAGATTCTTACAGCATTTGTCTGTACACCATGAAATGATTCAGTTGTCATGTTCACAATCCCATGCACAACCAGTTTTTCTGTTTTGTTTTTTTATTACATGTGGCAACAGGTATATGTCTTCTTTGTGCTTCAGGTCATCAGACCTTTAGTGGAACACAATGTATGACTAAATGTATGTAGTTCTTTTTACTAACTACAACCAGATGCTGAAACATATCCTTTTTTATCTGTTTTTCTTTTCTGATCGGATGTTCTCTTTTTCATTTAGCTATCAATTATTATGGGGTAGCCAGCGTGAATGAGCTATCTGGTCTGTGAACAGCAGTGCCGAGATAAGCATTACCGCAGTCATACACACTGGAGCTGACTCATTAGGGGAATTTTATCAGACTCACTGAGCCAGAAAACTAGTGGCAAAAAACATACATTTTTTTTTTTTTTTTGCACATGCCCTCTTTTACACAAAAATGTGTGACCTTTTGCTATCTTACGTCGCACTCACCACTTTTGTTAAATGTGGGCAGGGGCGTACACAGGCCATTACTTATGCCAAAAAACTGATTCATGTTTCTGGTGCACTGTCCTCTACACAACAGAAATTTCATTGTGAAGTTTATTGTGAAGTTCAAGTGAGAAAACTTCAAGATTTCAGACTTTTTAAATATAGGTTCTGTATATTAGAAAATAGGGCCACACATTTTTGAAAGAGAAAAACTTGAAATGTCATAAGTGTAGTTAGGGCTGTATTTTGCAGTAAGGTCAATATGCCCTATCAGATGCAGGTCCAACTCTACCACACTTATCTCCTGGTGTCCTGTAACCAGGGGCGTAACTAAGGGCTCACAGGCCCTGATGAAAAAGTTCAGCTTGGGCCCCCAGTGCAACTTCTCCTTATGCCTGCTACCTGCAGCTTGTACCTACCTTTTAAGCGGCATCAATGGGTAACCCATTGATGCAGCACTAGCAGTCATTGATTGTCCTTATATCTTCTGTGATTGGAGTCATCCACTTCCCAAATAGTGACTGCAGCATCTAAGCATTATTAAGTAGAATAATACATGTATAGAATACCTGCTGCCAACTCCAGATCAATCATTTGAATGTCGATAATCGACCCCATTACCCTACTATTCGCCCACAATCTGCCCATTGAATGCATAGAGGGGACTTCTCCTGGAGTCCTCTCCATTATGTGCACATGCAGAGGAGTCCTCTCAATGCATTACATGGCTTGCATGCGCGTGGGTAATGGTATACTGACATACAAATTACTGTTTCAGAGTCATCAGAAAGTATTCTATACATGTATTGCTATACTTATTAGGGCAGACCAAAGGTTACATATTCCCTTTAAATAAAAGCCCTTTCAGCAACAGTGAGTGTAGTAAATTAACAAAAGTCATAATTTTCTCTCCTGCCACTTCCAGTGTTGA
The DNA here is from genome assembly GCA_900303285.1 of Rhinella marina. Classification (NCBI taxonomy): domain Eukaryota; kingdom Metazoa; phylum Chordata; class Amphibia; order Anura; family Bufonidae; genus Rhinella; species Rhinella marina. The sequence continues at coordinate 97,053 of ONZH01017803.1, forward strand.
GCAACAGTCCTGAAGGGCTGATGTCATCTTCCTGGGTGCAGCAGTGATGTACCATGCACACCACGTCACCATAGGATCCATGAAAACAATGGACAATGACAGTGTAAGTGGCAGTGGGAAAAATGGTATCACTTCTTTTATTGCTTTCATTAAGAGAATCAAAATAAAGAGACTGCAAATATGATCAGATCGGTGGAGTCCTACCGACCATGAGAACGGGGGCCCCATACCCCTTGCACCCCCCTGAAATGGTCACAGATTTTATTGAATAACTCAGTGGCTATACTGAATTTGCTTCTGCAACTGCTCATCCCTGTAGAGAAATGATGATTTTCTGGTGACGGTTGAAAGACATGATTGCCTGACAAACGAACATTTGCTTGTTTATTGGGTGATTGCTGGCATCTTAACCACTTCCAGCCCAGGCCATTTACTTCCTTCCTGACCAAGCCTAATTCTGACGTGTTTATGTGGTAATAACTTTGCTTCTACTTATCCAAGCCATTCTTCGACACATTGTACGTCATGTTAATGGTAAATTTGAGTCAATATGTTTTACCTTTTTTTTTTTACTTTTTTGTTTTAAAAAAATCCAAAATTGTTTCTAAATTTGAATCTCTCTGCTTTTAAGACAAATAATGATACCTCTTTAAACACTTATTAATTAACATTCACCATATGTCTTCTTTATGTTAGCATCATTTTGATAATGATATTGTATTATCAGCGTCAGGACGTAGTGCACGTAGGCGCACACTATGACCTGACACTGTGCGACATTAGGTCACAGTGCGATGTGAGTTGGGAGAAGTGGTGGACGATCGGTGAGTCCTGGATCTGCAGTGTCGACCAGAGCAAGCGAGGTAAGTTTATTTATTTAATTTTTAATGTCTGATCTGACATCTTAAGTGGGTTTCAATCTGAGGCTGATGGCGGCTGGGGATTCCAGTTTGAGGCTGATTAGGGGTCTAATGGGGGCTGGGGTGTCTGATAGTTGGGCTGATTTGAGGCTAATAGAGGCTAGGGAGTCTGATCTGAGGCTGGTGGAGGCTGAGGAGTCTGATCTGAGGCTGATGGAGGTTGGGAGGTCTGATCTGAGGCTGATGGTGCTTGGGGGTCTGATTTTGGAGTCTGATCTGAGGTCTGATGAAGAATAGGGGTCTGATGGAAAAAAGAATGTCTTATTTTTCTCCTCCAAATCTTAGGTGTGTCTTATAGTCCAGTGCATCTTTTAGTCCAAAAATACAGTATATATTTCTTCTGACATCTTGTTGTACTATGGCTGATGAAGAGACCAAAGTTCTCGGGAACACTTACTATGTAACATCAGATCTGCAAGACTATTATTTTGTTTCTTTTAGGGCTCATGCACATGAACGTATTTTCTTTCTGTGTCTGTTCCGTTTTTTTTTTTTGCGGACTGTATGTAGTCATTTCAATGGATCCGCAAAAAAACTGACTCCATGTGTATTCTTATTGTTTCTCTATGTCCGTATTTCCGTTCCACAAAAAAATAGAACATGTCCTATTATTGTCTGCTTTACAGACAAGGATAGTACTGTTCTATTAGGGGCTAACTGTTCCATTCCGCAAAATACGGAATGCACATGGATCTCATTCATATTTTTGGATAATCCATTTTTTGCAGACCACAAAATACATACGGTCGTGTGCATGAGCCCTTAACGAGAACAATGAAACGTTTTACAGCTTGCAAACATGGCACCAGACAATCTTTAAAGGCCCTTTTACACGGGCCGATAAATCTCCCTGAACGAGCGCCGATCAGCGACATCGGCGCTCGTTCAGGGAGCCTTTACACGGCCCGATGAATCGAGCGCCGGGCCGCACGAGTGATCGCTGTATCGCTCGTGCGGCCTGGAAGCTCCATGCTGTCAGGCGCACATCGCCTGTTTACACAGGGCGATGTGCGCCCGACAGATCGGATCTTTTGGTTTTTACAAAAGATCCAATCAGCCGACGAACGAGCGTTTTGCTCGTTCGTCGGCTGATTAGGGCCACTTTTACACGGGCCGATTATCGGCCCTAGCGTTCCTAGGAACGCTTTTTCGGCCGATAATCGGCCCGTGTAAAAGGACCTTTACTTTTGACTTCTTTTGTTATTTTATCACACTCACTATTGCTGCCAGGGTTTTAACTCAGTCAAATATTTTACGATCAAGATGCAAATTGAAAATGGGAGTATCTCTCCCTCTGATATCCAGGCTTCTGAGACAAGAGGTGTAGTACCCAAAAATAATCTTTATTGACTAGTTTGTAAACACTGACTCATGTAACTAAGCCATTGTTTTCAAATATGAAACATCATGGATGTCTTCACAGATAACAAGGTTTTAAACTCTTTCACAGTTTATAGATATAAGCCACCTGAAAAGTACTGTTACTGTGTATTGTAAGAACTATGTTAACTTTTTTTTATGTATCCTGCACTGATCCAGATCCTATATTTTAATCCAGAGCTGCATTAATAATTCAACTGGTTTTTATTTGAAACAGGCGGCAATCTTGTTGATAGTGAGGTCACTTACAGTTAAATTCAGCGACCGGAAATGTAGTGGGACAGGATTTATTCCTATACAGTGGTGCTTGAAAGTTTGTGAACCTTTCAGAAACTAAATTAAAGAAATTAGTCAAAAATATCAGACTTGATATAGAAAAGTTAGAAAAGTTTCAAGTAAATAAAAAGCACATTTCCACTCATCAAGCCATTTACTACTAAAGAAAATAGACATATTAGATATCACCATGTCCATAATGACCTGCCCTATAAACATATCCCCATCAGCTGAATGCTGTAAAAAATAAATAAAAATGGTGCCAGAACAACCACTTTTTGGCCTCATGAAAAGTATCTAAGGATGCAGTTGCAGGGTGCCGATGGTTGCCATGCCATGTGGAAGCCTTACAAAGGCTTCTGGGTCTGCCATGTACAGAAGCCTAGGTGGCTGACCAAGGCAACAGTCAATGTGTAAACTGACAGATTCAGTGCAGTACAATGAACCAGCAATTAGAGCCTCAAAAGATGAAGTCCCCTAGTGGGACAAAAATAAAATGTAGGAAAAAGGTTAAAAAAAGATATAGATATTAGATATAACCATGTCCGTTATGACCTGTCCTATAAAAATATTATGATCTACCCCATCAGATGAATGCCATAAAAAATAAATAAAATTGGTACCAGAACAGTCATTTTTTGGCCTCAAAAAAGCTTATGTACCCCAAAATGGTACAAATGAAAACATCACCTCATCGCACAGAAGATAAGCCCTCACACAAGACCATTGACAGAGAAATAAATAAAATATGGCTCTCAGAAATCAGCAACACCAAGACATGATTTTTAAAATATCTGCTTTAAAAACAAATTCCAAAATGCAATGGCAGAATGGCAGCTCATCCTAAAAAAAACACAAAACAAAAAACCCTCACACAGCGCAGTCGAGAGAAAAATAAAAAAAACTATGGTTCTAAGAAGACAGCTGTACTGGTACCACAGAGGCTATCCAAAAGAACATGGCGCCTGTAAACCTATTCATCAAAATCTGCACTGCAGATCCAAAAAGCCTTTCCCTTCTGAATCCTGCAGCATACCCAAACAGCAGTTTACATCCACATTTATGACATTTTTCTGCACAGTAAAACCTGCCTAACAATTTAAGGGACATTGTGTCTCTCAGATGCCACTCACTGGGTACAACAAATTGGGCACTGAAAAGCCATATCTGTGGAAAACTTTAACTTTTCATTTAGCACCGTCCCCTCTGTGGTGTCAAAATGCTCACTTCACCCCTTGAGGGGTGTAGTTTCCAAAATGGAGTCACTTATTGGGGGTTTCTATTGTATGGATAACTTAGGAGCTCTGCAAACGTGATATTGTGCCTGAAAACTATTCTAGCAAAGTCTGTGCTTCAAAAGCCAAATGGTGACCCTTCCCTTCCTATCCCTGCCATGTGGTCATGCATGCACCCTATAAGATGCAAAAAAAAAAAAAAATGTTCGGCACATTGCTTGTGGCTGTTACATTGCAGGCTGTGCTGCATAGGAAAAGCAGCCTGCGATATACCCGATATCTATCCGCATGTGTTACCTAAAGAGGGAGAGCCCATCAGCCGGTGTGTGTTGTCTGGTTTATAGGGACCGGACGGCCGCGGCAGGTGCAGGGTGACGGACCGGACGGCCGCAGTGGATGCTGGTTGCATGATTTCGCTCTTTGCAGGGAGACCATGGGCAGGTGCCCTGGTGCAGGCAGATGATGGGCGGAGCAGGCTTTCCTGTCACACGTGCCTGCTCCTGTGTACATGCCCTGGTAGCTGTGTTATGCTGTGCCAGAAGGTGTCAATGTGTCATTGGATCCCCCCCCCAATAACTGTGTCAGCAGCAGATTACCCCCATAAACTTGTGTCAGCAGCAAATTACCCCATAATAGTATGTCACCACAGATACCTCCATAACATTGTGTCGCGGCAGATCCCCCATAACATTGTGTCACGGCAGATCCCCCATAACATTGTATCACAGCAGATCCCCTATAACACTGTGTCTGGGGATTTCTTTTTTTTTACTTCACTTCAGAGCCTCTGCTCGAGGTTGTTGACCAGTGTGGTAGGCCTCAAACGCACATGGTTCTCATTCTACTTTGAACCTTGCAGGGTGCTCATACACCAGTTTGCCAGTTATACTTTACACAAGTTTGATAAATGACCCCCTTCATTTTTCTTTTTACACCTAAGTCTTTCCAAATTCTATAAAAAACCTGTGGGGTCAAAGCACTCACCCTTGAATAAATTACATGAGGGATGTAGTTTCCAAAAGGGGGCCCTGTATTTCCAATGAAAGGAACATAGGGAATGGAGCCCTAACCTCATCCCCATTAACACCTTTTGGATGAACTAGAATAGAATTCACTGCCTTGTAAGGAAACATCAAAACAAAAAAGTTTTATTGTTTACTAGCAGGGTGGCCCCGCTTCCCACAGGTTTATTTCATTTAATGTTTGCATGTGAGGTTGAGCAGCATGCTATGTAATAGGAGTATCAGATTCATTCCGGATATCACTTAGGTGCTCACCCATCCAGCTTCTGAATTCCTGAATCATTTTGCCTACATATTGTAGACCGCACGCACATGTTGCCAAGTATATCAGACTGGCAGTTTTGAAATTGATAAACGTCCTGATGACAAAGGATCTATTTGTTGTCTTGCTAGTAATGAAGTCACAAATGGATCCATCTGTAATATCTGGTAAGTGTGGTGATCCTGCAGTTGCCCTAGGATTTCAGAGGTGTAATATGCTTTGTCAATAACGACCAGGGCCCCCCCTTTTTCGGCAGGTTTAAAAATTAAGGACTTGTCATCCAATAAATGATCCAAAGCATATTTTTCCTCTGGACTCAAATTATGGTGTATATAAAAATCTCCCTGTTTAAATTGTTGGGACAACTTAGTCAAACGTCAAAGAGTCAAACAGTCAAGTGCATAGTCAGTGACCTTGAAACTCAAACAATCTGGTTAGACGAGATGACTTCTAAATTTCAGAAAAGGGGTTACCCCTCTGAGGTGTTGCAGACACAAAGGGACAAGATTGACAATCCCCCAATTAGAGATGACACGCGAAAACCACCACGTATACCCTTTGTCGTGCAATACCATCCGTGGATCAACAAAGTTAGGGCCACTATTAACAAACACTGGAATATTGTATCCAGATCATACCCAAAGATTGAGGAATTCCAAACCCTCCCTATGATTTGCTATAAAAGAGCTGGCAATATAAAAGATAAAATTGTGAGGGCAGACATTGGGAGTACAAAAGCTGAACTTAAACAGAGCACCCTGTCGGCATCTAGACAGGGCACCTTCACATGCCTAGGTTGTGTGCATTGCTCCAGTGTCATAAAAGGGAGCTTTTTAAGCCACCCCCACACGGGAGAACAAATACCTATACATGGTAGGTTCACATGTGACAGCTAATTCATAATCTACATTCTCAAGTGCCCATGTGGGTTAATGTATGTGGGTGAAACATCAATGCGAATGAAGGATCGATTTTCAAAGCATAAGTCCACTATCAGGAAGGGTAACATGTTACTACCTATACGACATCATTTCCACCAAGCAAGACACACAATAGCGCAATTGCGCTTTCAGATCATAGAAAGCGTGTCACAAATACGACGGGGTGGGGGGGGGGGGCGACAGAAATAAATTACTGTTGAAAAGAGAAGCATACTGGATCCACCGCTTACAAACGGTGGAGCCCAAGGGCCTCAATCGCGATTATGAAATAGGTTGCTTCCTATAAGATTTTTTGTTATTCTTTTTCTCACATGTGACTGATATAATGTATATTTGTTTTTTCAGCGCAATTAACGGTCGGTCTTTTCCTCCTATCCATATTCGGGCGCCAACCCCGAGACACGTGCACCGGACACTGCAACATACCGTAGTGCCGACTGATAAGAAATCATCTATCCTCAGGATAGGTCATCAATATCAGATCGGCGGGGCTCCGACACCCGGCACCCCCACCGATTAGCTGTTTGAAGAGGAGGCGTGCGCCGTACCAGCGCTGCCTCCTCTTCACTGTTTACATGCTGGCCGTAACGGGGTGAGTGGTGAGTCGGTGTAATTACACCTAACCGCCCCATTCATTTCAATGGGAAGGATCGCTCCCATACAAGTCTATAGGAGCGATTCTTCCCATTAAAATGAATGGGGCGGTTAGGTGTAATTACACCGACTCACCACTCACCCCGTTACGGCCAGCATGTAAACAGTGAAGAGGAGGCAGCGCTGGTACGGCCCACGTCTCCTCTTCAAACAGCTAATCGGCGGGGGTGCCGGGTGTCGGACCCCCACCGATCTGATATTGATGACCTATTCTGAGGATAGGTCATAAATAAATTTAACTTGGAGAACCCCTTTAAGGTTACGACCTCAGCGGTGGGGGTAGCACCAACCATGTGTCCTACATCAGGTTCTGTTCGTAGTATTTCCCAGTATCTGGACATTATCTATATTATGGGCCACATCTAAAGAAGTGACAATATGCATCTGCTCATTGCCCTCCTCCCCAATCCTCGAGTTAAGGCTACTTTCACATTTGCATTGTTGTTTGTCGGTATTGGTCCTTATGCATTCTGAATGGAAAGAGATCCATTCAGGATGTATTCCGTTCTGGCATTCTGTTTTGTGAACGGACACAAAATAGTTGCAAGCTGCAGTTTTGTGTCCGGTCGTAAAAACGGAAAAAATTGGATCCGGCACTGAAAACGTTTTTTTTTTAGGAGCCTAAAAGACTGTCACTCATTGACTTTCAATTTATTTAGTGAAGGACCGTTTTTTTTTCAGCTTTGATCTCACACAACTGCATCTAAACGGAACGGATGCATCCTGATGTGAAAAACTCAAAATGGATCAGTTTAACTCCGATATTGAGTTGCTCTGCTGGATCTCAATACTAGAATTGACAACGCAAGTGTGAAAGTAGCCTAAGTAAGGTTTCGCAATTACATGCCGTGGAACGTTGGTACGCATCTTTCAATACTTTCTGGGGATAACCATATCGCAGAAACCTATCTTTCAAGTTCCCCGCTGAACTAGAATGGAAATTGTGAGCCAGGCCCTCTTGTCGAACATCGCTGTCTGACCTCACAAATGCTCTGCAAAAAGGGGAACAACTCCATATTGATTCCTAGGAATCTAGAATAGGATATAATAAAAGCTCTTGTAGGTGCAATGTGTAGGTATCCCAATACTCTTGTCTATATCTTGTATATGCAGTGAGCTCCTGAGGAGCCTGTGCAGAGATTGAAAGTGGTAGCAGCCGTGATGAGGTATTTTGTCACGGTATACTCCCTCAGGATCAATGCAGTGGGAAGGTAGTTAGAAGAATCAGGCCAGAATTAAACGTATAACAATCTCTCTTTGCAAAATATAACTTGTGGCACATCCAGCAGTTTTAATTACAAAGTGCACCAGATGAGAAGGTATGGTGGCTGGTTGGATGGCATATGATTGGCCAGCACTTGTGGATATAGATGTCCACTGTAATATAGGTTTGATGTTAGTCTGACCTAGCGATGGTTAAGGTAAGTGGTGGTGTCTGAGATGTTGTCCCTAACCTTGCAGCAGTGTTTGTAAAGCTGTATTTCGCTGATCACTCTGCTGTTGTGTCGCACTGATGCTTTCTGGAAGCAGTATTTTTGAATTTTGCTGATCTCTCTGTAGTGTTGGTCTAGGAGAATAATATCTGGTTCCTGAGTTTCCCTCTGGAATGTTGTTCTCACTGGGAAATAATATATGGTTCCTTGGAGTAGCAGCTCTGCTATGTACTTCCTCACTCCTTGCTGTCTGAACTGGAACTCCCTTCCTGGCAGGAAGTAGGACCAGCCCACTCCTACCAAGAGGGGAGGAAGAGGGCAGTTAGCCCTGTTCCTGACAACCATTGCCAACTATTCCTCCTCCTGTTGGAATAAAGACATGAAAACACATAACAATTCACAATACATAACTATATACAGTGCATAATAAACATTTGCAGATACCCTCAGGTTTGGGGTAATGTATATATCTCAATCACCACATTCATGTCTTTCTGTTGATAAAAAATAAAGCAAACAAATTACAAATACTGCATATGTAGTCATTATCCCTTTAAATTGAAGATTTTCACAGTGTAAAACAGTTTTTGGATGTTAAAACACACTTCCCTTCTTTGTATGAGCTGTACTTTACTGTGTTGTTAAATGTTTTATGTCAAATTAATCAGAGCATCCTGTAATAATTAGTCTGCAATTTAATTATATACTGCAGTGGGAATGATGTAATAAATAAATATTGTCAGCTAGGAGCTGTTAGGAGATTCATCTTCCCTACTCTCTGCCCGGTTATGACTCATGATGCAGCACATTGACTTCTATTTACTAGAAGTATTAAAAATATAAAACTTAGTGTCCTTGTACTTCAGAAAAAGCTTTTGATATCTCATAACAACATACATATCAAAAGTTTTGATGAAGGTCTCAGTACTGAGCTTCCAAAGTTCAGTATAAGGCCTCATGCACACGAACGTGTGCCGACCGTGCCCGTGCTGCGGGCCGCAAACTGCAGTCCGCAATGCACGGGCACTGACCGTGAGGCCACCGCATTTGGATCGCGGACCCATTCACTTGAATGGGGTCCGCGATCCGCATACAAGGGTCCGCACCGCAAAAAAGTAGTGCTTGGGCTACTTTTTTGCGGTGCGGAGGCACGGCCAGAAACACCACGGAAGCACACCATAGTGCTTCCGTGGTGTTCCGATCCGTGCCTCCGCTCCGCATCTCCAGGATCGCGGACCCATTGAAGTGAATGGGTCCGCGATCCGTGATGCGGCCTGCACACGGCCGTGCCCGTTTATTGCGGACCCGCCGTATGCGGCCCGCAGCACGGGCACGGCCGGCACACGTTCGTGTGCATGAGGCCTAACAAGGAGACAGAAGAGCTCACACAGAGCACTCTCTCCTTGCTGCATAAGACGGACAGATTATCAAATGAACCTACCTCTGGTAGCGAGGAGATAACGCACTGTGTGGGCACTTTTTTCTCCTTGTTTTAACGAATGGTGGGGGTCTCAGCACTCCGAACCCCACCAATGAAAACCTTTGATACGTCGCTATGACATATTAGACATTTAAAGGAACACGTTAAATTGAGAAGCAAAAAAAGAATAAAACCCCAACATATTATTAAGGCTCCATTCACACGTCCTGTTTTTCTTTCCTGATTCGATCCTGATCTGGATCCATTCATTTCAATGGATCCTGAAAAAATCAGGAAAGAAAAACAGGACTTGTGAATGGAGCCTAATGGTGTAGTATGGGAATTTTCATATTGATGGCTTATCCTCAAGATAGGCAATACATATCTGATTGGTGGGGTACTGATAATAGGCCATCAATATAAAAATCTGGAGAACCCCTTTAATTTGACAGGTCCTTTTTTTTGCTATGTTAGAGCCAGTTTAGGCAATACAGAGGTAAGAAGACTACACAAATCGAAGTGCACAATATGCCTTTTTTGTGTGTTCAAACACAGTTCTGCAGTAGTAGTTCATCATTTACATTGACTTGTAATAGAGTTCAACTGTAGTGTGATGTTATTGTCATCAGTTGTCCCTTTACAAACAGTAGAAATGCAAGTGAGAACGCAGGAGACGCAAGCTCCCTGCAACCAGAGAGCTCCAGTTCCCGCTGGCAGTGTAAAACTAGCCTTCTTAGGCTTTGTGGCTAGTGCAAAAATAGCAGGATTTTAGAAATTTTTTTTAAATATAGTTACATGGAACATTAAAAGTAACCACCAATTCTTTAAAAATATATTTAACTTAAAAACTTGATTTAAACAATAAGTAATTTGCTAATGACACATTTCCTTTAACCCTTTCAGGACTGGAGATTTTTTAGTTTTTGCGTTTCAGTTTTTCACGCCTCTTTGGGCCATAACATTTTTATTTTTCTGTTCACACAGCCGTATGGGGCTTGTTTTTTGCAGGAGAGGTTGCACTTTCTAATTCCATACGATGTAATTGGGAGCTGGAAAAAATTCCAAATTGGGTGAAATTGGAAAAAAACACAATTCCACAACAGTTTTATGGGTTTCATTTTTACAGCGTTCCCTATGTAGTAAAACAGACCTGTTACTTACATTCTGTATGTCAGTACAGTTACGACAATACAACATATGTATAGTTTTTCTTGTGTTTTAATACTGAAAAAAAATTAAAAACCTTGAAAAAAAATGTTTTTTTTCTTTTCGTTGCCATATTCTGACCCCTATAACTTTTTTGTACTTATGTGTATGGAGCTGTATGAGGGCTTGGTGTACGCCGGCAGATCTACAGAACCCATTCATATTATGTCTCTTAAAGCAATCACAAATTATAAAAGGCAGTGTTTCATTTGAAAACGCTATCTATGTTTAACTAAGATGTTTAGATTTTCACAGAATATGGTTCTTTCATAATATGTACACTTATTTTATCTAATCATGACTTAATAATTCATGTAACTGGTGTTGCGCCATCAGAGTAATGCATGTTTTACAATTATTGTAGTTACTAGGAAAGCGATTAGTTATAATTCATGGGAATCCAAATGGCACACCACGCAGTATTGACCATGTGGATTCTCGCCAATATATTTTTTTTTCAACACATTTTGTTTTTGTTTTTGCAAACATCAACAGGGATGTCATAAGATTATAGTGGTAAGCGGTAAGACCACTATAATGCAAGGAAAGTACTAAGAAATGTTTTGGATCCAGTCCCAGGTTTAGCTTCAAAAAATCTTGTAAAGAAAGGGGTTTTTGTAGTTGTGGAGGCAGATAACTTTTTTTTTGCCAAAAGAGAAAGAGTGCAAAAGTGAAAAGATACACATAATTTACAATACATACTGCATGTGCAAATATCTATCACTTCTTATTGTTCATCCTTTTTAGCACACTAGAGGTCAGGCTGAGGCCAGGTTGGGACTACATGTGATAGCTGAGCACTGTACTCAGCTGTCTTTGGCAGTCCCATAGGGTTTGAATGGAGCAGTAGCATGCTTGTTAGACTGCCACACCACTTAAATGGATAACACAGGACCCCCATTCTTGTGATCAGTGAGGCCCCGGTGGTCAGAACTGAGTAGTGTCTATCTTTTGTATAGGTGATAAGTTTCAGTCTTGGCATACCTACCCAGTCTGATAGCAGCATAAACTTGTGATAGATTTCCTTTAACCCCTTGGATGCCGGAGGTTTATTTGGTGGTAAATATCTGATTGCTGAAGCCCCTCCTCTGGGATCCCTACAGTCACTAAAACTGGTGGCTCAGGATCCCCATTCCTTGTTGCTGACGTTGAGTTTAAATGGAGTGGTGGTCATTTGTAGAGGAGGAATAGGGGACTTGAAACCCAACTTTTGTTGATCACTGGGGCCCTTCACATGTAATACCTATCTTGTAGATAAGACAGAGATCTTGATTTTCCATATGTAGATTATCCTTCTGCACATATGTACTCTCTGTACCTTCTCACTCCTGCCTGTAAATGCTTATGCAAGCGTACTGTTAGCTACAACACGTTATTTTAATGTAATTAGGATGCCTGACTATCAAGTCATGAAGCTGTGTAATAACCCATAATGCTACATTAAGAGCACCTGATTAGTAATTAGTGAAAGCTACACTTACAATCTTGAGATGCTGTACAGTCTCTAGGTACACTTTGGTGTTCTGTTTTTAGAAGTAAGGATTACTTACTTTTTTTAATCATTGGTGACCACAATTATTGCAGGTTTGTCATGGTGACGCTCTATGCCCACTGCTGTCTCGCTATCTGGGGTGGGTACAGGTGCTGAATCATTAACCTATCTTCTGCCAGGGGCCTGCCATCCGACTCCTGTATTCCATGCTGTATGCTGCAGTCCAGCTGCTAGGTCTCTTGCTGTGTGTGTATTAGAGTTTATTCATTGTACTTCACCCTGCAGTACAGCACCCTGCAAGGGTTAATTCTTTTCTTGCTTTATGTACAGCTGCTTGTCTAATGAGTTAATCAGCTCTTCTATATATGCTGGGCTGTTTATTCCATCCCTTGCCTTAGCAATCACAAACCATTTGTCTGCCTGTGTACTGACTCCTGTCTGATTCCTGGATTCTTTATCTCTGCTGCCTAACCTGGACTGTGTCTGTTCTCCTTTCTGACACTGTCCAGCCTGTCCTGACCTCTGGACTGTTTTAGCGATTCATACATACTCTGCCTTCCCTGATCTCTGCCTGTTTCCTGACTACAAATAGTGCCTGCCCACTCCTTGCTGATCCACAGAGTCTCTGACCCCATGGGCAGCAGCCAACCACATCGGGAATATTCCAAGCAAGCGGCAAGATCCCGAGCCGGCCATAGAAGTGAACGGGCCGACACCTATTCTGCAAAATTGTTCGTGTCGTGTGAATGGGCTCTAATACTTGGAAGTCTTGGCCCTGCTCTTTCAATGTTGGACATTTGTAGCTATGTGACATGTTGCTTTGTCTTGCTGGAAGATCCGATCCACCCCAGGGAAGACAATCAGCATTTATGGGTGTACATGGATCTGGAATGATGGAGTCATACCTAAATTGGTGCCTTGCACATGGATGAGTGGGCCCAGGGCATACCACGAAAAACATTTCTAAGACCATAACTTTTCCACCACCAACTTGTGTTCTTCCAGCAGTGGTGACAGGGTGTTTGCCCTCTGATGTTTCTCACCTGACATGACAACATCCATCCATTCGATGAAGCAGAACACGTGATTCATCACAGAAGACAACCCTTTTCCAAGGGTCCAATTCTGATACTGTGAAAATTGAAGCCTTTTCTGATCATGCAACTTTGTTAGTAGAAGTGCAGTGACCATCTGTCTGCTTTGGAGCTTCATACGCAGTAGGGTTCACTGAACTGCTGTTTTAGACATCCCTCTGGTAGGCCCTTAGTTCATTTTGGTGGTGAGCTGCTCCACTGTAGCATGTCGGGCTGCCTTCACACACCTTCATAGACAACGTTCACCTCTCACATTTATGGCACATGGTGCTTCATAGATTCCACATCACTTATTCTCGTTGGTGCCATTTGTCCACTCATGATACATTTTCATCACAGCAGCACGCAAACAGTTCACAAACTGTGCAGTTTCAGAAATATTGCCACCCTGGACCTAAAAGCCAATAATGCTTAATCATCCCAACTTTGATAAATCGCCCCTTTATTCATTTCAGCAATGAGCGATATGTGTGCAGACAGCCTATCGCACACCTTATACACCCCCCAAGCCAGCTCACCACACATGAGCTACACACTGCTGACTTTGAAAGTAGGAAATGGTAATAATAATGTGAATCAAATGTGTAGACTATAGCAATGAAGAAAGAAAAACAGGTAATTGACATTGTAGCTGATAAAGGAATTCAGAGTATGTGTATATAGTAATATGCCAAAGTTCTTTTGATGTTCTGCATGGCATACATAATTCATTCCCATGATAAGACATTATGAAAGTTTCTTTGTTGTTGCACATTGTAGGGTAAAGTGAGATATCATTTCATACACTTTATTTCATATCATGGTTCTAATGGATGTACATTTTACTTGAGAGGGACTTTTTCACCTCAGACCACCCCTATAAACTACAGTAATGCATAACTAGTAGAAAGGGTTAGGATGTAGAGTTTAAATCTTTTATATTTATACTCACTGCCATTTCCCCGCTGTGCGCCCATAAACTGGCCATGTTTAGGAGAACAGCAGTGCATATAACAATTACTGATTTTAACTCATTACTGCATTACTGTAGTTTATGGGTCTGGTTCAAGGTGACAGATTCCCTGTAAATGAAGTAGGGAAGATTTAAAAATAATATTGGATTTACAAGTCAGCAAAAGTGCCGCAAAATGCATCAAAATTGCAGGTGATATTTATTTTCATTACCTTTTTCTTTTCCTTTAGCACATTTTCCTACTTGCTTTTTCCACCTGTTCGTTATACTTCTCAGAACTGTTGGGGTAGACATAAAAAAATAATACATTTTGCACACATTTTATTAAGCTCCTGTGGGATGGATTCACACACAGTGTTTTGTAGCTTTTTAACAGTTTTCATTGACAGTGTTACCAGCATTATTTGTGTGATGTTACTTAAAAATCCATAGTGTAGTACCTGCCAATCGTTTTAACATTTATGGCTTTTGTGCAACCTTTTTGTAGGCTAGCCCATACGAAACTACCAGAAAAATATTTAATGTTTAAAAATGTTGCATTCTGTAAAATAAACCCTTGTGTTTTTACATTCAATAGACTCACTTCTTTTAAGTATACCCCTTTATGAATTATTCCTCCTCTAGACCTAGTAGTTGCCACTTTGTTATAGTTACAGTACTGAGTATAAAAGGATCATTAGACAGATGTCTGTGCTGATCTTAGATGCAGTATATTTTTGTACATTGTCATGAGGTCATCCCAAGTGGTCTAATCATGATGGGAGAAACTAAAAGGGGAATTCATCTAACTTTTAGAATGCCACTTGCGGCAAATTTTTCCCGCCGTCCTCACTCTTTGTCAAAAGGGGTGGTAGCAAGGGAAAGAAGGGGGTGAGCCAAGCATATTTATCTTCTTTTACTAAGTTTTCTGGGCTTAAAAGAAGACTGAAGTCCACGCAAGATAAGGGCTGCCATAGATTTGAGTTTAGTGGCAGTGACTGCTAATTCATGTGCATCCTCCAGGCAGCTCAAGGGATATCATAACCCTATGGTTCATGCTGTATATCTGTTGATCACATTATTTACAATAGTTTATGTCAGAAAACTGATGTAAATTATAACTGTAAAGTATACCAACTCCTAGCTACTCTGACTGGTGTGTAAAATGCCAGTCTCTGGTAAATGAACCTCACAAGTGGCCCACAAAGAAGGAATGGAAGGTTGGAGGGTAAAATTGTATTGGCAGGAGCCAGAGGGTATATTAGGGTTGCTCCTGCGGGGAAGGCCATTGGTAGGTGAGGTGAGCATAACACAAATTTAACACTGTAAAATGCATTTGGTGTAAAATGCATTTGGAAAGTCTTCAGACCCTTTAATTTTTTTTACATTTTGTTATGCTGCGGCCTTGTGCTAAAATTGTAGTTTTCCCCCATCAATCTGCACTCAGTACCCCATAGTGAAAAAGTGAAATTTTTGCAAATAAATACATTTTACATGGACATAAGTATTCAGACTATTTGCTTTGATACTTGAAATGTAGCTTTGGGGGCCTCCCATTTCTCTTGAGATGTTTCGTCCACCTGTAGTAAATTCAGTTGATTGGACATAATTTGGAGAGACACACTCCTGTTTGTATAAGGTCTCACAGCTGACAATGCATAACAGATCAAAAATCAAGTTTTGAGGAGGAAAGAATTACATGTAGACTTCAGAGACAGGATTGTGTGGAGGCACAGATCTGGAGAAGGGTACAAAAAATTGAACTGAAAGTTCATTGAAAGTGACTTCCATAATATATAAATGGAAGAGGTTTGGAGCAATCAAGACTCTTCCTAGAGCTGGCCACCCCACCAAACTTAGTAATTGAGGAAAAAGGGCTTTAGGAAGAAAGATGACCAAGAACCCAATGATCAATCCTGTGGTGGGAGAAACTTCCAAAGGTCAACTGCAGTATCACTGTCTGGAGGAAACGAGGCACTGCTCATCACCAGCTAATACCTTCCCCACAGTGAAGAATGGTGGTGGCAACATCATGCTGTTGGACTAGTTTTCAGAGGCTGGGACAAGAGATTGGTCAGGGTTGAGGGAAAGCTGAATGGAGCAAAGTACAGTTATATTCTTAATGAAAACCTGATTCAGCATGCTCAAGACCTCAGACTGGGCCGTAGGTTCACCTTCCAACAAAACAGCGACCCTAAGCACACAGCCAAAACAGCACAGGAGTGACATATGGACAACTCTGTGAACGTCTTTGAGTAGCCCAGTCAGAGCCCTGACTTGAACCGAATTAAACATCTCCAGAGAGACCTGAAAATGGGTAAAAATCCCTAATCCAGGTGTGCAAACTTTTGGCATCATACACTGGAGTCTGTAATCACTGCCAAACATGCTTCGACTAAGTAATGCGTAAAGGGTCTGAATACTTATGTAAGTGCAATATTTTAGTTTTTCCTTTTCAAGAAGGTCTTACACAACCATATTTGGGATCCACATCTGATTTGCATTTTTTGCTGTTCAGATGCCCTTCCAGTTCATTCCAATGGGCTCTGTAAAAAATGCTGACTGCACAAGGATGTTATCCAGGTGCTATCCATGTCTGTATGTCTGTTCCACAATTTATAGAACATATCATATGTAGCTACCCATACCAAAAGTGACTGCATCATAGTGAATTATGATACAGTTCCATTCTGATCATGAACTGTGCTCACAGATGATTATCCAACAATGATTTCAATGCAAAAAAGTGATGGATGATTGTCCCAGTGGCAGAGCTTTATAACACAAATTAAGCCTTAGCCTTAGGGCTCATGCACACGACAGTGAATAATGGCCGTATGACGGCCGTTTAAACTGCGGCCGTCACACGGCCATTTTTAGCACCAATGAAAGTCTATGGGGCTATTCACATGGCTGTTCTTTTAATGGCCAGTGAATAGCGTCCGTCCAAAAATAGGACATGTCCTATTTTTTGGCCATTTCCATGGCCAAACGGACCCATCGAAATCAATGGGACCGTTTTTAACGGCCGATTGACAGGAGTGCTCCCGGGTACACTTTACCTATATGGCCATTTTAGGGGTTAAAAAAAAAAAATCACCTCACCCACTTGCTCGCGCTGCAGCAGTCTCTTCTCTCTTCATTGAGCAGGCCCTGCTGATGGACCTGTGATATGCACGGTGATGTAACCACGTGGGACCGGGCACTGACGTCATCGCGCACATCGCAGGTCCTGTTCAGTGAAGAGAGAAGAGACTGCTGCAGAGCGAGTAATTGGATAAGGTGAGGGTTTTTTTCTTCTTGTTTTTTGTTTTTTAAATCATCAAAAAGCAGCTGTGGGGGCATTTATTTAAACCATGGGGGAAATTATTTAAGATAGGGGCTTACATAGGACATTATTAAACCTGGGGACATTAAAACAAAATAAATACCACACTATGGGGGGCATTATTTAAGATGGGGTCCTACACTGGGGACATTATTGAAGATGGGGGCGGTAAAACAAATATTCCTACACTATGGGGGACATTACTTTACAAGGGGGCCTACATCGAGGACATTATTAAAGCTGGGGACAGTAAAAAAAATTCCTACACTATGGGGGACATTATTTTACCAGGGGGCCTACATGGGGGACATTATTAAAGCTGGGGACATTAAAAAAATTCCTATACTATGGGGGACATTATTTTAGCTGGGGCACTATAAAAAATTATTTACACCGTGGGGGACATTATTTTTAGTTGGGGCACTATGGAGGACATCATGGGGGTCATGATTATAGTTGGAGGCAAGAAATAACTGCCAATCCAATTCATCCATTTTTCATGTCCGTTTTTAACGGACATGAAAAACTGATGCAAAACGGACATTAAAAATGGACACACAGCCAGAAAATGGATGCACACACTGATGCAAAATGGCCATGTGTCCATTTTTAACGGACGTTTTTTTTCACTGTCGTGTGCATGTAGCCTTAGGCTAGGCCTAATCCATTTTTAAGGTTCTTGTGCAGTCATTTATTCTGGAAACTGAATATGGTAAACTCTGGTACTCCGTTCCTCTGCTAGAACTGATTACCAAATTTTATGCTGCATATGTGAATGTAGCTGTAAGGCACTGAAACTGCTTGTTTTATGAAACCTGATTTATACCTTATTTTATGCTTTGCAGTTGTCTCCAAAATAAAAAATAACAGTATATTACAGATATTTTTGTGGGCTTCTCATCAACGCCTTCTGTATTTATGGCATTACTGAATGTTGTTTCACCCCTCTTTTATAAAATATAACATGTTTTTTTTAAATTATTTACTCTAACACTTTAATGAAAACTTTGTTTTTTTTTTTTTTTGGGGGGGTTAATTATAACGAGCTATTAAAAGGTATTTTATGCTAAATTTTATTTCGTAAAAAGAATTACACTAATGGTCAGTAAAATACCTCAGCTTGCAAGGGTCCTCATTCTCTTGCGAATCCCTACCCTAATAACAACAACATAGCATGCAAGAACGCATTGTGAATCATGGTGAAGTTGTGTAGGAATACACAGGCCTGAATCACCAGGGTAGCACTGTCTGGACAACATGAACACCCTCCACTTGGTGGACAATATGCTGAGAGCACACTCCATACACCGACAGGCTCTAGTCAACCGGTAGTTGAATATATACCTCTTGTCATCCAAGTCGTGTCTCGGGAAGGGCCGAACTACATTACTGTGAAAAGTCATAACTAGGGATGAGCGAACCGAACCGTAACGAACCAGATTCGTTACGAACTTTCCCAAAAGTTCGGTTCGTCACCAAACCGAATTTTGAGAAAGTTCGTAACGAATCTGGTTAAAATAACGGCGACGCAAAATATACGCATATTTATTGAGAATGTACGCTAATGCGTACAAATTCAGTTAAGTAGCGTACAATTGACAACGCTACACTGTATGTTCGTTACTTGAGTAGGAATGTTCACAGACGCAGTGTATGCGTACGCTAATGCGTACATATTCAGTTAAGTAGCATACCTTTGACAACGCTAGACTGTATGTTCGTTACTTGAGTAGGAATGTTCGCAGACGCAGTATATGTGTACGCTAATGCGTACATATTCAGTTAAGTAGCGTACAATTGACAACGCTACACTGTATGTTCGTTACTTGAGTAGGAATGTTCGCAGACGCAGTGTATGCGAATGCTAATGCGTACATATTCAGTTAAGTAGCGCACCTTTGACAACATTACATTGTATGTTCGTTATTTGTGCGGGAATGTTCGCATTAGCGTACACATTAGTGTAAATTCTCAAATATGCGTATATTTTGCGTCGCCATTGTTGAAGTCACTTGTTTTTTTTCCACTTTTTTCATTGTAATAGCAACTGCAAGTAAACGAAACTGTACCCTATCAGACTCCCATTATTGTAGAAGCAATTATTCAGCCGTTATAGCAAGGTTCGTTTTAGGTTCGGTTCGTACGAATCCGAAATTCAAGAAAGTTCGCCGAAGCGAACCGAACCGAACTTTTCAAAAGTTCGCTCATCCCTAGTCATAACCTTTGTCAGCTGGTGATCCTGCAGTTCCGGGAATCAGATATGCTCCCATAGCCCCTGATATCCATAATTATAAACCTGTAGTTACTGTCAGCAAACCCCAGCAGCACCACCGAGAAATATTGTTTACAATTAAAGTACCAGGATCGTGAGTGGGGTGGCTTCCTAACACAGGTCTGTTTGCTATTGATTGCCCCGATGCAATTTGGAAACTGCACAGAATGCTCAAAGCCCTTAGCAATAATATGGAACCAGTCTTCTGCCTTGGGCTGTGGCATCACAGTATTTCGGAGCTGGTGCCAGATGACTTCACAAGTGTGATGGACTATCTGAAAAATTGTACAGAAACTTGAAATGTAGTGATGCAAATGAGTTCCTGATTGCTCCAGAAATCTGAAAAAAAGAAAAGATGTCAATAAGGGAGTAAGTGTGCAAATAAGATAGGCATGCAACAAAGGGTTAGCCTTTTCTCTGGAGAAATGCAGCTCCTCATGGTGGTGTCCAGTAAGGCCAGGACATAGCCCTGCCAGCAGGAGGTCAAAAGTGGTCTCCAACAAATGACAGAAGCTGTAGAACATCTCTGGATGCTGAGGCAGGTCGGTGTACAGGGTACTGAAGTGGCCTTTCCTGGACTGCTGGTAGACAATGGGGTGAACCCAGTGCGCCTTCCTCCACTTTGGTTCTTCATGCACCATTGAAGACTGCTCTCCATCCTTTGTGCAATTTAGTTGAGGTCACATGCAGTTGTCCACAAAAACCGCATACATCTTTTTATATGTATGAGTAAAGAATTTTTCCTGCTTGGATACTGTGCAGATTCCTGTGCCTCTGAGACCCTCACCCTTCATTGAAGTGACAAGCATACAGATAAGATGTATCCTAAAGTCGCAGAAAAAAAAAAACAGCAAAAGTAGTTCAAAGTTCAGTGAGTGGGTTTACATTACCTAGTCTGTGAATCTTATAATTGTATCTAAATCTATACCTAGGAAGATCTGTTCATCAACTGGCAAAAATAATATCTCCAAGGGATAAAAGACATAAATTGGCTGTGGACCATCATAACTAACAGATCGGGTTTGAATTCTTATTTTATAATAATATTCTTTCTTTGTTATAGCAAACAAATTTACTGAAGCTGAGGCAGCTAATAATATCCACTACTGTTTGCAGGGGATTGACCCTTTTCCAGATATCCAGATGCTATCAGTTGTGAAGAATGAATCCAGAAAATAATATTCTTAAGTGGCCACAAGGTGTCACTAGAGGAGCAAAAGTTCAATAGTTTTCACAGGATCATTTCTTACACCTTGTTCAATCAATGTAACTGCATAATCTGTAATTTACACAGCCAATATATTTTTTTGTCACTTTATTTCCTTTTACCCTAGATATATCTTTAAAAATGATTATGACATTTGTGGACATGGTCAGTATGTGGCTTTAATCCGGCACTGTTGCTTAAAGGAGTTTTCCAGGAGTAGAAAAGTAATGACCTATCCTTAGAATATGTCATCAATATCTTAAGGCTCCATTCACACGTCCCGTTTTTCTTTCCTGATTCGATCCTGATTTTTTCAGGACCCATTGAAATGAATGGATCCAGATCAGGATCAGGATCAAATGAGGAAAGAAAAACAGGACGTGTGAATGGAGCCTAACAGTGGGTGTTAAACTGCTACCACCATCAGCTGTTTGAAGAAGCTGCGGTGCTTCAGTGGGCGTTGCGACCTCCTCGTACCTTGCCAAGCACAGTGCCGTTCATTGAATAGTGTCTGTTCTTGGTATTGCAGTTCAGAACCATTCACTTGAATGGAACTGTGGGGTTGTCAGGAAACGGACCCATATCTATCAGATATTTAGGTAATTAATACTTATCAATGTAGTAATAGTGTAATAATTTCTAATGATTTCTCTCTCAACATTTTACTATTTGTTAACTGTTGTGAACTGGGTATTATGCATTTAGAGAGGTAACGCAAATATGCCCACTGGATTTAGGGGCTATTTTTGGCATTTTGGGGGTTTTTAGATGCAGTTTGTTTGTATGTATGTGACTTCACCTGAGGAAATGCTTGGTATGAATATAAAATGTGTTGCTCCCATTTCAGTAAATAAATGAACAGCTATAATCTCTGAAAATGATTGTTGAGTGAACAGCACTTGATACAAGCCTGAGCTCCTTTATAGTGCATTGGAATATTCCACATTGGGCTCTGAGGAGAACATAGGGAAAGGTCCACAGCTTGCAGTTTCTTGAGGGACACTCAATGGAATAACGAGAGTTGAGTTTTTTTTTTTTTTTTTTGCACCAATTAGTGTAATAGCACTAAATATCTCCTTAGGGAGCTAATGTTTTATGATGATACCACACAGAGAATGCTTTCGGAGTTTTTTTTCTTTCATAAGTAGGTCTACATCTCAACCTTCATGATCCATGTTTATTGATATAATATTGCTACAGTCTGCAAAGAGTGGTGTGAGTTAATCAAAGAGCTGAGTGCTGTATGATCTATTCTTTTTATTAATTCTACACACTCAGGTTTTACGAGATTTTAATACTGATGACCTATCCTCTAATTGGTGTGGGTCCAACATCCAGGACCCCCGCCGTTCAGCTGTTTGAGAAGTCACCGGCAAACCTGTGAGTACCACAGCCTTCTCCCTGCTCACCAAGCACAGCTCCATACATTGTATAGCGGCTATGCATGGTATCGTCGCTTATCCCCATTTATTTCAATGGGGTTGAGCGGCTCCTAGGCCATTTGACTAATGAACATGATGACACTTGGCCTAGGGAAAGCTGGAGAAGGCCACAATGCTACTGAGACTGCCGCTGCCTTCTCAGCAGGGGACCCATGTGTTGGACCCCCACCGATCAGATACTGATCTCCTATCCAGAAATCATTAGTATATAAGTCCCAGATAACCTCTATAACCTAGTGATCTTTAAAAAATATTTGGGATGGCTCTAGCGTCATGTTCTTTTTTTTTTTTTTTTTTTTTTAAGGAAATCTGTATCATTGAAAATGGTGCCTGAGCCGCAGACCGCATATTACAGAGCAGGAGGCGCCGAGCAGATTGATATATACCTTTATGGGAAAAGATTCTGCAAAACTTGCGTATCATTCATTTAAATTTCTGCTTATTCTGGGCTTTGAAGTCAAGGAGGCGGTCCTATCATTGATTGACAACCTTCCCTCTATGACTGCATACAGAAAAC
Organism: Rhinella marina; assembly: GCA_900303285.1. Taxonomy (NCBI): domain Eukaryota; kingdom Metazoa; phylum Chordata; class Amphibia; order Anura; family Bufonidae; genus Rhinella; species Rhinella marina. Next base: position 120,085 of record ONZH01017803.1, read on the forward strand.
CAAGGCTGCCTTATGCTAGGTATGGATAGACCACAGTCAGTGGACCCCCAAACAATAATGCAGAGCCAACAACAGCTTTCCTCTTTATCACAAACTATGGTCCCTCTATGGATATTAAAAGAGTTTTCTGAGATTTCTTTTTACGGCTGCCTCTAAGGGGCCTTAGGCTGGGCCGCTACTTTTTCACGGTGTCCCAGTCTAAGCGCTGCATGAGTCCGCCGTACAGAGGGGAGCAGGGGCTCTCATGGAGCCGCGCTCCTCCTCTAACAGCCTGGACCGGCAGACGTGCTGATCTGGACTGTTTAACCCGTTACATGCCATGGGCAATGGCGCCCGCCGCATGTAAAGCGGTGACAGAGGGAGTGGACTCCCTCTCTCTCCCATTGGCACCCCCGCAAGTGCAATGCCAATGTGTGTAAAGGCTGGCTGGGGTCTGGCATAGGACTGACATTAAAGTGCAATGCATTATACGGATAGTGCATTGTATTTTAAAAGCAATCAAAATATCTGTTATCGTCCCCTTATGGGACTATTAAGTGGTAAAAAAAAAATAAAAAGCACATTTATTAAATAAAAAAAATTCCAGTAAAAAATACTAGCGATGCAAAAAGATTTTCTTCCTTTTAAAAAAGGGGTTTTATTGCACAAAAGTAGTAAAACGTAAAAAGAAACTATATATTTGGTATCACTGTAATCATACTGATCCAGAGAATAAAGATATTATGTTATTTATACTGACAAATGAACGCTGTAAAATTTATAACGTGAAACGCAGCGGCAGAATTGCTTTTTTTCCCATCTCCCTCCCAGAAAGATTTAATAAAAGTTAATAAGAAAGTTATGTGTATCTCAAAATGTCCCCATTAAAAACTACAACTTGTCCCACTTGTCCTGTAAAAAGCAAGCCCTCATACAGATATAGAGAAGGAAAAATAAAAAAAGTAGCTCTTGGAAGTGGACGATGAAAAAAGGAAGAAAAACAACTGATCTGCAAGGCCCAAAACAGGCTGGTCACTAATGGGTTAAATGAAAAAAGCTGCCATTTGTAGTAACATTTTTGCTACACATTAGGTTACGTTCACACTGTGCTTTAGCTCTCCACTGTCAATGGTGTTCAAATGGTATTCAGTCAACTGAAGTGAATGGATCCATTGAGTTATACGTTTTAATACAGTTTTCATGTAGTCAAACATAACCCTTGTGGAAAGCCTGAAAGGGGGCTTGAACACAGCCTTACAGTACAAAGTATGCTAATAAGCTTTTGCAAAACCCCATACACACGATCCACCAGGGGCGTTGCTAGGCTAAAACATTCGGGGCCTGGGCCCCTGATGTTTTCTCCCAGGCCCCGAATGTCCTGCCTGTTAGACAAATACAATAGACTGCAAGATATGTAGGACCTATGATGACATCACAGGTCATGTGATCAGTGCCGGCCAATCCTGCACTGGTCACATGACTGTGACATCATCACAGGTCCTTTCCCCTGTCTTCTAAACTGAAGAGGAGAATTGTGGGGAAGAAGCTGCAGTGAGCACTGCTACATCACAAGAGGTAAGTAAAGGGAGAAGCAGAGGGATGCTGGGAGTTGTGGTTATTTAACTGGGACTGTATGTTAGGGCAGAAGGGAGGGATGTTATCATGGGACTGTGTGTTGGAGGTGACTTGGGCAGGGTTCTGTTAGGGTAGGGTTCTGTTAGGGTACTTTTACACCTGTGGCATGGGACTCCATCAGGCTGTTAGGATCCATGCTGCCGCTGGTGCACGTGTGGGGCCAGAACTACGCTCCTGCCCCATTCACTGTAATCGGGGCGGGCCATGGATCCGGCCACAGCATGGCAACTCCTGCCGCAAGGCGGCCAGAACAAAAGTACAGCATATTGTACTTTTGTTCTGCCCACCTCTCAGCAGGGTTTGCCATGCTGTTGCTGGATCTGTGGCCTGCCCCATCACAGTGAATGGGGCAGGAGCGTAGTTCTGGCCCCACACCTGCTGCAGCATGGATCTGTCGGGCTGTTCACCCACCGGAACAGCCTGCCGGAGTCCCCTGCCGCAGGTGTGAAACTAGCCTTAGGCTACTTTCACACTTGCGTTGTAAGGATCCGTTTGTGAGATCCATCACAGGCTCTCATAAATGGTCCAAAACTGATCAGTTTTTCCCTAATGCATTCTGAATGGAAAAGGATCCGTTCAGAATGCATCAGTTTTGCTTCAGTTCAGTCAGCATTCTGTTTTAGAGGCGGACACTAAAATGCTGCTTGTTGTGTTTTGTTGTCCACATGAAGAAAATGATCCAAACTGGCTATTTAAAAGATAATACAACCGGATCCGTTCAGAACGGATGCAGGCGGTTGTATTATCATGATGGAAGCGTTTTTGCTGATCCATGACGGATCCAGCAAAAACGCTGGTGTGAAAGTAGCCTTATTTACATTGGACTGTGGCGTGGAGTGATGTTATTTACATAGGACTGCATGTTGGATGTGGCTGAGGGCAGGTTTATGTTATTTACATGGGGCTGTGGGGTGGAGTCATGTTATTTTTTACGGGACTGCATGTTGGAGGTGTATGTGGGAAGGAAGTGATGTTATTTACATGGGACTGTATGTTAAAGGCGGCTGTCGGAGGGAGTGATATTTACATAGGACTGTATGTTGATGACAGCTATGGGAATTATGTTATTTACATGGGACTGTATTTGGAGGGGGCTGGAGAGATGGTGTGATGTTATTTACACAGGAGGGAAATAGCTTTATTTACATGGGACTGTATGGTGGAGGGGCTGAGGAATTATAATTTCTGAGGACACTAAAAGGAGGAATATAACTACAGCGGGCACTTCAGGGTGAGCATTATAACAGTAGGGGGAGCGATATAAATACTGGAGGCACTGTAGGGGTATTATAATACCAGGGGACATTAGGCGTTCTTATTACTACTGGGGGCTCTATAGGAGTGTGTTATAGATCCGCCTTATTTCTACTAAGAGCACTATGGGGGCCCTTATTACTACTGAAGGGTCTGTAGAGAGCTTGATTACCACTGGGGGAACAATAGGGGGCCTTATTACTACTGGAGGCTCTGTGATGGCATTATTAATACTGGAGGACTCTTCTAGTAATGGGGACAATCTTGGGGAGCATTATCAGTGCTGGGGTCACTGTAGGGTGCAGTGTTACTAATGATGGAATTACTACTGGTAGGACTATTACTATGGGGCAGTATTATTTCTCCAGGATAGTATCTGGAGGTTTTGGGGGCACAGTGAGCAGCAGCATAAGACTGTGGGGACTCCAGGTTGGGGGATGATGATAGAAATGTGAGGAAGCTAAGATGTCCGTGTGTCACACTCTGCAGAGATGAGGAGCGGCTGAGAGAAGTTGTCTGGACCAAGTGGAGAAGATGACAGAGAAGATCTACATCAGAGGAGAAGTCACCCGGGAGGCCCTGGATGTGAGGTATGTGCTGCTGTATAGTAGGATTGGGGCGAGGGTCGACATAGAGAATTGGGCCATATTCATTGGGGCTTGGGCCCCGGATCTTTTGAGACCCTAGCAACGCCTCTGCGATCCACCAAAATCTGTGCAGATTTTTTCAGCATTTTGCTATATTTTTATGTACTACAATGCAGATGGCGAAATCAGTTACAAAATCGACATTTTAACTAAAGATACATATATATATATAAGAAATTTTCTGTTTTACAGTACACAGTAATGTAACACATCATTAACATGCACTTATGCTGTACACTACACCACTTCATCAGATTTAGTGCACAAGTATTAGTAAATTGCCCCCATTGCCCCGCCTTCTGTCAATTTGGACCCGCATACAACATGGAACCCCTTTAAGGTTTTTTCCAGGTCCACTTTACGCTCTCAGTCCGTACTCTGGTTTGAATTCTGTGTTTAGAGTGAGATAAATTTCCAAGAAAGTTTGCTTTGTTCAAAGGAAACTATTACAAAGACCAATGATAACTTTAGCTGAGATAACCATGTGTTTTTTTACGATAACTACTACAAGGACTGCTTATTCTAAATCCTAGATGCTCTTTCATTAAATACCTGTGGCAGAGAGTCTGGTGTTATATAAGATGAAGTAGATTTATTATTACGGTTTTACTTATATTACTACTTCTGAGTCTGTGAAAAAGAAGGAACTAAAAAATAGATGTAAATCCTAAAGAGTCAATGCAATATTTTTGTAAAACCCCTTCACTCTCATCTTAAAAGGTTTGTCTCGGTGATCCAAATTATTTTCAAAAGCATCATGCATGGTGTAAAAAACATGGGGAAAAAAAAGATCCACATTAGAGATGAGCGAATCATCCAAAATTAGCTTCGGGGACCAGTTTATGACAAGATTCGTTCTTAACACGAATTTATTCGGTCGAATTTTCGTTCACAAATAATCGTTGTTTTGCGAACATTCCTACACAAATTACGAACATACAGTCAGCGTTGGACACATTGCAGTACCTGAAAAAGAATACACACAATGGGCTAAAGTGCTTAAACATTGCTGAACCTGTAAAAACATTATTGCTAAAATACAGCAAAGACAGTATGCAAACATTTTAGTGCAATTTCACATTTGCAAGCATAAAAGGCTCAGATATACGTTTGAGTCTCTCCTTATGGCTGCTTGATAATAAAACACTGGAACACAGTCCAAAATGCAATTGTAATCCACGTGAGGTAATTTTGTAATCCAAACAGGTAACGTGTAATCCACATGAATGATATAAAATAGCAGCAAAGCGGGCTCCCAAATAACCTGAGAAGGGGGGGAAAAGGAAAATACGCACGCTTAGGCGCAACTGGGAATTTTCTGCAGAATCGGGGGGGAGTCCTGACAAGCCATGCCCATCTGGGTGAGAGCCCAACAGGGGGCAATACAAACTAAGCAAACAAAAAAAGTGCCAACTAGCTCTCACCCATCAGGCGCAGTCCATGGTGTGGCTCCCATAGGTCTTCTTGAAGTGTCCTTTAAATCAGACAGCCAGTAGTTGGGTTCCTCAGATGAAAGACCTGAAGTCCTCCTCGCTTGAGCTGCTACTGAACGACATCAGAGGACGCTCCTGCCTCCTGTAGGCCAAGTTCGCTGCCGTGTTGGAACTCCACAGCCCTCTTCTTCCGGAAGTTGGACTTGACCGGGTCCGGGTGGTGGTCACGCTGGCGACCGCTGCAGCCACTTGCACTTTTCCGGATCCTCCTGCTGGGATAGCAGGGGTAAGAACTTCTGGCTGCAGCAGTGGAGGCAAGGTTGCACCCAAGGAAGAAGGCCCAGCTCCCCTGGCTACTGCTGGTTTCATCTTCCACGGTAGTTGGTACTGGTGTATAACCTTGGATTGGAATGTAAATGATGACGTTGTCAGCTGACCCAGCTGAAAGGACTGTGATGGTGGTGGTGGTGGCAGTCCAGGTATCAGAGGCTCCTGCTCTGGCTGCGGCTTCTCCCTGAAGCGGAGGGTGCCATCTGGTGACTCCTGAAGGCAGCGCACCGGTACTTTGCCTGCTGGTTCCTCCAGCCAAACTTCAGGTGGTGATGTTGGGACCAGGGGCTTAGATAGTAGGGTAGCGAAGGGGCCTTTCAGGCGTGCCATGGGGGTGTACTCCACCTGATTCCCCACGTACAGGCTGTGACGGGGTTGGGTCAGGTATGGCCATTTAACTGACCTGCGGCCCACGAAGTACTCCTTGCCGTCCTCGACGTCCACCAGGAAGCCAGAGCCTCGCTCCACCGAAAACCACAGGACAGTTCCCTTTCGCGCTCCAATGTAGGATCTCCCGGCCTAGGATGGTCCAGTACCTGGATGACCCAGTGCTCCACCACATTCTTGTAGTACCAGAGGGTCTGCGCGTGGGCCGTCACCGATGCTGGCACAATCGGGTTCTGCCGTATGGAAGGTGTTGTTGATCTCCTCCTGGGCGGAGAAGTGGACTCTCCAGCTGCCTCCATCGCAGCAGCCGCACCAGCCACCTCACCAGCCGGCAAAGAGAATATGGACACTGAAGCCGGTGAGTCTCTTTGCACAGTTGTGACAACCTGATGTCTGGGGCGGACGGTGGTTCGGGGAATTCATCCCCAAAGACCATTTCACTCTACTTTGGACGCACTTCTTTAGCCATGCTTGCTGTAGTGTTCAGGGCTGGTCTAAACTGGTTTAGAGGAGGGAGGAGTAAGAAAGGAGGAGTCTTCACTCCCTATACGTGCCAATAGTTAGTTCCCGGTGGGCCGAGCTGGTTTTTCCCGCTCTTGAGGGGGCGTATCATCATTTTCCCGTTTCACGAAGAATGTGTATGTTACGTACGTAGTGTACGTAGCATTAGCGCTCAAAATTTTATGAAAATTTACGAATAATATAAAGCGAATCCGAAATAATGCGGATTCGCTTCGGAGTAGAAAATTTGTAAGATTCGATACGAATCCACGAAGTGTCGAATAGATGCGCTCATCTCTAATCCACATCAATACTCCACTGCTGCTGTTGTGACACTTCTCTGGTGGCCCCTTTCTCCAGTCCCAGTTGATCTCTACTTCTGGGACACATAGGAATTGCCCACCAAGCCAATGAGTGGATGAGTCAGATTGGTGCTATGGCCAGTGATATGCTTAAAGGCATTCTCTGCATGTTAGTAGGCACCAGAAAATAGAGACCAGTGTAGACCAGAGAAGCGTCAGTGAGTGATCAGTGCCCCATAAGACTAATTTTTTCCCCCAAAAGTGGGGGGGAAAGGCCCCTGCGTCTTATGGGGCAAAAGCTAATAAGCACCGGAGGACCGGGAAGCGGTGAAGGCTCTGTACTCACCGCTTCCTGGTCCTCCGTTCGGCTGTGCAGTGACCTCATGCTGTGCACGCTAGTTCACAGCATAGCTGGCAGGAGGATGAAGACAGAGCGGGGGTGGTGATGAGTGGTGGGGTCCAGGAGCAGGAGAGGTAAGTGTTCTTTTATTTTATTCCATATGAGGCAATATGGGGATGATATAATGTGGCTGGGGGCTGAAGAGAGGCTGCTGGGGAGCTGATATAAGGCTGCGGGGGGGCTGATATGAGGCTGCTGGGGGGCTGATATGAGGCTGCTGGGGGGTTGATATGAGGCATATGGGGGGGCTGATATGAGGCATATGGGGAGCTGATATGAGGCATATGGGGAGCTGATATGAGGCATATGGGGAGCCAATGATTGATTTGAGGCATATGGTGGGGCTGATATGAGGCAAAAGGGGGGTCTGATATGAGGCATATGGGGGATCTAATATGAGGGATATGGGGAGCTGACATGAGGCATATGGGGGCTGATGAGAGGCATGGGGCTCTTATCTGAGGTCTGATTGGGGGTTATTCACATTAGGGTCTGAGCTGAGGTCTAATTGGGATCTTATTAACATTGGGGACTTATTGGGGCTGTTAGCTGAGGTCTGATTAACATGGAGTGTTCTGACCAGGGGTCTAATGAAAAATATTTTTTTTACTTATTGTCCTCCTCTAAAACCTAGGTGCGTCTTATGGGCTGGTGTATCTTATAGGGCGAAAAATATGATACTTTATAGGGATTAAGTCACCAGTGACCTCCCTAGTCAGCATAGACGCATAGCTGTAGATCATTTGATTAAAACGATTAAAAAATTGTTTTCTTTTGTTGATCGAGGCTCCGTTCCTGAGTTATGATACTTTTTCATATATGCAAATTAGGCCTGAGGGCCTCACCATTGCTCTTGTTGCACTCAAGCTCTGCTCCTTTCTGTGACCAGCCCCTTCACTGCTAATTGACAGAGCCAGGCAGTTGCAAAGCAAAAAGGGAGGGGCTGACCACTAAAAGTGTGAAACAAGAACAATGGTGACACCCTCATTGCACCAAAGACCTAATTTTCATATTACGAAAAAGTATCATAACTTGGAAAAGGGAGCCCCAGATCAACAAAACTAAAAAAGTGTTTTAATAAGGTGAATCACAGGTATTTGTCTATGCAAACAGTTGGATAGGGAGGATGCTGGTGACAGATTTATTTTAATTTCAAATCGATTGTGGTTGGGGACCAGAGACTAAATAGTTAAAATTCTGTCAGTGTCCAAATGCTTCTAGGCTGGACTGTACATAATGATGGTAGACAGGAGGGGGTTAACTTCTACGCAGTTCTGCAGAACCTGTTTGCTTCCAGATCAGCACAGAATCCTGCAAACAGTATGTGCATTGTTCAAGTGTAACCCATTCATACAGGCAAAAAAAAGTTATTGGCTCTTAACAATAGTGTTTCTGTCTAATGCCGAGCCTGGAACTATCTATGAAGGTATCTGATACAGTGACAACATTGGAACAAAGGTCAGGATGTATAGATGGCCTTGATTTAAAACCAATGAATTCAAACAAATTGATGACATTAATGTCTGCGTTATTATAATTGCATTAATCTTGTTCTATGCAGAATTCTTGCACAGCCAAGGCGATACTCTCAATTTGCTACAAAACCATGTATTTCTATATTGGCTATTATAGCCAATATATAGCCAATGTTTTTGGCTCCTTGGGTGACAACATTGCCATTTTTGCAGTGTTTCAAAAATACTGCAGAGCAACACCGTTGTATTTTAATGTCCAAAATTGTATGTTGATTAATTTCCTATTATGTCTTTTTGCTGTCAGAGTTTAAATCCTTTTAAATAAATTTAACTTTGTCTGTCTAACAGTGGCTGGGTGCCAGCTATCAGGGGGTGCTAGAAGCGATGAGCACTTCCATCAATACAGATGGAAGCGCTCATTGCTGGAGAGCTAGGGAGCCGCAATGCTGTCACTCACCGCTCAGCTCCACGTGCTCCTTCTCTCATGCACTGAAGGGTGAAGCAGGGAGGCTTCTGCTCCCCACTTCATCATTCAGCCTGCAGACACAGATCATGCTGATGGCCTGTGTGCGAAGAGCCTGTAGCCCGGGAATCTGCCTGTGTTCCTTCCACAAAGTGCTGCAGAGTTATCTGTGTCTGCAAGAAAGAGCTGGATCTGAGCATCAGGAATGGGACAAGGTGAGTAGTTATTGTTTGTTTGTTTGTTTGTTATTTTAACACAGAATTGGCACAGAGGGCTTTACTACTATGAAGGAGGCATAATGGGCATTACCACTGTAAAGGGGGCACAGAGGGCATTACTCTTGTGAAGATGAACAACTGTTATGGGGCACAGAGTGGGCATTACTACTGTGAAGGGGGTACAAAGGGCATTACTACTGTGAAGGGGCAAAGAGAGCCTTACTACTGTGAAGGGAGAACAGAGGGCATAACTACTGTGAAAGGGACACAGAGAGGGCATAACTACTGTGAGGGGGGCACAATGAGGGCATAACTACTGTGAAGGTTGTACAATGAGTGCATAAAAACTGTGAGGAGGCATTGTGTGGGCTTAACTACCATGAAGAGGACAATATGGGCATAACTACCGTGAGGGGGAACAATGTGGAAATTATTAGGGGGCACATTTTACAAACAATAGTTGGTATACAATCCATTCTATGGCATTATTACCATGAAGGGGCATAACTGTTATGAGGGCATAACTACTGTGAAGGTTGTACAATGAGAACATAAAAACTGCGAGGGGGCATAGTGTGGGCATAACTACCATGAGGGGGACAATATGGGCATAAATACAGTGAGGGGGCACAACGTGGAAATTATTAGGGGGCACTTTTTACAAACAAAAGTTGGTATACAATCCATTCTATGAAAAAGACAAAAAATAAGAATCGTGCTTTTAGAGATACTACTGACAATTTACACTCCATTTTAAGATTAACCACTCTACTCTCTTCTAACAAATTTACAGATTGATATATAGTTTTTGTAATTTATATATTTAAATGTCTGCTCTTAGTGAGTTCAGTTGTACATGGGGGATGTCTTGCCTTCATAGCATTCCCTGATGTGTGTATACATAGCTGTCAGTCACCAATACCACCAAGACAGTGCCGAGTAGAGCTGAACTCAGAAAGAGCAGAAACTTAAAGTGCCGCTGAAGTTTGAAAAAACTTTTGATGTGTCATAGTGACATATTAAAGGTTTTGGTTCATGGGGGTCTGAGTGTTGAGACCTCCACCAACTGCAAGAATGGGGTGAGAGAAGTGCCCAAATTTTTTGAATGTGCCCCTCCCCCCCAACAACTTCCCTGCAACCTCAGCAAGCACCTGCCATGACCAGAACCGCAGTGATGATCATACTTACCTGATCCCTACTGCTGAATTCCAGCACCATTATGGGCTATCAGAGGACACTACAGGGAGAGAGGTATAAGAGGAGAGAACTTCAACTCCTAGTATGTCCAGGTTGTTATTATGGGGGTATCAGTTCACATTACATGAAGAGGGATATAACAGTAAAGTAAAAAAATATATAACTCACAAGTTACAGAGAAAGAGAAGCCACTAACCTCTCCTCCACCTCCAGGCACATCATAAAAGGGTTGTCCCCGACACAAACACATTGTGACATCCCACAAGTCCTTCACCACTTCTTCTGTGCACTACTGAGTTCTGTCTCTTCCTGCACTGATCACACAATGACATCACTCAGGTCCTTCACCACCACTTATCTCCCCCACTGCTGAGCAAGGTTGCCAATAAAACATGATATGCCTACTATTGAATTGTGCCAAATACCATAGCACAACTGAGCAACATGAGCAACGTTACACCCTTTCTATACATTGTTTTATTGCCTGATAATACTACCTTTACGTTACAGTTCCTTCTCTAGTATTTCTGTTTTGCACACTGCGACTGTTACTTATGATGGACTTCTGATTTTTACAAAGTTCTTTTTGAAGACAGAATCCTACAGTGCAGGGACTTGTTAAATTCCCCCATGTTATTATGTTATAGATAATATTGAGCCCTTGCAGTATATGCAAACTATGTCACATAAACATGATAACTGCTGAATTTTGTTATGAGAAGTAACAAATGCATTCTCTGCATTCTCCTGCCCAACATTACTGATTAAAGGGGTTTTGGAGCCCTGACAACAAGTTCTTTCAGAGTAATAATATTAAAAACTGGCTTTATAATATTTTAATCTTTAAAATTCAGTGGTGTTGATTTACCCCAGACATTGGATTGTGAACACAAATGGGGCTTTTCTAATGCCCGTTACTTCACCCCAGATTGTGTCTCTAATGTAACAAATGATCTTCTTTCAGGGTAATGGATAGCGTCATCACAGTTATACTGGTGAATACTGATGGACTTTATTGAACTTAAAAGGGGCCATCTGAAATACAGTATTTTCAAGGCAAAAAAGAACTGCCGAATGCAGTTTAGATTACCAAAAAGACATATGAACTCAACTAATACAAGTGTGTACAGGGCCCAAAATATTTACATATATCCTTACTAATCATTGTTCATAAAACAGGAATAAAATATACAATGCATTTGGAAAGTGTCCAGACCCTTTCACTTTTGTCACATTTTCTTATGTTGCACCCTTGTGCTAAAATGTGCTAAAATAAACAAGTTTTCCCTCATCAATCTGAACTCAATATCTCATAATGACATGTGAAAACGGAATTTTAGATTTTTTTTATAATTTATTAAAAAGGAAAAACTAAAATTTTGCATTAATAGCATAATTCTTAAATCAAAGAAGTTTAGAACAACCATGACTCCTCCTAGAGCTGGCTGCTCCACCAAACTAAGTTATCAGGAGAGAAGGGCCTTGGTAAGAGAGGTGACCAGGAACCCAATAGTCATTCTGGCCGAGCGCAAAGATCCTGTATGCAGATTGAAAAAAGTGCCAGAAGCTCAACTGTCACTGCAGCATTCCACCAATCTGGGCTTTTTCGCAGAATGGCTAGAAAGAAGCCTCTCCTCGGTAAAAGACACATGAAAGCACCTAAAGGACTCTCAGACTGTGAGAAACTAGATTGTCTGGTCTGATAAAACCAAGATTAAACTTTCTGAGATTGAACCTAAATTCTAAGTCTCATACTCCAGGCACTGCTTATCACCTTCCCAATACCATATCTACAGTGAAGCATAATGGTAGCATTATGCTGTGGGGGTGTTTTTTTTTGGTTGGGACAGGGATCCTGCTCAGGTGCATGCTGCATGGAGCAAATCCCAAAGATATTCCTATTGAAAATCTGATCCAGAATGCTCTGGACCAAAGGTTTACCTTCCAACAAGAAGTGGCTTAGGGACTTTGGATGTGAATGTCCTAGAGTGGCTCAGTCAAAGCCCTGACTTGAACTCAATCAAACATCTCTGGATACACCTCAAAATGACTGTCCACCGATGGTCCAATCGGATGAAGCCATGATCAGTTTTGTGGTCAATTTGTTTAAACAAGGAGGATGCAATTCTACAGATTCTTTTTTTTTTTGTCAATTTAAAATGATCTGAGATGCATTGAACTGCAAAGACAAGTCCAACAATACTAATATCAGGTACCATACTGATATAGTAATATATTGTATAGTTATACATATATATATATATATATATATATATATATATATATATATATATATACACTCACCGGCCACTTTATTAGGTACACCATGCTAGTAACGGGTTGGACCCCCTTTTGCCTTCAGAACTGCCTCAATTCTTCGTGGCATAGATTCAACAAGGTGCTGGAAGCATTCCTCAGAGATTTTGGTCCATATTGACATGATGGCATCACACAGTTGCCGCAGATTTGTCGGCTGCACATCCATGATGCGAATCTCCCGTTCCACCACATCCCAAAGATGCTCTATTGGATTGAGATCTGGTGACTGTGGAGGCCATTTGAGTACAGTGAACTCATTGTCATGTTCAAGAAACCAGTCTGAGATGATTCCAGCTTTATGACATGGCGCATTATCCTGCTGAAAGTAGCCATCAGATGTTGGGTACATTGTGGTCATAAAGGGATGGACATGGTCAGCAACAATACTCAGGTAGGCTGTGGCGTTGCAACGATGCTCAATTGGTACCAAGGGGCCCAAAGAGTGCCAAGAAAATATTCCCCACACCATGACACCACCACCACCAGCTTGAACCGTTGATACAAGGCAGGATGGATCCATGCTTTCATGTTGTTGACGCCAAATTCTGACCCTACCATCCGAATGTCGCAGCAGAAATCGAGACTCATCAGACCAGGCAACGTTTTTCCAATCTTCTACTGTCCAATTTCGATGAGCTTGTGCAAATTGTAGCCTCAGTTTCCTGTTCTTAGCTGAAAGGAGTGGCACCCGGTGTGGTCTTCTGCTGCTGTAGCCCATCTGCCTCAAAGTTCGACGTACTGTGCGTTCAGAGATGCTCTTCTGCCTACCTTGGTTGTAACGGGTGGCAATTTGAGTCACTGTTGCCTTTCTATCAGCTCGAACCAGTCTGCCCATTCTCCTCTGACCTCTGGCATCAACAAGGCATTTCCGCCCACAGAACTGCCACTCACTGGATGTTTTTTCTTTTTCGGACCATTCTCTGTAAACCCTAGAGATGGTTGTGCGTGAAAATCCCAGTAGATCAGCAGTTTCTGAAATACTCAGACCAGCCCTTCTGGCACCAACAACCATGCCACGTTCAAAAGCACTCAAATCACCTTTCTTCCCCATACTGATGCTCGGTTTGAACTGCAGGAGATTGTCTTGACCATGTCTACATGCCTAAATGCACTGAGTTGCCGCCATGTGATTGGCTGATTAGAAATTAAGTGTTAACGAGCAGTTGGACAGGTGTACCTAATAAAGTGGCCGGTGAGTGTATATGCCTAGTACCTTTAAAAAGACTTTGACTTCACCAAAAAACAAATACATCACTAAATTATAGAAAATAATATATACATATTTGCAAAAAGCCATCTAAAAAGAGTTTGGAAGCTACAACAAAATCATCTGATAAATAAAACAATTAGCACGCGTTTCCCAGCAGATTCTGACAACAATGTTGGGTCTTGTTACCAGTTGTCAAGTAAATCAAATCCAGTCTTCAAAAGTACACTTCTAGTGTTTATCTGTGAGGGAATAAAGAATTGTATTAGGATTGTGACTGATTATAGAATTAATTTGCATTGAATGGCTCTGCAGTACTTATAGCTGGTTTTGTATGTTCTAAAATTCTATGCCATGTCTGAAAATAATCCTCTTAAAATGAGACATATTGGTGGATACAGCAAGAAAATAACAGATTTTTTTTAATTTTTTTTTTATGAAAGGGGTTGTCTCATCAATGAATTTTAAGGATTTCTCACCCGAGGCCACTTAAACTGTTCTTGTGTTACATGGATGGCCATTCATCTGAATGTTTTACTACATTTCACCTGCAGAAATGCCTGGCTGTGGGCACCCTAACAGACCATTTGGACAGGAGCTGTCATCATGTGGCAATCTCTTCAAAATACCTGTCACTATCAACAGCCAGACTTTAAGAAAGCCCCCCCAAACCTTCACTCAGTAAGTAATAATCCAGTGGTAGTGTTCTGTATCTGTTAAGATGAAAAAGTTGAGCTATAGATCTATATACCTTTACATGAAGAATTCAGGAACAGCGCATGCGCGACATGGAGATTTGAACACACCAAGACTAGCTACAGTTGGCAACCATGATGTAATGGTCAAGATCACACAATCCTCCAATCACTTAGAAACCCCTTAGAATTACCAATTAATCAATTAACCCTTAGAGTCCCACCGCCGTACATGTACGGCGCTGGGGCGATGCGGACACATGGCGCCCGCTCGCACGTGCGGCAGGCGTCATGGCCGGCAAGTCTCTGCTGTTTCTAACATCAGAGACTTGCGGGTACTTACCGCCATCGGCGGCGTCTTCGTAGGACTTTAGATGCCGTGATCACGGCATCTAGTTGTGTCTAAACCTGGAAGGGTACGCTTCCGGGTGGTGTACAGACACCCCGTGTGGCCAATCGGGGTGTCTGTACACGATCTGAAAGCTGTAAACCTCGCTGATGAGGTTTATAGCTTTCAAAGTGCAATTCTTATTCTGGCCACTAGATGGAAGACCAGGATAAGAAATGAGCAAATTTGGTCATTAAGTCAAAAATAAAAGACCCTCATTGCTCATAAAGAAAAAATAAAAAACACAATCTATTTGCTCATATTTTTGCTTTAAAATAATCACAAAAAAATGTAAAAATGTAAAAAATATATAAAAAATAAAAAAATATAAAAGTTCAAATCACCCCCCTTTCTGTATAATTAAAAAATAAATACCTAAATAACAATAAATATAGACATCATGGGTATCACCGTGACCGAAAATGCCTGTACTTTTAAAATATATTTAAAAAATTCCAATACGGCGAATTGTGTGGCGGAAAAAAGCGTCCAAATGGCGATTCGCTGTTTTTTGTCACTTTTTTTCTAAAAAAAATTAAATAAAAAGTGATCAAAAAGTCATACACACCCCAGAATGGCATCAATAAAAAGTTCAGATCGCCCCGCAAAAAATGAGCCCCCATACAGCTCCGTACACATAAATACCAAAAAGTTATAGGGGTCAAGATATGACAAAAAAAAAGCAAACTTTATAATTATTTTATCACTATCAAAACGCAGGAAAAACTATACTTATTAGGTATAGCCGGATTCGTACTGACCAGTAGAATGAAAGTAACTAGTCCGTTTTAATGAACATCGAACGTTGTAAGAAACCCGTAGAACTGTAGCGGAATAGCGTTTTTTTTGCAATTTCACCCGATTTGGAATTTTTTTCACGCTTCCCACTACACCATATGCAATATTAAATGGTGGCGTTGGAAAGTACAACTTGTCCCGTAAAAAACAAGCCCTCATACAGCTATGTGAACAGAAAAATAAAACCGTTATGGCTGTTTGAAGGCAGGGAGCGCTATCAACCTTGGTTTTATGTTTGTGAGGGCTGATGGTCATCGCCTTCTTATGAGCCTGGACTGTGCGCCTGAAGTGAAATCTACGCAATCCCCTGGCTGAAGTAGATTTCAGTGTTCTTCTGTACCTTGTCATAAATTAGGAGCATCCTCTTGCAGTCTGTGCACCTAAACTTAAATCTACACCAGCTCTGAGTTGGCATAGATTTCAGTCTTCTTTTATGGCAGAAAAAATGGTGTAAAAGAAGATAAATTTGTGGGGCCCTGCCCCTTCCTTGCCATGCCCTCTTTTTGGGGTTTTTTTAACGGCCAGTGAATAGCGTCCGTCCAGAAATAGGACACGTCCTACTTCTGGGCCGTTTCAACGGGCCGACTGCCCCATTGAAATGAATGGGGCC
Source organism: Rhinella marina (assembly GCA_900303285.1). Classification (NCBI taxonomy): domain Eukaryota; kingdom Metazoa; phylum Chordata; class Amphibia; order Anura; family Bufonidae; genus Rhinella; species Rhinella marina. The sequence continues at coordinate 136,323 of ONZH01017803.1, forward strand.
GTTTTTAACGGCCGATTGACAGGAGTGCTCCCGTCTAACGGCCGTTAAAAACGGGTACACTATGGCCACTCACCCTATCCACTTGCTCGCGCTGCGCAGTCTCTGGTTTCTTCATTGAGCAGGCCCTGCGTTATGCGCGGTGACGTCATCACGCACATCGAAGGTCCTTCAGCAGGTCCTGTCCAGTGAAGAGAGAAGAGACTGCTGCAGCGCGAGCAATTGGATAAGGTAAGGTTTTTTTTGTTTTTTTTTTAATCTTAAAAAAGCAGCTGTGGGGGCTTTAATTTAAACCATGGGGGAAATTATTTATTATTTAATTATTATTATTTAAGATGGGGGCCTACATGGGGGACATTATTAAAGTTGGGAACAATAAAAAAAATTCCTACACTATGGGGGACATTATTTTACCAGGGGGGGCTCCATGGGGACATATTTTAGCTGGGGCACTATAAAAAATTATTTACACTGTGGGGGACATTATTTTAGTTAGGGGCATTATGGAGGACATTATGGGCATCATGGGGGTCATGATTATAGTTGGGGGCATTTTTAACGGACATGAAAATCTGATGCAAAACGGACATTAAAAATGGACACATGGCCAGAAAATGGATGCAAAATGGCCATGAAAAACTGACAGTGTGTCCGTTTTTCCGTTGTGTCCGTCGTGTGCATGTAGCCTAAGGACTTTATCTGACTGGGTGTTAAAGCCTGAAATTCTGACTCTGAATCTTCAACTCAAGATTGTTCTGTGCTTATTTTCCAAGAGGCTGATTCTTTTTCTTTTACTGGTGTTGACCCCCACACAATTAGGTGTCATTATTCCATGACATGACTTGGCAGCTGAATTTCCAAGGGAGGTTTTAATTTGGTTGCTTTGATTGGTAGATTTGGGAGTTTGCTTCTGCTCACTCTGTACAGTAGTGCTTGCTGGCTCTTGAGTAGACAAAGAGGCCATCTGACTCTAATGACAAAAAGAAGATTAAAAAGAAAATTAACAATAATAATAGTATGTTATTGAGAGCTCAAACATGAAACATAGAATATCTAAGATTTAGAAGATAATTTGGCACACACGTGTAAGAAATGTCAACTAGACTGTGACCTTGTTCCTGACATTGGAGGAATATCTTTAAATCAGTTCTGTTATTGTCTTCCCTTTTTATATAGAATTTGTTAGCACTATTTCATACATAGGGACTTATGTTCTTCAGTATAGATTTAAGACCAGAGATTCTTCAAAATGTCCTTAGTGTATTATATGGGTTTTTTGGTTCACAGGTTGTAGAATTCCTCAAAATTGAGAATCTACTGGCTATGGGTCATTGTAAGAATAATGACTTACAGTATTAGAGTGTGTTTTTGCCAGTGACCCTGTGCCCTGTGGTATCCCCCTGGACAAAGCTACTATAAGGCCTCTTTCACACGGGCGTCACGGATTCAGTCCGGATGCGTTCCGGAAAATCCACACCAATCCGCACGCAACCGCAGTTAGTTTTGACTGCGATTGCGTTCAGTTGTTCAGTTTTTTCCGCGCGGGTGTGAAGCGTTTTGATGCGTTTTCCACGTGCGTGATAAAAAACTGAATGTTTACAAACAACATCTCTAAGCAACCATCAGTTATTCACACATTGCATTGCGTGCGGATGCAATGCGGATTTCACGCAGACCCATTCACTTCAATGGGGCCAGGGTTGCGTTGCGCCTCTAAGGCCCCTTTCACACGGGCGAGATTTCCGCGTGGGTGCAATGCGTGATGCGAACGTATTGCACCTGCACTGAATCCTGACTCATTCATTCATTTCTATGGGTCTTTTCACATGAGCGATGTTTTTTACGCCTCAGTTCGCCATTGCGTGAAAATCGCAGCATGTTCTATATTCTGCGTTTTCCACGCAACCCTGGCCCCATTGAAGTGAAAGGGTCTGCGTGAAATCCGTATTGAATCCGCACGCAATGCAATGTGTGAATAACTGATGGTTGCTTAGAGATGTTGTTTGTAAACATTCCGTTTTTTATCACGAGCGTGGAAAACGCATCAAAACGCTTCGCACCCGCGCGGAAAAAACTGAACTGAATGCAATCGCAGTCAAAACTAACTGCGATTGCGTGCGGATTGGTGCAGATGCGTGCGGATTTTCCGGAACTCATCCGGACTGAATCCGTGACGCCCGTGTGAAAGAGGCCTAAGGCTCCATTCACACGTCCTGTTTTTCTTTCCTGATTCGATCCTGATTTTTTCAGGACCCATTGAAATGAATGCATCCAGATCAGGATCGAATCAGGAAAGAAAAACAGGACGTGTGAATGGAGCCTAAGAATGTGGGTATACTGAGGTCTTGAGATTGCTTCTAAGATAATCTTACTTCTTTATTTACATATTGCAATTTTAAACCCTTAGTGACCAGCTTGGTTTGGGCCGTAGACTAGGTTCACATCTGTGGCACTGTATTATGGTAGTCTATTCTGGCAGAGGAGCAGACTACTACCGTACCCAGCATAGCTGAACAACGCCGGGGCCTGCTGGATCTCTTTTTACTATAATGTGATTCACATTTTATTTCAGCAGAAAGCCTGACAGATTACATTATCGTGACTAGGAATCCAGCGGGCCCTGGCAGTGACCGGCTATGTCGAATATGTTAATTCTGGTATTCTCTGCCAGAACAGACTACCAGAATACAGTACTACAGATGTGGTCACAGCCTTAGTGAACAAGCAATTTTCATTTTTTTCATAGTTACCTTCCAAGAGCTAAAACTTTTTTTTATTTTTCTGCTGATATAGCCATGTGAAGGCTATATGTGAAGTTCTGGTTTTTAATCCATTATTTTGAGCTATTCATTGATTAAATTTTAACTTTTCCTGGAGGGGATGGAAATAAACCTTGCAATACCGCCATTGTCTTTTTACAATATAAATTTTGCGACGTTCACTTTGTGGCATAAATTACATGATAACTTCACTTTAAATATTTATAGCTTTTCCTTTTTTACGTTTTACTGCTTTTGCACATTAAACCTTTTAAAAAAAAAGAAAATATTTTTGCATCACCACATCCCAATAAACAATAACTTTTATATTTTTCTTTCTATGGGGCTATGGGAGGGTTTGATTTTTGCAGTATGACTTTTTTGTTTTTAATAAAACCATTTTTTTTACCATTTATTTGTCCCACAATCCTCCATACTAATACACTGTACTACTCATGTAGTAGAGTGTATTATACTGTCAGTACAATACTGACAGGAAATCTATTAGGCTGTGTCTTTGGTATACACAGAGGGCAGAGCTGGGGGGCTTCACTGGACCCCCTGCTTCCATGTACAGACATCAGCACTCTACAATCTCATTCATGGCTGTACCTCTGAAACCATTTAGCTGTCATGATCTCTGTTGACAGTGGCATCTGAGAGGTTAAACTGCTTGATCGGTGCTTCTGCCAATACCGGCCATTAGAGTAGGAGCGTGGCTGTCATAAGATAGAAGAGCTCTGGCTCTTTCTTGCACAGGACACTGAGCAGCGCTTAGACTAGACCTCCATAAAAAGGCAGCAGCCTAGCCTAAGGCCCCTTTGTGACCAACACAAAAAGGCATATTGGTGGTCACTAAAGAGTTAACAGTCATGCAGTAACTGTACAATGTTGAATTCCAATTTAAGTATAAGTACAGAAAATACAAGTGTGGATTATATCTTGTCAATGTAAAATATTCAGGTAATCTAGATTGTGAGGATGGAAAGAACAATATTGGTTCAAAGCTATTACAACAAAACAGCCCATGTGTGGTTCTAACCCAGCATTTGTGGTGGGATTGCAGTAGTATCTTTCTATTGCTAAAATATACCTTTTGATAAGTAGATTTCTTGCCTTATTAATGCTGTAATTCGTGAAAGAATCTACTATTTTACTACTATGTATACTATTACTACTATGTCTGCTAACAAATTGGATATCTTGGGGGGTACGTTTCAATTGTGTTTTTTTTTTCCATATACATAATTTGTGATATATGTCATTCTGTAAAGCCAAGAGGAACCTTCGCAGTACTTTCGGTCAACTTGGGTATTCATCCTGAAATATGTAACTGAACCATGACTACTGGACAACAGCTAGCCTAGTGTGGCTCCTCCATAAAAAACAGGTGATCTATTTGATTATGGCAAGAACAGATGAACATCAGACAGACATTTCTCCATAAGTGTTATTCCCATCTCAGACATTGAGGGCATATCATTAGGATATGCCCCGAATGTCTGATAGGCAGGCTCGTACTGGCCCACAGGGGAACAGGGGAATCCCCTGGTGGGCCTATGAGAAAAGTGGGCCCCCATTCCACCAGCACAGCATCTCAAAAAACCTATAATAATATAAAAAACCGGGTAGACTATCCTGTTTATTATTATAGACGCATCAGAAGGTTAAGATGGCCTCTAAGAATAGAGGCAGGCCAGCCAGTATCCTCTCTTCCCTGGGACCCACCTTTTGAAGTTATTGCAGAGACCCCCAAAATCAATAATCTGCTAGCGTCTTGTGCTGTCTGCCTCTGTGTGGGCAGGTAATATTTGCATGTCTCTGTACAGTGGGCCCCTAGAATGAATTTTACTGGTGGACCCTAGGCATCCTAGACCGACACTGCTGATAGGTGCGGTTCTATGCTTAGAATGGAACCCACAAAGTCATGGAGGGGGCACTGTGCATGAGCGGCTGCCCTCTATACATTTCTATGAGAGAGCCTAAAAATACCCGAGCGCTGGTTTGGCTATTTCCGTATGCCTTATAGAAGTGAATGGAGCAGTGGCGGCCTAGCGATAGGCCCACAATGTCTGAAATGGGAATAACCCTTTAATATCAGTTCATATGAGTATGCAGTCCCAGCTATGGCTTTTATTTAGAATCCATCCTAATTGTATTGTGTTATATCTGTTAACCACTATACTTAGTGCTCTGCTGTCATTTAGTGCCTATTGTTATATTAGGTTTATGTGAGTTATCTATGGTTGTAAATTTCATGTCATTTATCCTGTAACTTCTCTTCCTCTGTGAACTCACATTCTGTTTGTTGCACGTGCATCACATTGCTGGAGAGAGAATTTTCCTTTTACATCTATCTTCGTTTCTCTTTTACATTTCATCATCGTTTTTGCTTGAGAAAGGCCTCATTGAGTGGGCAAAAAGTCACAAGTTGGGTGAATAAAGCGATCCTTCACTTTTCACCATTTTTTGGAGTGCTGCCTCGTTTTGTCGTCTTTATATCATCGTTTCTCAAGGTACATTCAATAAATTGCCTAAAAGCAAATCCATAGCATCTACCTCACTGAAAGTCTCCATGCAGATGGAGTCGTTAGGGAATCATTATAGCGAGTTTACTATCTTCCGTTGCTTGTACAAGAGATTGGCACTCACACTCATCAGAGACTTCTCTCATGTACATCGGTTGCAAAATAGAGCTGTGTTCACACCACATTTCTGGCACACACATGAGGCATATATCCAATGGATTCATTTACAACTCCATGCCATATAGACACATATGATTATCACTGTGCACCTGCAAGTGTTTTGGGCTACTGTATCCCTCCCTTTGGCTAAGAATACAGCAATAGTTCCTGTATCTGCTTCTGTTGCTCTGTTCTCAGTCCAGTCCTTGCCAGTCTGCATGTCTTATCTGTGTCTGTTGTCACATCTGAAATTACCCTGCCTGTGTTCCCTGCTTGTTTGGTCTCAGTTTTGTTTTGTTCATGTCCAATCTGGTGTTTCTGCTCTTGTTCCAGTCTGCCTGTTGTGGTGTTCAAGACACCTATGTTTTAATCATAGTTCCTGTTCAGGCTGTACTTATGGTTTTGTGCATTTTTTTTTATCCTGCCTGAGTCTTAGGGTCAGTTTCCAAGTATACTGGGACCATCCCAGGAGGTAGCGGTCTGGTCTCTAACCCTTGGTGAAGTCCACAATCCTGTATAGAGGTTAAAGGGTGAATATTGGGGAGGTGCCAGAATAATGCCCTTGGGTTTGGCCCAATGTCAAACCGGTTAAAGGGGTTGTCTCATCTTGCCTAATGGGGGCATATCGCTAGGATATGCCCCCATTGTCTTATAGGTGCGGGTCCCACCGCTGGGACCCGCACCTATATCGAGAACGGGGCCCCGAAAGCGAACGGGGGCGCACTGCGCATGCGCAGCCGCCTCCATTCATTTTCAATGTGGCCGGCGAAGATAGCCGAGCGCTGGCTCGGCTATTTCCGTCGGCTCCATAGAAATGAATAGGAGCGGTGGCCGCGCAAGCGCGGTGCGCTCCCATTCATTTCTATGGGGAGCCAGCTTGGTGGTGGCCGGACCGGAGTCCTCCAGCCACCACCTTGCGGGGCCCCGTTCTCGATATAGGTGCGGGTCCCAACGGTGGGACCCGCACCTATAAGACAATGGGGGCATATCCTAGCGATATGCCCCCATTAGTCAAGATGAGACAACCCCTTTAATTGGCACAGCAGTTCCAAATTACCACTTATCCGTCCTGATTTGTAATTAATGGATCTGTAACACTGAGAGAATTGTTTTGATGCAAATGTCTTTCTGATCCTCAGCTATGAGGTTAGAAATTTTAGTAGTGTTGTCTTATTTTTTCTTTGTAACCAGAGGATAAGTAGATAATATGGATTATATTTCTCATATACTTACCAAAATTTGAGTTGGTAAAATCAGCCCCATTACTGTGAAGCCCCAATCCCTCACCAAAACAACTATTTCTGGGTGGGGTGTGCATTATCCCGACCCTTTTCCAGTGCTGACAGCACAGATTTGCTGGGACTGTCGCTAACAATCAGGGACAGCTATGCACATATGTAAAAGCTAAACCAACACTTACTCTAGTTTCTCAGGAAAATAGTGCAGAATATACATGCAACGTTTCGACTACTTCTTTGCCTTCTTCTTTTTAGCCGAAACGTTGCATGTATCTGAATTGTCTGCTACTGGTTTGTCACTTAAGGATTAAAAACACAATTTTTTTTCACTATTTGGGATGCTGCCTCCATTCTTTTGCATGGATTTTAAAGGGAGCAATTGAACACAGCTCCAAGGGCGTGCATCCGGACTTTGCAACTAAACCTTAGGGTGGGTGTTGTATTTATTTTTCTTTTGGTGCTCTAATACCAGACACAGACCATGGACAAAAGTCACAATCTAAAAGTCCTAATCAAAATTCCTAGTGTTCACTTGCAGTAGATATGACAACTTAACCATACTTTTGCGTTTCTAGATTTTACGATGGTGACCTGTGCCTGCTGCTGCCCCACTCTCCTGAGCGGGCATAGGAAACGCTTCTTTTACCCCGCTCTGCATCTTGCTTTACTGGCAGTCTGGACCCATATGTTCTCCTCTGCCTCCTGCAGAGAGTCTGGGGACTGATTTTCCATATGCCCACTGCTGTCCCACTTCTCTGTTTCAGGCCAGAGCCTGCGCTCTCCTTCCGTCCTCAGCCTTAGGGCTTGCACACTCCCCAGATCATAAAGGGCCAGTGTGTACACACTCTTAGTCTTTCCCATCCTATCGCAGGTTACTTCTGGGTGTTTAAGGGGCTCACCCCTTGGGGACAGTGCCTGAGCTTTAGGTTCCAGTGAAGGTGTGCTTATCTGTTTGTCTGCCCTTGTACCGATTGTTTGTCTGTTTGTTGATTTTGAACATCTGTTGCTGCCTTCACTTTAGCCTTACTACTGTATTGAATCGTTGCTGCCTGCTCTGACTTTGGACTAGTTTCACTAATACGCATGAACTCTGCCTGCCCTGACCGCAGCCTGTCTCCTGAACATGATTATTGCCTGTCCCTTTGGCTCTTCGGACTGGTGTCTGTCCCTCGTGTGTAGGGTGGCCACCGGCTTCATCTCAAAAAGGAGGACATTTTCGGCCACACCCCCAATATGTTAAACCACACCCCAATCTGCTAAACCACACCCCCAATCTGCTAAACCACGCCCCCCGATCGACTCGTACACCGTCACCCATCACACCTCCCCTGGCTTTTACCACACATACACCCCCACCCCCACCCCCACCACGTGAAAATTCAAGCCAGCAAGCCTAACTATAAAAATACCGCTCTAGTATGGTTAGAATAAAGAGGATTGTTCAGTAATTAAAAATTAAAATATGGCAGATGGAAAAGAAATCCACAATTCTCAGCTGTTCCCTCCCTGACATTGAATGCTTTGGTTATATGGCTGCAGTGGTGACGCCTGTGACACGCTGGACTTTCTGGCATCATTGCTGCTGCCACGTAAACAAAGACTGACAGGCATGTAATGGGCGAGTGTGCACATCTGTCATAGTGCTGGTGATGTGCACACTGATGGGCAGGTGTAAGGCATGTGACCACTGCAGCCAGTTCTCAGCATTAGAGCACTGATTGGCTGCAGCAGTAACATACCATATACCGGCAGGTGACACATATCTGGATGGACATTACATTCACCAGCACCAGACATACCAGATGATACAGCACCACTTACCTCTTACATCCAGTGACGTCTTCCTGATGTAGATCTTCTCTTCTCTCATCTTCTCTATTTGGCCCACACCGCCATGACACTTCTTTCAGCTCCATCTTCTCTCTGCCACAAAGACATCATAGATTACCCACTTTTACTGTTATCCTGCTGCTGCCTAAAATAGTCCCATTAGTAATAGTGCCCCAATAGTGATAATGCTCCACCAGTATCCCTTTTTAGCAGTAGTGCCCTCCATATTGTACTAATAATAGTAACACCCCCAATAGTACCCCTGGTAGTAGTAATAATTCCCCATAATAGAAACCATTTTCCCATAGTGCCTCCAGTAGTGCTCTCAGAAATAATAAGGACCTGCTGTAATGGTCCTCAAATCATCCCACTGTGCCCCCTTCAGACCTCAGATCAGCCCACTGTGCCCCCATCAGACCTCACATCAGCCCACAGTGCCCCCATCAGACCTCACATCAGCCCACAGTGCCCCCATCAGACCTCACATCAGCCACAGTGCCCCCATCAGACCTCAGATCAGACCACAGTGCCCCATCAGACCTCAGATCAGCCTGTAGTGCCATCATCAGACCTCAGATCAGCCTGTAGTGCCATCATCAGACCTCAGATCAGCCCACTGTGCCCCCTTCAGAACCTGCCTCAGATCAGCCCACTGTGCCCCCTTCAGACCTCAGATCAGCCCACTGTGCCCCCTTCAGACCTCAGATCAGCCCACTGTGCCCCCTTCAGACCTCAGATCAGCCCACTGTGCCCCCTTCAGACCTCAGATCAGCCCACTGTGCCCCCTTCAGACCTCCGATCAGCCCACTGTGCCCCCTTCAGACCTCCGATCAGCCCCTGTGCCCCCTTCAGGACCTCCGATCAGCCTGTAGTGCCCCCTTTAGACCTCAGATCAGCCTGTAGTGCCCCTTTAGACCTCAGATCAGCCTGTAGTGCCCCCTTTAGACCTCAGATCAGCCTGTAGTGCCCCTTCAGACCTCAGATCAGCCTGTAGTGCCTCCTTCAGACCTCAGATCAGCCTGTAGTGCCCCCTTTAGACCTCAGATCAGCCTGTAGTGCCCCTTTAGACCTCAGATCAGCCTGTAGTGCCCCCTTTAGACCTCAGATCAGCCTGTAGTGCCCCCTTCAGACCTCAGATCAGCCTGTAGTGCCCCCTTCAGACCTCAGATCAGCCTGTAGTGCCCCCCTTCAGACCTCAGATCAGCCTGTAGTGCCCCCTTCAGACCTCAGATCAGCCTGTAGTGCCCCCTTCAGACCTCAGATCAGCCTGTTAGTGCCCCCTTCAGACCTCAGATCAGCCTACTGTGCCCCCTTCAGACCTCAGATCAGCCCACTGTGCCCCCTTCAGACCTCAGATCAGTCCACTGTGCCCCTTCAGACCTCAGATCAGCCCACTGTGCCCCCTTCAGACCTCAGATCAGCCCACTATGCCCCCTTCAGACCTCAGATCAGCCTGTAGTGCCCCCTTTAGACCTCAGATCAGCCTGTAGTGCCCCCTTTAGACCTCAGATCAGCCTGTAGTGCCCCCTTCAGACCTCAGATCAGCCTGTAGTGCCTCCTTTAGACCTCAGATCAGCCTGTAGTGCCCCCTTTAGACCTCAGATCAGCCTGTAGTGCCCCCTTCAGACCTCAGATCAGCCTGTAGTGCCCCCTTCAGACCTCAGATCAGCCTGTAGTGCCTCCTTCAGACCTCAGATAAGCCTGTAGTGCCCCCTTTAGACCTCAGATCAGCCTGTAGTGCCCCCTTTAGACCTCAGATCAGCCTGTAGTGCCCCCTTCAGACCTCAGATCAGCCTGTAGTGCCCCCTTCAGACCTCAGATCAGCCTGTAGTGCCCCCTTTAGACCAGCCTGTAGTGCCCCCTTTAGACCAGCCTGTAGTGCCCCCTTTAGACTAGCCTGTAGTGCCCCCTTTAGACCAGCCTGTAGTGCCCCCTTCAGACCAGCCTGTAGTGCCCCCTTCAGACCAGCCTGTAGTGCCCCATTCAGACCAGCCTGTAGTGCCCCATTCAGACCAGCCTGTAGTGCCCCATTCAGACCTCAGATCAGCCCACTGTGCTCCATAAAAAAAAAAAAAAAAAATCTTACCTTTCCTGGGCTGCAGCTCCGCTCCAGCGCTCTTGTCTCTTCACTGCCCGCGCTGCACTGTCACCTGACTGCGTGCAGCGTCAGGTCAGAGTGTGCGCACTATGTCCTGACGCTGTACCAGTCAGGCATGTGCAGCGCAGACAGGAAGACACCGGAGCGCAGGAGGAGCTGAGCGGTGAGTACAGACCCAGCTCCTGCAATGAGCGCTTCCATCTGTATTGATGGAAGCGCTCATTGCTTCCTGCGCCCCTAAAAAGGAGGACTTCTGGCCGTCCGTCCTGGCCTTTAGCCGGACGGAGGACCAGGAGTCCAAAAACCGGACTGTCCGGCCAAAAACCGGACGGATGGCCACCCTACTCGTGTGTCAGCATCCAATTACATCAGGCCTATCTCAAAAGGTATTGGCTTTGTGGCTTCCCTGTGGCAAAGACCAAATCCCTGTATAGGAGTTAAACCAGAGGCCCACCAGAATAGGAGCAACTAATGGCATAATTGCACAATAGGTCTGCCCACCTGAACGCTCTGACAACTACAGCAGCAGTAGCAGTCCTAGCACCGGTACCATCTCCTCATGCTGTTCCCACTAGAGGTTTTGGTCGTCGGTTGTCAGCCCCTCCTCATTATATTCCCAACCTATGCCGAAGATTCATAAATCAACCCACTGTAAATAGCTGTCCCACCAGTTTCCTACTGACCAGACTAAGGTGGCATTAGTCTTCCCTGTTCTATCACAGGTGGCTTCTGGTTTTCTGGACAAATCTAAATGATTAGCATTATTTGCCTCCACATCATCTCATGTAATCAGAAACCGTCTACTCGTTAGTGATGCAAATTCTATGGGGGCAAACAAGCAAAATCATAATAATGAGAAAATGGCAAAAAATATTTTAGCAATTATTGTTTTGTAACATTAAAGAGGCTCTGTCACCTGTTTCAAGTATACCATGCTAGATATATAGTGAGGTAGGGCTCCAAACGCTGATCACAAATATACCTTTATTTCTCTTATTTCAGGTCCGATCACACTGTAAAATCCACTTTTAAAAATATGCTAATGAGCAAACGGAGCACTCGGTGGCGTGCTTATTGCTTCTGAGCACCACATCTCCGACGCCCTCCTGCCTGTTAGTGCCACCCTGTATGTAATAAAAACGCCCCCCATTCATTTGATTGACAGCGCTAGACTCACTGGTCTAGCGCTGAGATCCCGTGCGTACGCATTCCAACGTATGACGGCGCGTGCGTACTTCACTTGCACCGTCGATCTCGGCAAGTCCAATTCCTTTAGTGCGCACACTCCGTCATACCTAGGAGTGCGTACGCACGGGATCTCAGCGCTAGACCAGTGAGTCTAGCACTGTCAATCAAATGAATGGGGGGCGTTTTTATTACATACAGGGCGGCACGAACAGGCAGGAGGGCGTTGGAGATGCGGTGCTCAGAAGCAATAAGCACGCCTCCGAGTGCTCCATTTTCTCATTAGCATATTTTGCTAATTAAGTGGATTTTACAGTGTGATCGGACCTGAAATAAGAGAAATAAAGGCATGAAGCCACACCACTAAACATGAGGCCACGCCCCCTGGCTCCGTGAAGACATGGAGGAGAAGCTGTCTGAGTGTGAGCTACTGAAAGGGTGGACTGTCCAGCCGGACATCTGCCGGACATCTGGCCACCCTAACATCAGCCTGCCCCTAGTGTGGCCAGAGGTAGGGTGACCAGATTTGGGTTTCTGAAAAGGAGGACACCTTTTTTTTTTTTGGGGGGGGGGTCAATGATGTATCAGTGTATGATATGACACAAATGACATGGTGTCTGTGTAAAAATTGCATTTATTGAACAGCACAAAACAACATAGTACACTAACAAAGACATACACTGACATTTTTTAAACTTCCCTTTAGTATTTTCCGTTATAACATGGTTATAACAGAAAATTATAGTTAAAATGGCCTTTAGGGGTTAAAAACAATAAAAAAAAAACCTCACCTTTTCCACTTGTTCGCGCAGCCGGTGTCTTCTTTATTCTTTCCCCTTGCAGGACCTGCCAAAGGACCTTTGGTTACGTCACCGCGCTCACCACGCGGTGAGCACGCTGACGTCACCGTAGGTCCTTTTGCAGGTCCTGCAAGGGGAAAGAGGAAAGAAGAGACCTGCTGCGAGAACAAGTGGAAAAGGTGAGTTTTTTTTATTATTTTTAACCCCTAAAGGCCATTTTAACTATTATTTTCTGTTATAATATACATGTATTATGTTTGACTCAAACAGTTTGAGGCAGTCGAACAAAATCCCGGACGATTTTGAAATTCCCCCCGGACATTTTTATAGGTCTCAAAAGTAGGACATGTCTAAGAAAAAGAGGACGTCTGGTCACCCTAGCCAGAGGTCCAGTTTTAGGCTGGACAGTCTGGCTTTCAGACTCCCTGTCCACCATCCAGCGCAGGGCCTGGAGAGACACAGGGATGTCCACCCTTTCAGTAGCTCACGTTCAGACAGCTTCTCCTCCGTGTCTTCATGGAACCAGGGGGTGTGGCATCATGGGGACCGGTGGCATGGCTTCACGTTGGGGGGAGGCTTGACAGTCTGGCTTTCAGACTCCTTGTCCTCTGTTATGTGCAGAATGGACATGAATGCTGGATGGACATAGGGATGTCCTTTTGAACAGCTCACTCTCAGACAGCAGCACTGTGCAGTCTGAGCATGAGTTGCAGGGAGAAATTCACACTCCTCCCTCCCCTGCAGCTGACAGAAGGTGATTTTTACCTTCATTTTTTCAATCCCGTTCAAATGCGGCGTGGAAGGGGCGTGGCCTGACTGAGTTGGGGGAGTGGCCTGACTGAGTCAGGGGTGTGACTTAGGAGGACCTGGGAGTGGGGCTTTTAAGTCCTTCTTTTGAAGATGGCCTCAATTACAGGTCGATGCCATAGTAATTTAGGAGGAAAGTGGGTAGCAGTGGAAGAAAACATCTTTTATTACTACTGAACTGTAAATATGTGAAATTTACATTATATGAGGTAATGATTGATGATGAATTAGTCTAAAACATAAAGTATATTTATGGTAGCCGGAATACCTCTTTAACAGTGTCATCCACAGCGCTCTGCCCCAGACCTACAGCAGTGAACTGGCCAGGTTGTTACGGAAACCTGATGTGTGTGGAGGCTAACTGCCTGTGAGCTTCTATTGGCTGATAAGGGTCATGTGACCAGGCTTCTATTGGCTAATGCATTTTTTGGGACTATTTCAGGAACGGTACGTCCTGGAGAGCTGAGACCCGTTCTAAAACCTTCCCGGACACCTGATGTACCTGTGTGCCAAATTTTGTGATTGTAGCTGCCACATGCGACTGTAGGTGCGGATTCCTTTAGCGGACATACACACACACACACACATACACTCAGCTTTATATATTAGATATATATATATATATATATATATATATATATATATATATACAGTACATACCAAAAGTTTGGACACACCTCATTCAAAGAGTTTTCTATATTTTCATGACTATGAAAATTGTAGATTCACACTGAAGGCATCAAAACTATGAATTAACACATGTGGAATTATCTACTTAACAAAAAAGTGTGAAACAAATGAAAATATGTCTTATATTCTAGGTTCTTCAACAGGGGCGTACATAGAAATCATTGGGCCCCATAGCAAGAATCTGAATGGGGCCCCTAACCCCGCCCACTACCCCGGCCCATCCCACATGCTACACTGGCTCCTCCCATGCCACACCCCCATTTGCCAATAAAGAAATGTATACATGAGCTACTGATTTATTTATTTTTTTAAATTATGGAGACGTTATACTGAATGGGGGCAGCCACAAGGATGGATTATACTGTATATTATACAGCATGGTGTACGGATTATACTGTATATTATACAGCATGGTGTACGGATTATACTGTATATTATACAGCATGGTGTATGGATTATACTGTATACTATACAGCATGGTGTAGGGATTATACTGTATATTATACAGCATGGTGTACGGATTATAGTGTATACTATACAGCATGGTGTACGGATTGTACTGTATATTATACAGCATGGTGTACGGATTATACTGTATATTATACAGCATGGTGTACGGATTATACTGTATATTATACAGCATGGTGTACGGATTATACTGTATACTATACAGCATGGTGTACGGATTATACTGTATGTTATACAGCATGGTCTGTGGATTATACTGTATATTATACAGCATGGTGTACGGATTATACTGTATACTATACAGCATGGTGTATGGATTATACTGTATATTATGCAGCATGGTGTACGGATTATACTGTATATTATACAGCATGGTGTACGGATTATACTGTATATTATATAGTATGGTGTACGGATTATACTGTATATTATACAGTATGGTGTATGGATTATACTGTACATTGTATAGCATGGTACAGGGATTATAATATATACTGTACAACAAATGCATGGCGGTTACACCATGCCGGACAATATAGCCCCTGCGCCATGCTGTACAATATACAGTATATACACAGTGTAGAGGTATAATGTATATTGTCTGGCACAGTGTATGCATATACCCACACACATATACCCACACGCAAACATACACACATACATACACACACACACACATACATACACACACACAAACATACACACATACATACATACAAATACACACACATACCTACACATGAAACACATAAATACTTACAGTTACTTGTCCCTTGTACTGCCGACTCCACTCTGGAGGGGGCTGGGCCTTGATCTTCTTTCCCCTCTTTGCCGCGCTGCACAGGTCCTCCTCGTCCAGTAGCAGCGCGGCATGAGGGCGGAGGCGGGGCCAGCTGGAGCACACAGGAACGTTCGGGCAGTCCTGAGGTGAGCGGAGGTGAGCAGGCCAGGAGAGGCCCGGAGCGCAGGCAGGGCAGGACGCATCTTAATGATGCAAGTAGGGGGCGGGGCCTCCCGTGCGCTCCGGGCCCCTCCAGTGCCTGGGCCCCATAGCAGTGGCTTGTCCTGCCTCTATGGGCGGTACGCCACTGTTCTTCAAAGTAGCCACCTTTTGCTTTGATTACTGCTTTGCACACTCTTGGCATTCTCTTGATGAACTTCAAGAGGTAGTCACCTGAAATGGTATTCCGACAGTCTTGAAGGAGTTCCCAGAGATGCTTAGCACTTGTTGGCCCTTTTGCCTTCACTCTGCGGTCCAGCTCACCCCAAACCATCTCGATTGGGTTCAGGTCTGGTGACTGTGGAGGCCAGGTCATCTGGCGTAGCACCCCATCACTCTCCTTCTTGGTCAAATAGCCCTTACACAGCCTGGAGGTGTGTTTGGGCTCATTGTCCTATTGATAAATAAATGATGGTCCAACTAAACGCAAACCGGATGGAATAGCATGCCGCTGCAAGATGCTGTGGTAGCCATGCTGGTTCAGTATGCCTTCAATTTTGAATAAATCCCCAACAGTGTCACCAGCAAAGCACCCCCACACCATCACCTCTCCTCCTCCATGCTTCACTGTGGGAACCAGGTATGTAGAGTCCATCCGTTCACCTTTTCTGCGTCGCACAAAAACACAGTGGTTGGAACCAAAGATCTCAAATTTGGACTCATCAGACCAAAACACAGATTTCCACTGGTCTAATGTCCATTCCTTGTGTTCTTTAGCCCAAACAAGTCTCTTCTGCTTGTTGCCTGTCCTTAGCAGTGGTTTCCTAGCAGCTATTTTACCATGAAGGCCTGCTGCACACAGTCTCCTCTTAACAGTTGTTGTAGAGATGTGTCTGCTGCTAGAACTCTGTGTGGCATTGACCTGGTCTCTAATCTGAGCTGCTGTTATCCTGCGATTTCTGAAGCTGGTGACTCGGGTGAACTTATCCTCCGCAGCAGAGGTGACTCTTGGTCTTCCTTTCCTGTGAGCCAGTTTCTTTGTAGCGCTTGATGGTTTTTGCGACTGCTCTTGGGGACACTTTCAAAGTTTTCCCAATTTTTCGGACTGACTGACCTTCATTTCTTAAAGTAATGATGGCCACTTGTTTTTCTTTACTTAGCTGCTTTTTTCTTGCCATAATACAAATTCTAACAGCCTATTCAGTAGGACTATCAGCTGTGTATCCACCTGACTTCTGCCCAACACAACTCATGGTCCCAAACCCATTTATAAGGCAAGAAATCCCACTTATTAAACCTGACAGGGCACACCTGTGAAGTGAAAACCATTTCAGGTGACTACCTCTTGAAGCTCATCAAGAGAATGCCAATAGTGTGCAAAGCAGTAATCAAAGCAAAAGGTGGCTACTTTGAAGAACCTAGAATATAAGACATATTTTCAGTTGTTTCACACTTTTTTGTTAAGTATATAATTCCACATGTGTTAATTCATAGTTTTGATGCCTTCAGTGTGAATCTACAATTTTATATATATATATTTGGGGTGTATGTATTTTAAATACATAAAAGTACTTCCATTCACTCTTGCTTCTGGGGTGAAATTGCAGTCTGATACAGTCTGATACAGTTTTGGGGTGTATTTAGTTGATATATAACTACTTCCATTCATCCTTGCTTCTGGGGTGAATTTGCGGCCTGATACAACCAGTTTTGGGGTGTATTTTACACACACACACACACACATATATATTTGGGGTGTATTTATTTTAAATACATAAAAGTACTTCCATTCACTCTTGCTTTTGGGGTGAAATTGCAGTCTGATACAGTTTTGGGGTGTATTTAGTTGATATATAACTACTTCCATTCTTCCTTTCTGCTGGGGTGAATTTGCGGCCTGGCATGCTGCATGGGTGAAGAAAGCACGCAAAAAAAAGGATACTAGAGGTATTCACACCATAAAGGCTGAGAACCGATAACCTGAAAAGGGTTAGCCGCCGAGGCCGCTGTTTGTTGAAGCAGAACACTTCTCTATGCACTTTTAGGGTGGTCAAATTATTTTACATTTAATTAGATGCGTCAGTCAAGTCAAGTAGTTGTGGAGTTGGTGTGAAATAGCGGCCTGATACTACACACTTTAGGGTGAGTTCACACTTCAGTTATTTGCTCAGTTATTATCATGATTTTTTGTGAGCCAAAACCAGTAGTGAAGCCTACTCAGAGATAAGGTGTAATGGAAAGATCTGCACCTGTTCTGTGTTTTTGACTCAAACCTGGTTTGATACTACACATTTTATTGTGTTTAAATTCTTTTACACTTATTCTATGCGTCAATCAGTTGTTGCAGAGTTGGTGTGAAATTGCGGCCTAACACTATTGTTCTTTTACCCTTGCAGCTAATGTTACAGTACAGTATGTCTGACAGACAGGTGATGAGGAGAGATCCGCAGCTTCCTCCGGTAGGCGGGCATGTAGTGACAATGAGAGTCACGTGGGAACTGGTGTTGCGAGCGGTCAGACACGTGGTCCTGAGACTGGTGATGATGACATCAGTGACGTGCAGACAGTAGTGGATGATGATTATGATGTAGCCAATCGTACATGGGAGCCGGGTGAAGAGGTGGATTCATAATCATCAGGAGAAGAGGGAGGCAGCGGCTGAGCCAGCAGGGTCGTAGCGTGGCCATGAGTGAGCGAGATCATAGCAGTGTGAGATCTGTAGCCAAACGTGCCCGGGGTAGACCGCCTGCTACGCCAGAAAGAAGTAGTGGTGCAAGGGTTCACGGAAGCAGCTGTGGCAGGCAGTCAGTATGGAGTGGTGGGGGGAAAATGCCATACTCGGCGTTGTGGGAATATTTCATCAAGTTGCCGGAGGATGTCAGCATGTCCCACTTTGTGACTGGGCCACTGTGTTGATGATTCATGTGATTCCTCATGCAATCCCCACCCTCACCACTCTGTGACTGGGCCACTGTGTTGACAACTCGTGCGATTCCCACCCTTACCACTCTGTGACTGGGACACTGTGTTTACTACTCATGAGATTCCTCATGCGATTCCCATCAGGATCTGGGGATGTCCTTTGCTGTTTCACTGTGCACCCCATCATAATTATCACTGAGGGTTGAGATTTTTGTACAATCCATCTAGGATGTGAGGTGGCCTTTTGTTGGTGCACTATTCACCTCATCATTAGGGGCGGGACATTTCCCGGTGTGCCAAGGCCCCAGGGGACCACCCAAGTCCTCCTCACTGCTGCTGACCGGTTACATAATGACCTCTTAACAGTTTTTAACGCTGTGAGAATCAGGTACTCATGTACCTGGCCAGCAACCGCACATACCCTTCTGAATTCAGCTGCTGTGGCCAGCACTTCACCTCCTAAGCCCCCTGCTCCATAGATAACTAGAGGAAGAGGACAGAAGATGGTAGCTATTGATGGCCACCAGAGAGGACCAGCTTTTGGGCCAGTATATTGTGCTACACTGTGGTATTTGGTTGTGCTAGGATGGTATTTTGCACTATGGTATTGTTGACCCCGCCTACTTGTGTTGCCACACCTTCTGTTAATTTGGACCTGCCTACAAAATGGGGTCACTTTTAGTTTTTTTTCCAGGGACAATTTAAGTTCCCAGTCTGCCTCTGCCCATCATTGAGATCCCTAGAGGTTGAGATTTTTATACCGTCATCTCAGGATCTGGGGGTGCCTATTGTGGGCTCACCGTGCACCCCATCATCAAGATCACTGTGGGTTCATATTTTTGTACAACCATCTCAGGATCTATGGGTGCCCTTTGTTGGTTTTCCATGCGCCCCACAATCATGATCACTGGGGGTTCTGATTTTTGTTCAGTCATCCCAGGATCATGGGGCAATCTTTGAAGAGATTGGGAGATACATGAAAAAACTTGTCACAGGAGAGCAAGCACAGTCATTTTCCCTTCCTCAGAGTTGGGATTCAGCTAGTTTTGCCCAATTTTCCCGATGCAGTTGTTAAAATCACAAAATCACAACCAGATTGCAGAACCATATGCTTGCTGAATCTCACTACGGTGCTCTGTGCGTCTGTTAGTCAATAATACAAAGCTTGATGTTTCCATTGTGAGGAAGTGACAGGCCTCATATATGAGGGAAGGTATGTGTCTGCTAGAATGGTGCAGGAAACCTTTTAGAGGAGATGCATATCATGGTTTGCTATGTTTTCTCCACAATCCACTCTGGGTTTCACAGGTGGCCCATGTCCACGGCTCTCATTTAAAAGTGAGCAACAATCCTCAGGTGGGAGAGGATTTTGGAAAAGGATGCCTGCAGAGGCTCTGTGTGGTCCTGTGGGACTACAAGGCTGAGGATGACTAAATGTTGGGGGCCCAGCGACACCTGAGGAAAGAGATATCGCACGGTCAGAGTCGGGAGGACTCTTGGACCATATCCCCACAAGGTACTGGTGTGTTCACAGCAAGGAAGCTGCTGGACCACATGGCTGAGTAAAGCCGGATCTCACCTTTTGTGTGAACTGCGTCTTACCGGTGAGTTAGGGAGACCTATGTATTAGGTAGAGCCCAGACGGACAGCTGTTTATTTTGTATTTGTGGTGCTGGAGTCTCACACAGTAATGTTAACTGGGTACTGCTTAAAGTGACACAATAAAGCACTGTTTGAGCTTGAAAACCACCTGTTTGATGAGAAGTCTGTCACTGCTGACTCCCTGAGAGGGCGATCCCTTACACCATATACACATTACGGATTCTGAGCCATTATATTTGGGTTATTTGAGCAGAGCCTGTAGCCATTGATCGCCCCCTCCTCTCACCATATGACACCCTTCAGTCCCACCCCAGCCCAGTGACATCAGGCTTTTGTGGTAACCCAGACTTTACCAGTACCTGCTGTCCCAGCCCTTTAACCATATAATTGACAGTAATGTGTGATATCTCTATTTCATGTATGACAGATGCATGACAAAAGAAAAAGTGGATACATATGAATTATTAAACAAGTCATTTGAAAAGTATTAGAGTGTGTACACCCTCCCTTCTGAATGGTTGATAACAGAGAATGAAACATTTTAGCTCATTAAGATAGAATTAAGATTAGTGTCCCTTCAATATTCAGCTACAGGTTATAATGAAATAATTCAGAAAAAGGCTGTCACTAGCTAGACAATGTGTCTATGTGGTGCCCACCTCTTTGGCGCAGCACATACCTCATCGCCAAAGTGTACTGCTTTCTGGCTGGTCAGGATCTTGAACACTGGGTAAGAGAGCACAGACTCTCCTTGACTCCTGTGTATGGCATATCTCTTATGCAGATCTGGCTCCACCAGACTCCCGTCTATGGCTGCGTCCCGCTGCTTGGGCTGTGACCTCTCCCACTGGACACTGTAGCGCTGCTGCATCCGCTCCTTGTCTTGCATGATCTTCTTAGCCATGGAGTTGAGCGATGAGAAATAAGCAAATCGGTTCCTCTCCTTCTCATCCAGGGGCCGTTTACCTGACACAGAGATCCGGGCTGCGGCTATTGCCGCCGCCATGGAAGCCATTCCCTCTGTCCCTTGTGTGGACTGTATTGTTTAAATATGTCCTGGCATCCTGAAGCTACACTGGCACTGAGCACCCAGAGGAGGCAACCATCCACATTCTTCTTCATCTGCTCCAGTACAGTCTGCAGTAACAGTAACTTCCTTTATCCTCCTCCCTCCACACATCCCATCCTCCATGTCACCTTATATGTGGCTTACTGTTAGCTCAGGAATGCACTGGAGTTGAGATTTTTGTACAGTTATACTAGGATCTGGGGGTGCTTTTGTTGACTCACTGTGCATGTCATGATCACTGGGGAAGGGGGTTGAGATTTTAGTATTGTCCATCCAGGATCTGGGATTGCCTTTTGTTGGCTCACTGTGTGATCATTGGGGGTTGAGATTTTTGTACAGTTGTCCCAGGATCTGTTGGTGCCCTGTGTTGCCTCACTGTGCACCTCATTATCGTGATGACTGGGGGTTGAGTTTTTTGTACAGTCCATCCAGGACCTGGGGGTGCCTTTTGTTGACTAACTGTGCACTCTATCATTGTGATTACAGGGGGTTGAGATTTTTGTACACTCCTTCCAAAATCTATGGGTGCCCTTTTTGGTTCACTTTGCACCCCATCCTTGTGATCACTGAGGTTCAGATTTTTGTTCAGTCATCCCAGTATCAGGGGGCAACCTCTGTTGGCTCACTGGGCACCTCATTAAAATTAAAATTGGGAGATATATAAAGAAATCTCTGTGCCACAGGAGAGGAAGCACAACTATTTCCGTTCCTCAGGGGTGGGAGTCAGCCAGTTCTACCCGATTCAATTGTTAAAATCAAAACTGGATCACAAAACCATCCTGATTCCCCATCAGGTGCTCTGTACGGCTGTTAGCCATACGATCACCTTGCCAGTCCTCAGGATGGTGATACAGGTACGAAAGCCAATGGCACCCATTCCCGACGTTCACCCTCATAGTTTCATACCACTAGACCTGAAGCATGTCAAGTAGTAGAATGTTTCAGGCGATTGAAAGTGATTATATTGTTTTGCCTTCCTGCGCTGGGTGCTGGGGGCACTATAGGGGTCAGAATAAGTACAGGGGGATTATAAGCACTGGACTACTATTGGGGACATTATAAGCATCGGGGCACTCTGGAGGATTATAAGGACTGGAGCTGACACCACAGAGGCATGAAATGAATGGGGAACTATAGGGGCATTATAAGTACTCTGGCCAGTATTGAGGACATCATAAGTACTGGGGGCACTATAGGGGTTGTTATAAGTACTGGGGCACTATAGGGAAGGACTGAAATAATTATAACTATTAGGAGCACTATAGGGGTGATTATAAGTACTAGGAAAATATGTAGAACATGAAGTACTGGGTGCACTATGTAGGTATGTAAGTATAGAGGGCACTTTGGGGAAGATTATTTTTACTATGTGGGCATTATTACTACTGTGGGTACTATGAGGACATTATTATTGGGCAAAATATGGTGGGCATTACTGCTAATGAGGGCAATCTAGGGGAGTATTTTCACTATTAGGGGCACTGTTACTAATGAAGCGCTCAGGCAGAGAATTATTACTATAAGGGCCCATTCATACGACTGTATGGTTGCTGTGCCCATGTTGCAGATGGCAAATAGCTGTCCACAAATCATGGACACTGCTGTGGACCCACTGATTTGAATCGTTCTACTATCTGCAAGATACTGCAAAATATGGTGGCTGACCTCTAATCTACCAGCCACTCTTATGCTGCCCCCTCCCCTGTGTTCACCTTCACCACAGTTCCTGTGGGGCTAAATATACCACCAGCTAAAAGGCCCAAAATATTTATATAATGTATATAGTGTAGGTGTATCTACTGGAAGTATAGAGTATATATGGAGTGTAGTTTACACTGACGAGCAAAAGGTTAACAATGTTATGAACTTTTGACTTTCAGGCTCCATATTACATCATCCACCAAAGGCATCAAACGTGAGACTACCATCATTGTATAGACAATCATCTTGTCTATCTCATACATAAATCGGACTTGCAAATATTTAGCATATGATTAGTTATGCAGATTCTTGTTATGTAACTGCATTGTTACGGTTTTGCTCCTGGAATTGGAACAATTTTTTTCTTCTTGTGTACTACAAATTACTACCTGTTCTCACATTTCCTAATAGCTCAGTGTGTTATTAGGTTGATTCCCGAATTCAGCAGAAGCCATGAAAAATCTTTTTCCAAGAAAAGAGAAATAGCATCATTCAGCTCGTCAATAGCGCTGCCTCGGCCAAGAGAGGGCAGTGGAGGTGGCTCGTATGCTTTGTGAGGCCCCATTCACACGACCGTATAAATGGATCCGCATCCGTTCCGCAACTTTGGGGACCGGGTGCGGACCCATTCATTTCAATGGGGCCGCAAAAGATGCGTACAGCACACTATATAGCGCTAGCCATGTGCGGTCCGCAAATTGCGGAACGCACATGGCCGGTATCCGTGTTTTGCGGATCCGCAATTTGCGGACCGCAAAACACTTACGGTCGTGTGAATGGGGCCTAATAGTGAGATCACAGATGTCCATGCAAGCACCGTGTGACACACATAACACGAGTATGGAATGGTGGCCCGAAAAAAGTGAAAATGACTCGACTTCAATATCATCAAAAGAAGTGTTGGCTCAAGTTTGCAAAAAAGTACAAATAGTGGACAGTAGAAGATTACCAACAGGTGATTTGGAGCAATGAAATGAAAGTCAATAGACTGGGCTCTGAAGGGTGCAAATGGGTCTGAAAGAAACAAGGGAAAAGGGGGCTAATGAATCGGGCAGTTGAAGGAACTGTCAAGTTTGGTGGAGGAAGACTGATGATATAGGGTCGTATCACAGCCAAAGGCATTGGATACCTGACAGGGATTGATGGTGGTCTCAATGCGGAGCTATATGTGAATATCCTACAAGACGGATTACCTCATACACTCGAGTACTATAGGTATGAAAAGAACAACATAGTGTTCCAGCAAGACAACGACCCGAAGCATACGCTGGGATTGGCGAAGAAATGGTTCAATGACAATGGAGTAGAGGTGTTGGATTGGCCCCAACAGTTCCCAGACCTCAACCCAATTGAACACTTGTGGATATGGTTGACGAAAAAGCCATATTCATATCCAAGTGAGTCGACCAGTATGCACCAACATTGGGAACGTGTAGAAGAGACCTGGAAACAGATTTTGGTCAAGACATGCTTGAATCTGATCAAGGGCATCCCCAGAAGGATTCAGGCAGTGTTGAAAGCCAAAGGTGGATTTACAAAATACCAACAAAATAATAAAAATAAAAATTTGAATTTTAAGAGCAAAACAGTAACAATGCAGTTACATGGCAAGAATATTCATAACTAATCATATGCTAAATAGTTACAAGTCCAATTTATGTATGAGATAGCCAAGATTATTGTCTATAAAATGATGGAAGTCTTATGTTCGAAGCTGTAGTGGATGGTGAGATATGGAGCCTGAAATCAAAAGTTCAAAACATTGTCATGCTTTTGCTCTTCAATGGATACACTGTATGGTATATTGTTTGTGTAGTACATACAGTACACTATATGTGTTTGTAATTGGTGTATGTGTGTGCAGTGTATAAATGGTGTATGTAGTTGATATATGGTTTTAGTGTGTGTATGTGGGATATACACTCACCGGCCACTTTATTAGGTACACCATGCTAGTAACGGGTTGGACCCCCTTTTGCCTTCAGAACTGCCTCAATTCTTAGTGGCATAGATTCAACAAGGTGCTGGAAGCATTCCTCAGAGATTTTGGTCCATATTGACATGATGGCATCTCACAGTTGCCGCAGATTTGTCGGCTGCACATCCATGATGCGAATCTCCCGTTCCACCACATCCCAAAGATGCTCTATTGGATTGAGATCTGGTGACTGTGGAGGCCATTTGAGTACAGTGAACTCATTGTCATGTTCAAGAAACCAGTCTGAGATGATTCCAGCTTTATGACATGGCGCATTATCCTGCTGAAAGTAGCCATCAGATGTTGGGTACATTGTGGTCATAAAGGGATGAACATGGTCAGCAACAATACTCAGGTAGGCTGTGGCGTTGCAACGATGCTCAATTGGTACCAAGGGGCCCAAAGAGTGCCAAGAAAATATTCCCCACACCATGACACCACCACCACCAGCTTGAACCGTTGATACAAGGCAGGATGGATCCATGCTTTCATGTTGTTGACGCCAAATTCTGACCCTACCATCCGAATGTCGCAGCAGAAATCGAGACTCATCAGACCAGGCAATGTTTTTCCAATCTTCTACTGTCCAATTTCGATGAGCTTGTGCAAATTGTAGCCTCAGTTTCCTGTTTTTAGCTGAAAGGAGTGGCACCCGGTGTGGTCTTCTGCTGCTGTAGCCCATCTGCCTCAAAGTTCGACGTACTGTGCGTTCAGAGATGCTCTTCTGCCTACCTTGGTTGTAACGGGTGGCAATTTGAGTCACTGTTGCCTTTCTATCAGCTCGAACCAGTCTGCCCATTCTCCTCTGACCTCTGGCATCAACAAGGCATTTCCGCCCACAGAACTGCCGCTCACTGGATGTTTTTTCTTTTTCGGACCATTCTCTGTAAACCCTAGAGATGGTTGTGCGTGAAAATCCCAGTAGATCAGCAGTTTCTGAAATACTCAGACCAGCCCTTCTGGCACCAACAACCATGCCACATTCAAAGGCACTCAAATCACCTTTCTTCCCCATACTGATGCTCGGTTTTTAACTACAGGAGATTGTCTTGACCATGTCTACATGCCTAAATGCACTGAGTTGCCGCCATGTGATTGGCTGATTAGAAATTAAGTGTTAACGAGCAGTTGGACAGGTGTACCTAATAAAGTGGCCGGTGAGTGTATAGTGTAATTACAGTATGTATGATTCTATCATATGTATATTTATTATGTATTGGTGTGGTGTATATGGTGTAGCTATGTACATTGGGGAAAAAAGTATTTAGTCAGCCACCAATGAGAGACAAAATGAGAAATCAAATCCAGAATATCACGTCTGATTTTTAAAGAATTTGTTTGCAAATTATGGTGGAAAATAAGTATTTGGTCACCTACAAACAAGCAAGATTTCTGGCTCTCACAGACCTGTAACTTTAAGAGGCTCCTCTGTCCTCCACTCATTACCTGTAGTAATAGCACCTGTTTGAACTTGTTATCAGTATAAAAGACACCTGTCCACAACCTCAAAGTCACACTCCAAACTCCACTATGGTGAAGACCAAAGAGCTGTCAAAGGACACCAGAAACAAAATTGTAGAACTGCACCATGCTGGGAAGACTGAATCTGCATTAGGCAAGCAGCTTGGTGTGAAGAAATCAACTGTGGGAGCAATAATTAGAAAATGGAAGACATACAAGACCACTGATAATCTCCCTTGATCAGGGGCTCCACGCAAGATCTCACCACGTGGGGTCAAAATGATCACAAGAACTGTGAGTAAAAATCCCAGAACCACATGGAGGGACCTAGTGAATGACCTACAGAAAGCTGGGACCAACGTAACAAAGGATACCGTCAGTAACACACAACTCCGCCAGGGACTCAGATCCTGCAGTGCCAGACGTGTCCCCTGCTTAAGCCAGTACATATCCGGGCCCATCTGAAGTTTGCTAGAGAGCATTTGGATGTTCCAGAAGAGTATTGGGAGAATGTCATATGGTCAGATGAAACCAAAGTAGAACTGTTTGGTAGAAACACAACTCGTCGTGTTTGGAGGAGAGTGAATGCTGTGTTGCATCCAAAGAACACCATACCTACTGTGAAGGGACCAGGACGACTGATCCGTGTACATGAAAGAATGAATGGGGCCATGTATCGTGAGATTTTGGGTGCAAACCTCCTTCCATCAGTAAGGGCATTGAAGATGAAACATGGCTGGGTCTTTCAGCATGACAATGATCCCAAGCACACCGCTAGGGCAACGAAGGGAGTGGCTTCGTAAAGAAGCATTTCAAGGTCCTAGAGTGGCCTAGCCAGTCTCCAGAATTCAACCCCATAGAAAACCTTTGGAGGGAGTTGAAAGTCCGTGTTGCCCAGCGACAGCCCCAAAACATCACTGCTCTAGAGGAGATCTGCATGGAGGAATGGGCCAACCTTGTGAAGACTTACAGAAAACGTTTGACCTCTGTCATTGCCAACAAAGGATATATAACAAAGTATTGAGATGAACTTTTGTTATTGACCAAATACTTATTTTCAACCATAATTTGCAAATAAATTCTTTAAAAATCAGACAATGTGATTTTCTGGATTTTTCTCATTTTGTCTCTCATAGTTGAGGTCTACCTATGATGTCAATTACAGGCCACTCTTCTGGGAGAAATTGCACAATTGGTGGCTGACTAAATACTTTTTTCCCCACTGTATATGTAGTGTCTATATGGTGCATTTATATGTGTATAGTGTCAGGTAACTCCTCCTGTACCCTCTCTCACATTCCCCTCTTTTGAGGTTCACACCATCAGACTCTTCCATCCATTCCCCCAGAGAGTTGCAGTGGTCTATCATCCCCCAGGCTCCGCCCACCAATTCCTGGATCACTTTGCAGCTTGGCTTCCTCACTTCCTATCTTCTAAATCATCAACTCTTATTATGGGTGATTTTAATATCCCCATTGTTGATCCTATCTCCCCATCAGCCTCTCACTTTCTCCTCCTCTCTTGGTCTATTACAAATTACTTCATCTGCCACACATGAACAGGGCAATACACTTGATCTAGTCTTCTTCCGTCACTGCTCAGTTTTAAACTTTAGTAACTCATCCTTCCCACTTTCCGACCACAATCTTCTTTCACTTACTATTAACACCTCTCACGTTTTTCTTGACAATCCTACTTTTCACAGAAACCTACACACTATTAACTGCCAGCAACTTATTAACACCCTACAACTAGCTCTTACCCCAATCTCTTCCCTCTCCTGTCCAGACTTGGCTGACAATCATTACAACCAGACCCTCAAAACCACCCTAGATGAAGTTGCTCCAATATCAACCCGACCTTCCCGACACAGAGCACGGCAACCCTGGCACACATCTGAAACAAGTCTTCTCCAGCGCTGCTCCAGATGTACAGAACGCTTATGGAGAAAATCACGAATATCAGCAGACTCCCTCCATTATAAATTTATGCTCAAAACTAGAGATGAGCGAACGTGCTCGTTACGAGCGCTGTAGCGCTCGGCTCCCCTGTGAACGAATGCCCGCAGGTATTGCGGATCCGTCCTCAGCTGCATGTAAGTCAATGGGGACGGATCCATTTGGTATGACACTCATACCAAACGGATCCATCCCCACTGACTTTCAGTCGGGTGAGGAGGACGGATCCGTTTGGTATGAGTGTCATACCAAATGGATCCGTCCCCATTGACTTACATGCAGCTGAGGACGGATCTGCAATGCCTGCGGGCATTGCGCAGGGGAGCCGAGCGCTACAGTGCTCGTAACGAGCACGTTCGCTCATCTCTACCTTGCCAAACGAAGTACTTCTCTCTCATCTCCTCAGTCTCAAAGAATTCAAAACGATTCTGACACTTTTCATTCCCTTCTAAGCCCTGAAGTTCCAGAACCCATCACTGACCTCTGCGCTGATGGCATGTCCACCTACTTCAGAGACGATTAGCTGAATCCGGCAGGAAATAATCTCCCAGTCCCCAAATAATTTCAATCCTCCTCCCTCCCAATCCTCCACATGCTCTCTTTTGGTTCTCTTCCTATCTCTCTGGCCGCTCCTTTAGTGTATCATTCGATGGCTCTTCTCTCCCTCTTGATGTTGGCATTCCTCAGGGGTCAGTACTAGGTCCTCTACTCTTCTCCCTCTATACAGCCCCCATCGGACAGACTATCAGTAGATTTGGCTTTTGGTACCATCTCTATGCTGACGACACCCAACTATACACTTCATCCCCTGACATCAGCCCTGCTTTACTCCAAAACACCAGTAATTGTCTGGCAGCTGTCTCTAACATCATGTCCTCTCTGTATCTAAAACTAAACTTCTTGTCTTTCCCCCCATCTACTAACCCACCTACACTTGATATTTCAATTTCGGTCTGTGGCACTATCATAACTCCTGTGCAAAGTGCCCGTTGTCTTGGGGCCACATTTGATTCTGATCTTTCCTTTGTTCCCAATATTCAATCACTTACACGCTCTTGTCGTCTGCACCTCAAGAATGTCGCCAGAATCCGCCCTTTTCTTACTGTGGAAACAGCAAAAACTCTTGTTGTTGCCTTGATTCATTCTTGTCTTGACTACTGCAACACATTACTAATCGGTCTCCCTCTGTCTAAACTCTCCCCCCTTCAGTCTGTCCTAAATGCTGCAGCTAGGCTCATCTATCACCTGCTACACTGATGCTACTAGTCTATGCCAGTCACTTCACTGGTTGCCCATCCACCACAGAATACAGTTCAAACTTCTTACCCTCACCCACAAAGCTCTCCACAGCTGCACCTCCATACATCTCCTCCCTCATCTCCGTCTACCACCCTACTCGTGCTCTCCGTTCTGTTAGCGACCTTAGATTAATATCCTCCTCCATAATTCGTACCTCTCACTCCAGTCTTCAAGACTTTTCTCGAGCTGCACCTACTCTCTGGAATACTCTGCCCCGGAGTATTAGATCAATTCACAACTTCTCTACCTTCAAACGTACCTTAAAGACACATGTTTTCAGGCAGGCTTATCAAGCTTCCTAAAATGACCTCTCCCCGACTAAACCTCCTCCCACCAACTCCTCTGGCATGAACTCGATCCTCTAACAGGCCCAAACCCATATGAGATTGTCCGGCACCACTCCACTTTCAGTACAATTATGGCTCGAATCCTACGTATCCCAATCAACTACCTTATGTGTCAGCCAGTTACTTTTGTACATGAACCCTATGAATTTGTAAAGCGCTGCGGAATATAGTAGTGCTATATAAATAAATATTATTATTATGGTGTGTGTGTCTGTACAGATGTGTCCACACTTAACTGTTCATTTATCTCAACTTTGCCAGATATGTCTATCACAAAATTCCAATGCTATAATTCAAGATAAAGCTCGTTTATGGGTACCAAAAGTGCCTACAATACAACAGTTCAGACAGCAAGTGGCTTGTTCACACATCAGTTATTTCCATCAGTTTTTGTGAGCCAAAACCAGGAGTGGAGGCTACACAGACAAGGTATAATGAAAATATCTGCACCGGTTCTGTGGTTTTGACCCGCACCTGGTTTTGGCTCACAATAACTGATGGAAATAACTGATCAAAGAACAGACGTGTGAACAAGTCTTGTATCTAATCTCATCATGTGTGATATTTGCCTGATAAGCTGCTGTATCTAATACTATCATGTGTGATACTGTTGACTGAACTATGTATCTAATTCCTTCATATATTATACATCTGCTGTACCATCTATGTCATGGATGGCCAACCTGTGGCTCTCCAGCTGTTGCAAAACTACAACTCCCAGCATGCCCAGACTGCCTACACCAATCAGCCTACAGCAGGGCATGGTGGGAGTTGTAGTTTTACAACAGCTGGAGAGCCACAGGTTGGCCATCCCTGATCTATGTAATCCTATCATGTAAAATGCAGTGTACTGAACTATGTACAGTACAGACCAAAAGTTTGGACACACCTTCTCATTCAAAGAGTTTTCTGTATTTTCATGACTGAAAATTGTAGATTTACACTGAAGGCATCAAAACTATGAATTAACACATGTGGAATTATATACGTAACAAAAAAGTGTGTCTTATATTCTAGGTTCTTCAAAGTAGCCACCTTTTGCTTTGATTACTGCTTTGCACACTCTTGGCATTCTCATGATGAGCTTCAAGAGGTAGTCACCTGAAATGGTTTTCACTTCACAGGTGTGCCCTGGTGGATACACAGCTGATAGTCCTACTGAATAGACTGATAGAATTTGTATTATGGCCAGAAAAAAGCAGCTAAGTAAAGAAAAACGAGTGGCCATCATTACTTTAAGAAATGAAGGTCAGTCAGTCTGAAAAATTGGGAAAACATTGAAATTGTCCCCAAGTGCAGTCGCAAAAACCATCAAGCGCTACAAAGAAACTGGCTCACATGAGGACCGCCCCAGGAAAGGAAGACCAAGAGTCACCTCTGCTGCGGAGGATAAGTTCATCCGAGTCACCAGCCTCAGAAATCGCAGGTTAACAGCAGCTCAGATTAGAGACCAGGTCAATACCACACAGAGTTCTAGCAGCAGACACATCTCTACAACAACTGTTAAGAGGAGACTGTGTGCAGCAGGCCTTCATGGTAAAATAGCTGCTAGGAAACCACTAGGACAGGCAACAAGCAGAAGAGACTTGTTTGGGCTAAAGAACACAAGGAATGGACATTAGACCAGTGGAAATCTGTGCTTTGGTCTGATGAGTCCAAATTTGAGATCTTTGGTCTTTGTGCGACGCAGAAAAGGTGAATGGATGGACTCTACATGCCTAGTTCCCACCGTGAAGCATGGAGGAGGAGGAGGTGTGATGGTGTGGGGGTGCTTTGCTGGTGACACTGTTAGGGATTTATTCAAAATTGAAGGCATACTGAACCAGCATGGCTACCACAGCATCTTGCAGCGGCATGCTATTCCATCCGGTTTGCGTTTAGTTGGACCATCATTTATTTATCAACAGGACAATGACCCCAAACACATCTCCAGGCTGTGTAAGGGCTATTTGACCAAGAAGGAGAGTGATGGGGTGCTACGCCAGATGACTTGGCCTCCAAAGTCACCAGACCTGAACCCAATCGAGATGGTTTGGGGTGAGCTGGACCGCAGAGTGAAGGAAAAAGGGCCAACAAATGCTAAGCATCTCTGGGAACTCCTTCAAGACTGTTGGAATACCATTTCAGGTGACTATCTCTTGAATCTCATCAAGAGTATGCAAAGCAGTAATCAAAGCAAAAGGTGGCTACTTTGAAGAACCTAGAATATAAGACATATTTTCAGTTGTTTCACACTTTTTTGTTAAGTATATAATTCCACATGTGTTAATTCATAGTTTTGATGCCTTCAGTGTGAATCTACAATTTTCATAGTCATGAAAATACAGAAAACTCTCTGAATGAGAAGGTGTGTCCAAACTTTTGGTCTGTACTGTATCTAATCTTATGCATGATACTGCTTGTTGTACCATTTATCTAATCCTATCATGTGCGATACCGCCTGCTAAACTGCTGTATCTAATCTTTTCATATGTCATACAGTCTGTTGTTCCATGTATCTAATCCTACATAGAGTTTTGGTGAATCTGCCAGTGGGTTTGTGGTGGAACTGGGAATACAAATAATGTACCCTCTGGGTACAAGCACAAATTTGTGTCTAGAAAATACACAATGTGATACACATTTGATTCACTGAGGTAAAATATCACCCTTTATTTCATTATTGTCTTGACATCAGTTGAAACTTCCATCAAAAGATTGTGCTTTCAAAATATTCAGCTGCAATATTCTCCATACTAAAATTCAAGTATATTTAGCATGTACGAGGTATATCTCATGGTTGCACCATTTCCTCTTTATCCAGACATCACATTTTTGTTCGTTTTACAATAGTGATAGCTGCCTTTAAACAAAGATATAAAATAAAATCTGTAATTTAATTACTGCTTCCAGTGCTTTCTGTTATCCAATTATTTCCATTCTTTTCCTGATTAAAGAGGCAATTAACAATATGGAGAATACATAGGTAAAACAATGACTGTCACATCCATTAATCTTGTTCTTTGGGATAAACCAGAGATTGGATTAATAATAATCAGCTGTTCAAATAGTTTAATTTTAATTAATCCTCCAAAAATGGTCTAAGAAGCGACTAAAACTATAAAACCAAACACCCATTAACAGAAGATCAGTTCGGTTACACAAAGATAATCAAGTGTACAAGATACATTTTATGAAAAGGGGTTGTTCACTAGGCAGCCACTCTCTATATGCAAGTACTGGGGGAAGGGGTGTCACACAGTCAGAAACCCCCGGTATTAGCCAGAGAAGAGAGTTGCTGCAAAAGATAGCTCTAGAGCAGGGATGCTCAACCTGCAGCCGTCCAGCTGTTGCAAATCTACAGCTCCCAGCATGCCCTAGTAGCTGTAGGCTGTCCAGGCATACTGGGGGTTGTAGTTTTGCAACAGCTGAAGGGCCGCAGGTTGGGCATCCCTGCTCTAGAGAATCTCTGTTGGTAAAACTGTATGTCTGACAGTGCTGGGCCACCCGTGCAGTCAGCCGGTAGACCTTCTAAAGGAACATGCGTTGTCCACAGTGGACAACCTCTTTAAACCAATTATTTATCTGATGCCATATAAAAGATTGTCCATGTGTTCTACTGTTAATTTGCATTTACATGGCCCCAGAATCTGGCAGATTATTGGGAACGACCGTTCCTGACAATCTGACCACGTAAACGTACTGCCAATCACCCGATGAATGAGCATTTCGCTCATTCATCGGGTTATCCTGTTATTTATGCAGGCACCACCAATCATGGCTTCTGGGCAGCAGATTGTGCGGTCTAAACAGCAATCTGCTGCTCAGAGACCATGATTCTGTATGAGGACAAGAGATCACTATTGCGATCCCTCATCCTCATACAGTGAAGGATATCTCCGCATGTAAATGCAGCGGTCTACTTCACTGAACGAGCAGCCGACTGTTGGGAAGGAAAGCTTCCTTCCAGACAATCGTTTGACCAGTCAGCCCCTGTAAATCCAGCTTTAGTCATTGTTCTGAACCATATCACCATAGAATTCGGAGAAAGCAAACTCCTGAATATCAGGACTTTTTGGCATGCGCTGGCGCTGTTAGAGTCTAGCAGCATAAAACTGATGACAGGTTCCCTTTTAAAGGGGTTTAGGGGCAGAAAGGATTAAAAGAAAAAATAAGCATTACTCATCCTCACTGATCTGCCACTGCTCTGGGCCCTGCCGTTTTCCACCTCCTGTTCCCAGTTCAACACACAGGAAATGGTTGAAAATGCCTGCTTAGCCAATCACTGGCTACAATGGCGACCTGCGTCAGCCAGTAACTAGCAGAACAGCATTCCCTGCCATTTCCTGTGTGTTAAACCGGAACCACAATATGAAGTCAGCCGGATCCATAACAGCAACCGATCTTGTTTGCTACGGTCGCCAAAAGACCGTAAATAAGAGTTTGCCGTTGCATGGTTGCTGTGGGAAAGTCCTCCACTTTCCACTGGGGTATATATAGTGTTAGCCCATGCATTTTCCCTGTGAGCACTATCGGCAAGTACTGAAAGCTACATTCACTGGAGAAAGGAGGAAGGACACAGGAAATATGGGTTTTAAAGATGACCACCCAGGGCTTGTCTACCCAGGAGCATGGTTCATTTCAAACTTATCTCTAACATGTACCAACTTCCAAATATGTTTAGCACCTGAAAAATTGAGTGATTTAAGGATTAAATAGGGGGTTTTGCTATCAATACAACTAGTGGTGTAGAGCAGCACTATGCAGGTACTGCCTCTTAGCCTCATTACGTTCAATGGGGTTCTGTTGCAGTTCCCTGGCCAATGCCTCCTCTGTGGTTGTGCATTTCAGAGAAAGGGTCTATGGCAATCCTACTGACCAGCAATCATTTTTATTTCTGAAATCCCTTTAAAATGTAACAAATTAAAGGGGTTGTCCGGTTTAATATACTGATGAGTAGGGATGAGCGATGGTACATCTGAAGTCGATTCACTAAAAACGTTGTTCTAATACTGTACGGAGATCCCGCTCCTTACAGTATTACAATATATTGGCTCTGATGAGTCGAAGTTATTACTTTGCGAAGCCGTGCGAGACTTTGATTAGTAACTTTGGGAATTAAGTATTACTGTAAAAAAACCCTGGTACCAAACTTGTGTTTAGTACCAAGGTTTTTTACGGTAATACTTAATTCCCAAAGTTATTACACAAAGTCTGGCGTGACTTTGCGAAGTACTAACTTCAGCTCACCGAAGCCAATACATTCTAATACTGTACGGAGCGGCATCTCCTTACAGTATTAGAGCAAAGTTTTTAGCGAATCGACTTCAGATGTACCGGTAAGTCGATTCGCTCATCCCTACTGATGAACAATCCTCAGGATAGGTCATCGATATCACATCGAAGGAGTTCTGACTCTCGCTCCTCCCTATCCTGAGGATAGCTCATCAATATCTGAAACCGGATAATCCTTTTAATATTCCTATCAGCTCTATAAACACAAATGATTTGCTTGGTGTAACCTAGAAACAAATTTATATTTATAGGGGTAGTATCAGGATTCTACAACTGATGGCCTATTCTCCGGATAGACCTTCACTATCTGATCAGCAGGGGTTCAGCATTCCAAACCTGTGCTGATCAGTTGTTCTGCAAAAGTTCCAGCACTGGAATTGCACAGCTCTGTCCACTGTATACTGGATGGACTGAGTAACTGCAGCGCTTCTCCCATTCACATCAATGACAGCAGTGCTTCAGTTATCAGCTCCATCTACTGCACAGTGAACAGAACTGTCTAGTTCCCAGCTGGAGCTGCTGCAGAACAGCTGATCAGCGGAGGTGCAGGGTTTTGGACACCCACTCATCATCCTGAGCATAGGCCATCACCTGGAATCCTGGACAACACCGTTAAAAAGAAAGTAAAAGACAGACACAGAAATAAATCAAAAGCAATCATCAATGCAAAACACGATTCTGACCAGTAATATGAGGGTCAGTAGCTTTTTTGATTTCACATTATGAACATTTTGGTTTGGTCTCTTAATTGCTCCATGTCATAATATCAGTTCAAGTTTTAATGAAAATGTAAAAAAACAAATACCCAAAGTGGTAAAGAACCTAGTTTGTTCACAATTGCACTTTTTTCAGGAAATAATAAAAACAAATATAATTTAATAAGCAAAAGGTCCCATTCAGTATAAATATAGAACCAGTCATGATTTCTTGATGCAGCGAAAGGAAGAGTCAGTGTTCAGGACTTCGATCATTGCTCTCAGTGTAGGAAATGATTCCGATACAGATGGAAGGCTCTTGTATGAAGTAGACAAGCTAGGGTACAAAACATTGTCATACTAGATTAATATTACAGGGGTTATCTAACTTTTTTACTGCATCCCCCTTTGTGTGAAGTAATACTTTTTACACTGGTACATATTAAAAATTGCTTACTGAGGGAGCGATGTGCTCCCTGTCCAATTATATGTGGTGGCCACTTCCACGATCATGTGTCGTAGATTGGGCATGTGATCCGAGCCTGGTTACAACACACAGCGCTGCCCCGGTAAGCAATTTGTTTATATGTACCAATGTAAAAAGCATTACTCTATACAAGGGGTTTCATGCAATATAAAAAAAAAACAAAAAAAAGAACAAAATTCGGATAACACCCACATACACACACAATTACATAGCTACGGTATATAGAAACTTTTATATATCCTACCACCAGAGGGAGCTTGCTGTATATGCATTTATATTGTTCTAATTGACCATTTCCACAGCTTCTGAGTTACAGAATCAGTGGGGGGGATTTATCATACACCGGCACACAGGTTTCGTCATATTATAGGCGCAGTCCATGTGCCTAAAAAGAAATCAGTTGAGAAAGGCTGGACAGGTCAAAACACTTCCTGAAAAACCAGTGCTGTTGGTTATAATAAAGCATACACCAAGCTGAATGAAATATGCTTGCTGGGATTCCTTGAATACTAAAAAGAAATCTATGGCAGCTCTGAGTTGAGATGTCTTAATTTATGCAAAAAAATTAAGATAAATGTGCTGGCTCCCTTCTTGGAAAGTGGTGAGGGCTGCATAGAAATGCCACTTGCGAAAAATTTTTCACAAACATGTAACTACCATAGACGTGAGTGGGAGTTGTGGGAACAGCATAGCACAGCCAGCTTAGCTAAGATGGGAATACCTTTTTAGGCTTCATGCATGCGACCTTATGTATTTTTGCGAACCCATTGACTTCAAAATACATGAGGTCCACATTTTGTGGCCAAGCATAGGAGAAGTTTTATCAGTTTGTGGAACGGACATACAAATGTGGAAAGCACATGGATCATCCATAAAAAGACAGAATATGTTCGCAAAATGCAGACCACAGATCCATTGAAGTTAATGCATCCACAAAAAAGATGTGGACAACACACAATTTGCGGCATGCACGACAGTTACATTCATGTGCCTGAGGCCTTAATGTAATAGGGAAAATGAAAACAAATGTCTGTTTCTAATGATGCATAAACTGTTCATCTTCATTAAAGGGGTTGTCTGGGCTTTTACTATTGATGACCTATACTCAGGATAGGCCATCAAAATCAGGTCGGCGGGGGTCCTACCTTCTCTCTTCCTGTCCCCTGCTGCGGTCTATGGTCTTTGCCATAGACAGCAGCAGTGAACAGGAAATCCATGACATGAGATCCATTTTATGTCGCACAGAATTATTTTGTTCCTGTGGTAATTTTGCCTTATTTTTTATACTGTTATTTTTTTTTATACAGAATTAAGAGTTTTTCATGTACCTTCTTAAATTCATCCAGCTTTTGGAAGTTTTGCTGAATGCTTCTGTTCCTAGTGCAGTCATAGCTTCAAAATCCACCAGCTAAAAACAAAATTGTGACAATTAGCGCATAAGCGCCAGCTTCAATGTAAACTCTAAATCACATGATTACAGAATAACCTAAAAACATAGAAACAGCATTTCCTACTTAAAGGAGCGAGACGTACGTGCTCACACTAGGTATTAAAATTCTCTTAAAATTAAAAACTTCATTTGTGCACAGGAATCTGTTATAAAATGGATAGTCTGAGAAAGCAGACATACCTTTCCTTTAGGAATCTTCCCTGAAACCTCTTTGCCACTGGCCATCAAAGCACCCATGATCACAGAATAGGCAACCACACTAAGACGGAGGGAATAAAAAAAAAACAAAACAGGGAAGCTTCTTTAGATGACATTGCTATTTGAATGATAAAAATGAGAGGTTTTAGTCTCAGATCCAGAAGTTACAGAAGTTAAGTCCCCAGTTGCTCCTATTCCAACACTGCCCATATCCCCCACAGCTACCTGCTTCCTCTTTTTGACACACAGTAAATGGTCAGCTAATCACTAGCTACAGTAGTGGGCCACCTC
This sequence comes from Rhinella marina, assembly GCA_900303285.1. Classification (NCBI taxonomy): domain Eukaryota; kingdom Metazoa; phylum Chordata; class Amphibia; order Anura; family Bufonidae; genus Rhinella; species Rhinella marina. The sequence goes on from ONZH01017803.1 coordinate 174,554, forward strand.
ACCCAACGATTGGCTGTCAGAATTGGAACAGTAGAAGAACAGTTAAGGGTAGGTCTTGTTATTTTGTTAAATTGTTGTAGAACATTGGTTTAAAAGTAAAGTCTTATTTGCATGACAACTCTTTAAAATGAACACTTCCATCAAAGAAAACACACAGAAAACTCCGATATAGTTAGGTAATCCATCCAGTTTATGGCTGCTGTGAGGGACGATGTTATCTGAAGGGTAATCCTCATAATAACAGTAGGTGTAGAATTAGGATAACAGTATCTCAGCTCTACTGTTATCTTGATAGGCCTAGAAAAAGATGTCCACAGAAGAGGACTACACTTAGCAGTGTAATGTATGATACTCTAAGGGCTGTATTACATTAAAAGATCAGGCAAACGATTGTCGGGAGGGAAGGGTTCCTTCCAGACAATCCCCTACTTGTCAGCAGAGGAGACCATGCAGCAATCTCCTCCAAAGTAATGGGATGAGTGATTGCCAATGCCATTGCTCTTCCCTATACTGGCTAGTTGTTTGCCGGCAGCAGATCATCAGGTAATCGGCGGCAGTATTACACTGCCAGATCATCATTAACGAGCCCTAAGTAAAGGTCCTTTTACACGGAAAGATAAATCGTATTAGCGATCGTAGATGAACGATTGAACGATGCAATGTAAATACCGTTTACACTGAAAGAGAAGTCGTTCACAATCTTCGTACTTTCGGTCGTTTTATAATCGTTATTACGATCGTTCCTTGCTCCTTGCCATAAGCATTACCATTACCATCTGCCAACGACTAAACGATTTTCGTTTAAACTGGAAGATTTTTCGAACGATGAACGATTAATTTATTGGCGGGACAAAAGATGCGATCAACGAGAAGCGAACGAAATCTCGTTCGTCGTTAAATCGTTACCCGTGTTTATACGCAACAATAATCGTGCAAATCCGAACGTTTGAACGATTATTTGAACGATAATCGGCTCGTGTAAAAGGGCCTTAACTCCAAGGGGTGCAGTCTGGTTGCAATGATAGTATGACTAAGAAGCAGGGCTGTGGAGTCGGTAAGCCAAAGCCCCGACTCAGACTCCTCAATTTCCCCTCACCCCGACTCCTACTCCCTCATACATGGAGCATGTTTAAGTGATAACTTTAAACAAATTTGCATAAAATCAATAGTACAGATAAGTCATGACAAAAACAGTTTGCAATCTATCAGGCTTCTCTGGGAACAGCTCACTAAGGGCCTGATCAGAGGCGTAGCTAGAGGTTCAGCACATGGGGAGGCGAAACATACTTGAGTGGGCCCCCCACTTATTGGCTTCCCAAACGCACGTTTCCAGCTTCACAGGCACATACTACTAGTTATGGTTATAATACTGTATTAGCAAGATGACTATATAAACTGCTAGATCATCTATGCTGTTAAGTACAGTACAATAGACTTTCTACATACCCTACTCTAAATACTCTACCACATAATGCAGTAAAATATAGGATTAATAGGAGTAAAAAAGGGGACTCCTATGTTAAAGGAAATCTGTCCCCAGCTTTTACATCACTTAACTAACAGGTCCTTGCCCCCATCAGACCTCAGATCGGCTTAATGTGCCCCCATCAGACCTCAGATCAGCGTATTGTGCCCCCATCAGACCTCAGATCAGCTGAATGTGCCCCCATCAGACCTCAGATCAGCTGAATGTGCCCCCATCAGACCTCAGATCAGCGTATTGTGCCCCCATCAGACCTCAGATCAGCTGAATGTGCCCCCATCAGACCTCAGATCAGCAGAATGTGCCCCCATCAGACCTCAGATCAGCGTATTGTGCCCCCATCAGACCTCAGATCAGCGTATTGTGCCCCCATCAGACCTCAGATCAGCGTATTGTGCCCCCATCAGACCTCAGATCAGCTGAATGTGCCCCCATCAGACCTCAGATCAGCTGAATGTGCCCCCATCAGACCTCAGATCAGCGTATTGTGCCCCCATCAGACCTCAGATCAGCTGAATGTGCCCCCATCAGACCTCAGATCAGCAGAATGTGCCCCCATCAGACCTCAGATCAGCGTATTGTGCCCCCATCAGACCTCAGATCAGCAGAATGTGCCCCCATCAGACCAGCTGAATGTGCCCCATCAGACCTCAGATCAGCAGAATGTACCCCCATCAGACCTCAGATCAGCAGAATGTACCCCCATCAGACCTCAGATCAGCAGAATGTTCCCCCATCAGACCTCAGATCAGCAGAATGTACCCCCATCAGACCTCAGATCAGCAGAATGTACCCCCATCAGACCTCATATCAGCAGAATGTGCCCCCATCAGACGTCAGATCATCAGAATGTGCCCCCATCAGACCTCAGATCATCAAAATGTGCCCCCATCAGACCTCAGATCGGCTTAATGTGCCTCCATCAGACTCCATAATGAAAGCGATCACTTGTATTCGCTTGATTGTACTAAGGCCATCCCTGCTGGGCCCCCCCAGAGGTACTGGGCCCGGAGCATCGCCTCCCCTGCCCCCCTCCCCCCCCCAGTAGCTACGCCTCTGGGCCTGATGTATGAAAACTGTCTAGGTCTAAGACTTTTTTTGTTGCCCATAGCAACCAATCAGAGCTCCCCTTTCATTTCTCCAGAGCACTATATGAAATGAAAGGGGAGCTCTGATTGGTTGCTATGGGCAACAAAGAAACTTCTACACCTAGACAGTTTTCATACATAAGGCTCTAGGTGTTTTACATCAGCAGCAGATAGAAGCCATGAGAGCAGCTAACCTCTCCAAACATGAGCTCAGAGGAAACAAAGCATACAGAGAGAACATGCACTGGACATAAAGGGCAGTACACAGTCATCTCAACTAAAAGCCTAAATCCTTAGACCAGGAATAGAACAGACATTTATAGGACATTTCATCATTTTCACAAATTCTTATAAAAATATATTCAGCACTTATTGCACTGAACTAAATGTACTAATTCATTATATATTTTAGGAGTCAGAGTCGGTCCATTTTATACCGACTCCACCAAAATGGTGACCAACTTCGACTCCGACTCCACGACTCCGACTCCACAGCCCTGCTAAGAAGATCAAGCAAGACTGTTGCTAACATTTCAAACAAACAGGAAGTTAAAGATCCGGACAGGAAGTGAAATAAAGAGACTTCAAAAAATATATCCCAGAAAAACTGATCTGTGTTTTTGTAAAATAAATAAATCAAATATTCACATATAGGAGGTTAATATGTCCAAATTCTATGTACTACTTATCTGAAGAAAAAAAAAGGAAAATCGGACATTTCATACATCAGAAAAGCTGGATTGAAAGATCCAAGAACTGAAATGCTAGTGATTAGCAGTCTCTTAATGCAGATCTTTGGTTCACGTCAAGTTTGGCTATCCTTTTCAGTTGTTTGTCTGATTTATTTTGTTTAAACAAATCCATAGGTTTTCAAAAGGGGAATTTCACATTAGCATTGGTTATTTCCGTTCTGCTTTGTTAGAGGTACAGAACAACGAAAATAACATTCCACGCATAACTGACATGAACAGACCCCACTGACTATAATGGGGTTCTTTTAGTTTCCATTCTGTGCCCTCTTTTTTGGTGGAAAAAAGTCCTGCATGCAGGACTTTCTTGTCCACTCTTTTTTTAGATAAATTTGTGAAGGAGGCCATGAACAGAGCCTCCAATGCAGATATGAAAATGCCCTTGAAAGTGTCTGTTTTTGTTTGATGAGTTTCCCTCTGGATCACAAATAATGCCAATCTCCTCATTTTTCTGTTCTGTTGAACTACAGAATCCCAAATGGATCTGTTATTCTATACTATGTACTGTATGTCTATGGCAAGAGGATACTAAAATGATACACATCCTGTTGCATGATCCTATGTTGAAAACATACAACATGACATTTAAACAGCATGAAAAAAAAATAGTATGAATTTAGCCTAACACTCACAGGTTCCTTTGTATCAAGAATGCAGGGAGAAGGAGCAACGCAGGGAGCCAGGTAAGTAGAATCAGTGTGAGGGGCCCAGGCATATGGGGGGGGGGGGGTTGCAGACTCAGATAACCCCTTTAAGTTATTTCTGGATTGAGAATTGGGACCCAGTCAATACTGGAACCTGCACACTTACATCACACCAGCTGCTGAACTCCACAGGTATGAGAAAAGCACTTAATGATGGCAGCAAAAAATAAAAAATAAAAGTATAAATAAAAATAAAAAGCTTTAGATTTTGAAAAATCTAAATAAATATATATACATAATTATAGTATGTACTTCTGCATTATAAAATACAAGAACTGAAAGACCTTGGCCAGTGCACTTTCATACACAGACTTTTCTGGTGCCAATATTCTGGACTGCTGCTAATACAGCAAAGATTAATCTGTGGACATTTATACACAAATGTCCAGCTGTTTGCAGCTGTTACTATCTATTGTTTAAAAAAAATGTATAAAATTCTGCAGTTTTCACACTGGCCACTAGGCCTAAAATATACCTGCCTTTTGAGAGCAGCTACATCATGGCCTACTTGACAATGGACATGAGCTGACCCCATTGACTTCTATGGGGGAATTTAGGCATGCTCTGTGACCTGTGCAGAGCTCAGGAGGGAGCTAATAAGCTGTGATATCACCTATTGTGAATGAATGATGGATTCTGATGGATATACAGTTGTTATTGTAATTCTACCTGTGGTGACAATGAAAACAGCTACTGAAAAGTTACCTGTACAGAACAAGAAATCATGACTTATTATTAGATCTAGTGGCCAGTGTGAAAATTACACAATTACCGTATTTTTCGCCCCCAATGTCACTGCGTCTTATGTGGCAAATACTAATGAGCGTTCCAAAGAACAATGAACTGCATTCACCTGTTCAGTAGAATTCTAATCAAATTAATAGGAATTCATCTTAAATTATTTTTAGTACAATTAAATAATTAAAATGGTGCCCCCAAATGGTAATGCTATTTATCTTCCATAGTTCTCCATAATTTACTATAAGCCCTCTCCATCCATCTGCCACTTTTCAGCTTCTGAGAACATAAGAGTAATATAAGCAGTTTATTGCAATTTCCAAATATTTTATTTGACTGATACTGATGACACTGACCTGGATCCCCTGGAGAGCGGCATTAAATTGTAGAAATAATACACCAATGACAGAATCAGTTCACATACAGCATCTGCCTCCTAGAAACAAAAATGAGAAGCATTCCAGGCATCAGTGGTGTCTTTCCAAGGTTAACAGCTTCATGGACATTATATTACTGTTGAGCGGTTTCACAGAAATGCACTGATTATTTTTCTGATTAAGCCAACACATCAGATGGGCCGAATAGTTGGTGTGACATTTGCGGAGCATTATGACAAACCAGGCATTTTTCATATAATATAAAGATGGCCTTGCTTTGTTTCTGTATTGATAGGGATTTCATGTGTTGAATACACAATGAAATTGGATATGCACAAAGCTAAAATGAACGCAGGTCTATAAATATGACAATACCTTCCAATCACCTTGAGAATACAGACAGCTGATATGTTCTAAAGTTCTGTAATAAACTCATTGGCACTGACTCTAGTTCATGCAGCAACATCAACTGGGCAAAGTATCCTCAACCAGTAGGTCAAAACATAAACCCCCTTTGTGCGACATGCTGTGTGTATATATATATATATATATATATATATATATATATATATATATATATATTTACACACACAGCACTGACCAAATGTTTGGACACACCTTCTCATTCAAAGAGTTTTCTGTATTTTCATAAAAGGCATCAAAACTATGAATTAACACATGTGGAATTATATACTTAACAAAAAAGTGTGAAACAACTGTAAATATGTCTTATATTCTAGGTTCTTCAAAGTAGCCACCTTTTGCTTTGATTACAGCTTTGCATACTCTTGGCATTCTCTTGATGAGCTTCAAGAGGTAGTCACCTGAAATGGTTTTCACTTCACAGGTGTGCCCTGTCAGGTTTAATAAGTGGGATTTCTTGCCTTTTAAATGGGGTTGGGACCATGAGTTGTGTTGGGCAGAAGTCAGGTGGATACACAGCTTAGAATTTGTATTATGGCAAGAAAAAAGCAGCTAAGTAAAGAAAAACGAGTGGCCATTATTACTTTAAGAAATGAAGGTCAGTCAGTCCGAGTCACCTCTGCTGCGGAGGATAAGTTCATCCGAGTCACCAGCCTCAGGAATCGCAGGTTAACAGCAGCTCAGATTAGAGACCAGGTCAATGCCACACAGAGTTCTAGCAGCACACACATCTCTACAACAACTGTTAAGAGGAGACTGTGTGCAGCAGGCCTTCATGGTAATTAGCTGCTAGGAAACCACTGCTAAGGACAAGCAACAAGCAGATGAGACTTGTTTGGGCTAAAGAACACAAGGAATGGACATTAGACCAGTGGAAATCTGTGCTTTGGTCTGATGAGTCCAAATTTGAGATCTTTGGTTCTAACCACGTGTCTTTGTGCGACGCAGAAAAGGTGAACGGATGGACTCTACATGCCTGGTTCCCACCGTGAAGCATGGAGGAAGAGATGTGATGGTGTGAGGGTGCATTGCTGGTGACACTGTTGCGGATTTATTTAAAATTGAAGGCATACTGAACCAGCATGGCTACCACAGCATCTTGCAGCGGCATGCTATTCCATCCGGTTCGCGTTTAGTTGGACCATCATTTATTTATCAACAGGACAATGACCCCAAACACACCTCCAGGCTGTGTAAGGGCTATTTGACCAAGAAGGAGAGTGATGGGGTGCTACGCCAGATGACCTGGCCTCCACAGTCACCAGACCTGGACCCAATTGAGATGGTTTGGGGTGAGCTGGACTGCAGAGTGAAGGCAAAAGGGCCAACAAGTGCTAAGCATCTCTGGGAACTCCTTCAAGACTGTTGAAATACCATTTCAGGTGACTACCTCTTGAAGCTCATCAAGAGAATGCCAAGAGTGTGCAAAGCAATAATCAAAGCAAAAGGTGGCTACTTTGAAGAACCTAGAATATAAGACATATTTTCAGTTGTTTCACACTTTTTTGTTAAGTATATAATTCCACGTGTTAATTCATAGCTTTGATGCCTTCAGTGCGAATCTACAATTTTCATAGTCCTGAAAATACAGAAAACTCTGAATTAGAAGGTGTGTCCAAACTTTTGGTCTGTACTGTATATATATATAGAAGGAGGCAGAATTTTAAACATGACGCCTGGTCAGCAGCTGAGTGGGCACCATAGCCAGCCAGTGACTGCTGTGTTATACAGCAGACAACTGCTGGCAGTGTCCAGGATTACTGACATTTAACCCCATAGATACCGTGGTCAATTATGACCATGGCATCTGAGGGGGTCATTTACTAGGAGCAGGCTGCTCCTGGTGGCCAAACGGCTCCCAGTGACAAGACGAGATTGAAGGAGTTGTTTGTTTGCTATGGCAGCCAGGAGCCTTGTAAAGTTTCCTAGGTCTGCCATAGCAAAGAACTCAAAGGACTGAAAACAAATATATGGGGTCATTTATCAAACTGGTGTAAAGTAGAACTGTATTACTTGCCCATTGCAACCAATCAGATTCCACCTTTCATTTTCCAAAGAAGCTATCAAAAATGATAGGTGGAATCTGATTAGTTGCTATGGGCAACTAAGCCAGTTCTACTTTACACCAGTTTGATAAATGACCCCAATAGTGTTTTTACAATAGAATGCAATGGTACTCTATTGCAGTCTATGTAACAAGCAAGCTAATGATTGCATGCTCAAGTCCCTTAAGGGGGCTAAAATAAAGTTTAAACAAGTGTTTAAGACCACATTCACAACAATTCCGAAACAGATACACGGCCATTTTGCATCAGTGTGTGCATCCATTTTCTGGCAGTATATCAGTTTTTTTAATCCATTAAAAACCGCCATTAAAAATGGATGAATTTCAAAGATTTTTTTTAATTCCAATCTCCACAGTGCCCTCAGTATATCTTTTGTCCAGGGTGCAGGGTGACGGAAACTCAGCAATCAAATAGGAGTGACCTATCCTGAGGATAGGTCACCAATATCAGCAGCCTTGAAAACCCCTTTAAAATATAGCTAGGGACATATAAAATAAAAACACATCAAACATGAAAAAAATACATTTAAACACTAGGGTATTTTTGGATGACGCATTCCCTTAAGTTGCGACTATTTCTTAAACCTTTGGCCGTGCACACCCATTGCACGCATATTGTGATTTTGGCAATGCACAGTTTTGCTCTGGAACTGCTATTACTAAAGTATTTACTGAAACAGACCTGTCAGGAGAGTGGAGAGCGACTCTTTAATATTTGTGTTGGCATACGTTATATGCTGGAAATTATGAAGTTTACATATAACAAAATTCCACTCACTCCTAGTTCTGTAGAAAGTACCAACACCTTTCCTTTGGCGGTAAGATCCTTATAAAGAGACTCGATCTCAGAATGGTACAGTTGTGTTCTTTCCTCTGTTGTCTGCGTCTCCACCGAAAACAATATATTACCAATTCTGAAAGACAGCATTCAGAACATCACAAATGGACATCAAGGAAGATAAAACTCCACCAATAAATGCTTGCCAATAACATGAAACCTCAGGACGTTTATCAGGCTTTGTGAAAGCGTTTCTGGTCAGAACAAGCTGGCCGTTTATTTGTTTCACTGGGGAATGTTGTGCATCAATATCAGATTATAAAATCAATTTTGTGATGTAATATTTCCTTTTTTTGCAAATGAGATCAAACTGGGGAAAGGTCACGCTGTCCTGTAAGAAAAAAAATACTTACCAAAATGTATTTCTATATTTATGTTCTATAAACTGCAAATTTATATAGTCCTATGAGGCTGGAGGGGTCAATAGCGTTCTGTCTCCATCAACTCCATCTACTGTACCAAAACCAAGTGCCACGGTCCACATGTTACTGTTTGTGGGTGGAGGCTGGTGGTAGGTGGCGGGGAGGAGATGCTAGTATTTATGTATCTATGTAACAACTGACAGTGCTCCAAATATAATAGAGAATATAACAGGGGGAAATTTATCAGTATTTTCTTCACCAGTCTTGATTCCCCCTGCACTGCTGAAGGATGTATGCCCCCCCCCCCCCCAGATCTCAATACCGGAAAAGAGAAACGCTAGTGTGAAAGTAGCCTAAAGGGAAAAAGTTGTCGCCACAAACACTACAGGAGCTTTTATGACATGCCATTCTAAATCCATAGGCAGCTACCACTCCCAGCATGCATACTTGCTCTGCTCTTCTCAGAACTCTCATAGAAATGAATGAAGCATCCTAGGAGTTGTAGTTCCACAACAGCTGGAGTGCGGGAGGTTGCTGACCGCCGCATTAGACTATGGGGATTCTGCTGATTGTGCAGGGACTTCTGACCATGTATATGTTAAATTTCAACATGCCTAATACTTTGTTCTAAGTCCCCACCAGAACAGTCTGATAGTAGTGGATTTTCCTGTCCCCACTACAACACACACATACTTAGCTGAACCAAGTGTGCATGTATATGGGTTTGGGGGTATCAGGAGGAATGGCTGTTGGATGAACGCTCAGGTATGTTATAAGCACCACCTTTATTATTTATCTGCTCTGAGCACTAAACACATAGGGGGAGATTTATTATCCCTGGTAAGACAAAAAAAATTGCACCAAAAAGTAACAAAGTTTGGCGCATGTAGTTTGGAGCCCCGCTTATCACTGTTGCAAAAGTGGGAGCGGGAGATGCAGGGCATTCACATCTACTACAATATGCACCAGGAAACTAGCATAGATTTCAGTGAAAATCAACAACAGCTAACTTGCTGGACACATGTGCCACGATTAAGAGGTGTGCACCCATTTCAATATGCCGGTCTTAGTAAATATCTCCCATAATATATTCAATACAAATTATTCCCAGCAAGACACCATTGTTTTCACTACTGTTCTCAAGAAACATCAGAATCCCACAGTTGTCCGCTAGTTTAATACAGGAAGTAGGGGATATATATATATATATATATATATATATACACACAGTACAGACCAAAAGTTTGGACACATCTTCTCATTCAAAGAGTTTTCTGTATTTTTATGACTATGGAAATTATAGATTCACACTGAAGGCATCAAAACTATGAATTAACACATGTGGAATTATATACTTAACAAAAAAGTGTGAAACAACTGAAAATATGTCTTATATTCTAGGTTCTTCAAAGTAGCCACCTTTTGCTTTGATTACTGCTTTGCACACTCTTGGCATTCTCTTGATGAGCTTCAAGAGGTAGTCACCTGAAATGGTATTCCAACAGTCTTGAAGGAGTTCCCAGAGATGCTTAGCACTTGTTGGCCCTTTTGCCTTCACTCTGCGGTCCAGCTCACCCCAAACCATCTCAATTGGGTTCAGGTCTTGTGACTGTGGAGGCCAGGTCATCTGGCACTTGGGGACACTTTCAAAGTTTTCCCAATTTTTCTTTTGTTTTTCTTTACTTAGCTGCTTTTTTCTTGCCATAATACAAATTCTAACAGTCTATTCAGTAGGACTATCAGCTGTGTATCCACCTGACTTCTGCCCAACACAACTCATGGTCCCAACCCCATTTATAAGGCAAGAAATGCCACTTATTAAACCTGACAGGGCACACCTGTGAAGTGAAAAGTGTAATTAAAGCAAAAGGTGGCTACTTTGAAGAACCTACAATATAAGACATATTTTCAGTTGTTTCACACTTTTTTTGTTAAGTATATAATTCCATATGTGTTAATTCATAGTTTTGATGCCTTCAGTGTGAATCTACAATTTTCATAGTCCTGAAAATACAAACTTTTGGTCTGTACTGCGTGTTTATATATATATACTAGCAGAAAGACCCGGCTTCGCCTGGGTATATTTCATCTATTTATTAAATGTTTCTGTGTGTCATTGTAGAGAGAAAGTCAATGCAGCTGACAGAAATTGATTTTTACCTTCATTTTTTCAATCCCTATTGGCTGCGGAGTGGGAGGGGGTGTGGTTTAATGGGACACGGGGGGGTGGTTAAGTCCTTCATTTCAGGGTGGCCTGAATTATAGGTTACTGCCATGGTAATTTGAGTAATCACAATGGGTAGCAGTGGAAGAAAACATTGCTTTGCGCGGGTATATTTAATCTATTTCATTTAATGTTTCTGTGTGTTGTTGCAGAGAGAAAGTCATCCTCCCTCCAATCCCTGCAGCTGACAGATGTTGATTTTTACCTTCAATTGTTCAATCTCCATTGGCTGCGGAGCGGGAGGGGTCATGGCCTGACTGAGTCGGGGGTGTGACGTTGCAAGACCTGGGGCGGGGTTTTAAGTCTTTCTTTTGATGGTGGCCAGAATTACAGGTCGATGCCATGGTAATTTATGAGGACACGCCATGGGTAACAGTGGAAGAAAACATTGCTTTGCACGGGTATATTTAATCTATTTCATTTAATGTTTCTGTATGTTGTTGCAGAAAGAAATCCAACTTCCCTCCCACCCCTGCAGCTGACAGAAGTTGATTTTTACCTTCATTTTTTCAATCCCCGTTGGCTGCGGAGTGGGAGGGGGCGTGGCCTGACAGAGTCGGAGCGTGGTTTCGCGAGATCTGGGGCGGGGGTCAGAGTGGCCTTAATTACAGGTCGATGACATGGTAATTTATGGGGACCCGCAATGGGTAGCAGTGGAAAAAAACATCTTTTATTAGTACTGAATGGTCGTAGTCTAAAATTAGTCAATTTCATCTACGATTTTTGTGTGTCGTTGCAGAGAGAAATTCACCCTCCCACCCCTGCAGCTGATTTTTTTCAATCCCCGTTGCCTGCGGAGTGGGAGGGGGCGTGGCCTGGCAGAGTTGGGGGTGTGGATTATCAAGATGCTTCGAACGGTTGTAGTCTGAAATTAGTCTATTTCATCTAAAATTTTGTGCATCATTGCAGAGAGAAATTCACCATCCCACCCCTGCAGCTGACAGAAGTTTATTTTTCCCTTCATTCTTTCAATCCCTGTTGGCTGTGGAGTGGGAGGGGGCATGACCTGACAGAGTTGGGGGTGTGGCTTAGCAAAGCGCTTCGCATAGGTGTATTTAATCTATTTCATTGAATGTTTCTGTGTGTCGTTGCAGAATGGCTGCGGAGTGAGAGGGGGCGTGGCCTGACAGACGGGGCGTGGCTTAGCAAAAGGCTTCGAACGGTTGTAGTCTATAATCAGTCTATTTCATCTAAAATTTTTGTGCGTCATTGCAGAGAGAAATTCACCATCCCACCCCTGCAGCTGACAGAAGTTTATTTTTCCCTTCATTCTTTCAATCCCTGTTGGCTGTGGAGTGGGAGGGGGCATGACCTGACAGAGTTGGGGGTGTGGCTTAGCAAAGCGCTTCGCATAGGTGTATTTAATCTATTTCATTGAATGTTTCTGTGTGTCGTTGCAGAATGGCTGCGGAGTGAGAGGGGGCGTGGCCTGACAGAGACGGGGCGTGGCTTAGCAAAAGGCTTCGAACGGTTGTAGTCTATAATCAGTCTATTTCATCTAAAATTTTTGTGTGTCGTTGCAGAGAGAAATTCACCCTCCCACCCCTGCAGCAAACAGAAGTTTATTTTTACCTTCATTTTTTAAATTCCCATTGGCTGCGGAGTGGGAGGGGGCATGACCTGACAGAGTCGGGGGCGTGGATTAGCAAGACGCTTCGCATGGGTGGATTTAATCTATTTTATTTAATGTTTGTGTGTGTTGTTGCAGAAAGAAAGTCAACCTCCCACCCATCCCTGCAGCTGACAGAAGTTGATTTTTACCTTTATTTTTTCAATCTCTGTTGGCTGCGGAGTGAAAGGGGGTGTGGCCTGACAGAGTTGGGGGTGTGGCTTAGTGAGACCTGGGGCGGGGGTTTTAAGTACTTCTTTTAGGGTGGCCTGAATTAAAGGTCAATACCATGCTTATTTATGAGCCCACGCAATAGGCAGCAGTGGAGGAAAACATCTTTTATTACTACTGAACTGTAGTAATAGAAAAAAACATAAGTTATATTTATGGTAACCGGAATACCTTTAACAGTGTCAGTAAATAGAAATGGATGAGATCCTCAGCTGCTGATAATTACCTGGTTGTTATGGAAACCTGCCTTCCCTCTGCCTGCAGAGAATGGCAGTTGGAGTTTAAAATCAAAGCTCCCAGTTGTAATGTTGGCTAATGGAGATCATATTTTGGGAATATCTCGGGAACGGTACGTCCTAGAGAGATGAGACCTGGTCTAAAACCTTCCCGGACACCTGATGTACGTGTGTGCCGAATTTGGTGAAAATCGGTCCAGTAGTTTGGTCGTGCATAGAGAACAGACAGACAGACAGACAGACAGAAACTCATTTTTATATTATTAAGAGATTATAATTATAAAACAACACAAGAACTAATGTTCCGAAAATCTGAGGTTAACCACTATTTGTGTGTATGTGCAGTGCTGGAAGGTCTGGAGTTTCTTTTTAGCTGCTGTCCCTTTATAAATGTATGTCATAAAATATTGTAAGTTACAAACAGTAAAAAAAATAAAAAATAATGTTAAAAAATTGATCACGTAAAACCAATGTAATGTATAACCAAGCAGGTCACTGCATGAATAATGCACATGAGTATGAATATTTGGTTGTCTTAACCGTGGAAGAAAAGGAAAAGAGTAAGTGGCTTGCAGAATAAAGAATGCCTCTCTGAAGATAAAAAAAGGAGGTTCAGGTACAGAAATGTGTTTCTTACTTATCTCCTGTTATAGTTATTGTGAATCCATCATATTCTTTCCCTTGATCTTTGAGGCTGGGGACTTTTGTGTTCACTGTAAACCCATCTCTTGTTTTGCTGTTTAACTGCTTTCAAAAAGTAAGATATAAGTATTATCAACTTATAGGTGAACAGGTAGAGTATTTTACTTCATCCTAAAAAAAAGAATTTGAATCTACAATATCTTTATATATTTCTCCACGCTGCGAGAAAAGCTTCCAATAATGTAGTTTATTACATAATCTACAGCAACACAGGCATCCGACCAACTAGTTTATACCACTATAATTTTATAATAAAGATTAGGACAGTAAAAAATAGCTAGAGATTAATAATTAATATGTAAAACATGGAATATTAAATAATTGAATATTACTTATTGTTATGTGGCTCTGTGTGGCATTTAAGAATACAAATTTTTCACACAGGTTAATAAAAAAAATCTGGTTCTTGTGGCAGTAAAACACTAGGAAAGGCTTGATTTAATGGGGTTTTCCGGGTTCAGAGCATATCCCCATTTTCTCCCAGGCAGCCCCTCTAACATGAGTATCAGAGCATTTTATGCTCCATTTCTCTCCTTTACCCTGTGCTGAATTGTGCAGGACAAAGGCTTTTTCTGGAAATCCGGTGATGTACCAGGCTCTCCATGGGTAAGCTAGGCGGGGGCTTCCGCCTAGCAGTGAGCCCCATGACGTCAACGGCACTAATGGGCGGACTTTAGTGCTGCCCTAGCCTGTAAAACGACTAGGGCAGCGCTAAAGCCAGCATGTCACCGGGAACACTGCTAGGTGGAAGCCTCCGCCTAGCAGTGTAAAAAATATAAACAGACCTTGCCCAGCGCAATACAGCACAAGGTAAGGGAGAGCATTTCATATCAGAGCACTTGCCTGGGTGAAAATGGGGATATTTCCGGGTTCAGCTCTGAACCTGGACAACCCCTTTAATTCCTAGCAAGCCTCCTTCTCAGCCCCCTGTTCAGTGTGTCTCAGTCTGATTACTAGAGAATCAGGGCCTGACAACACTGGTTACTAAGGCAGTGGATCCTAAGCAAACAGACTGCCAGACAGACTAGGCTTACATTTGGATTACCACTGAATGGATAGGGAAGAATAGTTCGCTAGCAACTACCAGGGTTATGGAGTTAGTAAGTCAAACGTCTGACCTCCACTCTGACATAAATGGCTCATGTATGAAAATTTGTAATATAATATTTTCTGCAGTAAAATAATGACATTAGGCTTTTCATAAGCTATATTAAGTACTTTCCTCCCTGTTCTCTCTAGAAGTTCTGAGATGACTGCAAGTAGTGAACCTCCTCCTGTGGCTTCCTGAGGATCCTTAATGAGGCAAAGTGAGACTGTGGACTCAAGTGGCGCTGTGCTAGGACTGCAGGAGGATAGTAATTTAGCCTCCGGCCCTGAACCCCTGCACACACTTTGCAATGGAGTTTTCTTCAAGCCTCAGGCAGCAAAAAGGCTAGGTGCACCCCTGCCTGAGGAACACCACTACTGAGCATGTGCAGCGCAGATATACTTTAACTAAGGTTCTTGAAGCAGCAACATGAAGATACTTAAACTGAAGCTGCCCTTACACATTAAATCTATGTCAGATGAACATTTCGGTAGGTATGGCAGACTATCTAATGTGTATGGGACATTGTGACTCTCCCACAGTGGCTGATGATTGGGAAGATCAGGATAGGGCACATTGGATTTCATATGCCTAATTGTTTTGTACCTGGTATATTCAGTGGTATTTTTTTTACCCTCTCCCCAATTCACTACATATGCATGTGTGGCTGAGCAGATATAAATATGGAAGTGTCAGGTCGAACCTGTATTTGACAAAACATAACATGTTTACAGGATTAAAATTTCTAAACCTACCTGTCTTCTCTCTCTATTTATTGGACTAATGTCTGCGACCGGTGGTAATGCCGATCGCGAACTTCTAATCCCTCAGATGCCGTGGTCAAAACAGGACCATGGCGCCTGGATGCGCAAAAAGCGTGTGCTTCCGGGTGTGAGGATCAGGGGAGCTGGAGTGTGTGTGCGGCAGATGATATGAGGCTCCCACACATTAGTTCCTATGGAGCCCCTACCTGTCTCAGAGCTCCAGAGGAACACTGCTGTTTTTTGCAATTTTACTGTCTGATGTGTAAAACATACCGTAAATAAAAAGTTTTTAAAAATAATTTTTTTTATAAAAATTCAAATCACTCCCCCTTTCCTCAAAATGAAAATAAAAATACATAAACAAAAACAAAACACATCATGGGCATCACTGCATGCAAAAATGCCCGTACTATTAGAATATAACAATAATTTAAAAAAAGTCAAAATAACCAATTTGCCTTTTTTTGGTTACTTCATATCCCACAAAAAAAATTAAAAAGGAGTTTTCCAGGATTAAACTTTTATGTTCTACTAAACATGGCCTGGCCCTAAATATAATATGGTTGTATTACCAATTCTGCCCCGTTTGCTCACGTTACAAAGCAGTCATGTGACCTGGTTTGTTGTCTTGCTAACGTCAATCGACGTCCCATCGACAAGTCACATGCTCCCCCCGAGCCGCACTGCCCACTGATGTGATGTCAGCAGTGAGGGTCAGGGAGGGGCTGCCTCTGTGTACTTGCATGCTTCTCACCTGGGTCCACAGTCCGGCACTGCCTTTCCCGCCTCCATTAATGAGGGGCATCAATGGAGGCGGGGAGAGGCAGTGACAGGCTGTGGACACAGGAGAGACTGCACCCAAAACTTACTCTGACTCCACAGCCCTGGCAATTACACTAGGCCATTGTCATTTCATCAATAGGCTTCAGATCTGTGTAATAATAAATCAAGGTGGAGAACCCCTTTAAATAGACCAGTTGCATTATTTTAAATTTCTGCTGTATTTTACATATGGTAATCTTTATAGAACTGAAGTGATTTATAAGTGTACTTACCGATTTATATTTTTCAAAAACTCATAAACCCATCCGCTACATGGGTTTTGCCCTATACAAACACAAACACTGCTGAATATGTGCCGACCTCACACTATGGCCTAGTAAGGAGTGTGGGCACGTTTGATGCACTACAGCAGGGGTCAGCAACTTTCGGTAACTACAGCTGCTGTGAAACTACAACCCCTAACATGCACACTTGCTAAGCTCTTCTTGTAACTCGGTCAGAAGTGAATGGAACATTCTGAGAATTGTAGTTTCAGAAGAGCTGGAGTGCTGGAGGTTGCTGATCCCTGCTCTACAATATCTTTACATCCCGCGCAGCAATGAATATACAGGTGAAACCTTACCTTCATTATTGGTAAGAGGTCTTCTACTTTATGGACTTTTTCTAAAGCTTCTTTAACTTCTGAGAGACCTCTGGGATTATTGGCACTAAAATACAATTTACAATACAAGGAAAGAATTACATTTTATGTTTTTTTTAAGCAAGAACTAAAGACTGAAGAAGGAAACAGTACTATGTTATGAAAGAGTTATATAAAAATGGGCTACTAGAAGACTCCAGATATTTACAATGGCGTTTCTTAAAAGAAATATTTACCTGTGATATATCATTATCCGATCCTTTATAAAACTGAGAATCTTCTCAAAATATTCAAGATACCGCATGTTGATGATCTGTCCTCTGGGAAACACATATAGATGTAATAAGCTTAAAGGGGTTATGTCATGATTAATGTAAAGGAGGAGAAGTCGTATTTGTCCTGCATACTTTCTCTCTTTTTATGATCCTCTCCTGGTTTTGGCTTCCAGAACTTCATCAGGAAACCTGAGTGTGTGGCTGTACCCTAACTATTACAGCTCCTAACAGTAGATACAGCTGGTGGCAGTTGAAGGATGGAACTGAACATGTGTGACCACTGCAGTAATGTTACTGAGGTGGACAGAGAAATGAGGAAAAGAACAAACATCAAGTGGCACTATAAACATAGCATACTTCCTAAAAGAAATGAAAGTAAAATATGATGTGTTAAAACGTGGAATGTGTGCTGAAAAATGTATTTGTAGAATTATGCATCTGCTTCATACAGAAAGAATACAGTGTCAACACTTCAGGAATTTCACTGGCCTCTTTACATCAGCCTATGAAAGGCTAACTAAAAGATACAGATTTTTCAAAAACTAGATGATCCAAAAAGATCTAGGCCCAGTCACATCAGTAAATACGGACATTGCGATATATTTGGTTTATATTATGATATGTAGTTACCGGATGAGATTGATGTGGTTGTTGAATCCTCTAATAAGACTCTGAGCTGGCATTTGATCTAACCAAAGTACTGGCTGGTCAGGGTCAGCAATCCTGAAAAATAAGGGAAAAAAAACTTCAGCGCTTACTTGCCAAGATAAATGAAGAGATTAAAGAGGTTTTCCCGAATTTTACTACTGATGACCTATCCTCAGGATAGATCAGTATCTGATCAGTAGGGGTCTGACACCCGGAACCCCCGCTGATCAGCTGTTTGGCCTTTGAGCGCCACTACCTTCTCGCAATTTACCAAGCGCAGCGCCGTACATTCTTCAGCGGCTGTGCTTGGTCTCATGCTCTGCCCTATTCACGTGATTGATGAACATGACGTCACTGGCCTAGGAAAAGCTAAGAGAAGGCTGCGGCCCTCACGGGTGCGCCGGTTCCTTCTCAAACAGCTGATCGGCGGGGGTTCCGGGGGTCGGACCCCCACCGATCAGATACTGATGACCTGTCTTGAGGATAGGTCATCAGTAGTAAAATCCTGAAAAACCCTTTATCACAGGATAGGTGATAAACATCCTAATCACTAACATCCTAATCACTAGAACGGGGGCACCAAGCTCCCATTTCTCCTTATTACACAACCACAATAAGGAGGTTGAATGGACTGGCACTCAAGCATGCATTGATATGATTGATATCTGTAGGACTGATCTGGAGGCAAAAAGCTCAACTACTGCTCAAGTTTTACATTTTTTTTTACAGTGTTCATCTGACAGGGCCATGTGATATTTTAACAGAGCAGGTTGTTTCGTTACGGAAGCAGAAATACCAATATTTCTTACATTTCTGCCCAGTTTTACACATTTTTGAAAAGAAAAAAAATCATGTTTTTGAATCACAATTTTCTGACGATCTTGTGTGAGGGCTCGTTTTTTGCGGGATGAGTTGACATTTTTATCAGTACCATTCTGGGGTACATATTACTTTTTGATTGCTCGATATTACACTTTTCATAAAGTGAACAAAAAAATGGCTGTTCTGGCATCATTGTTATTTTTCTTTTTATGGTGTTCACCTGACAAGGTAGGTCATGTGATATTTTTATTAAGACGATAGTTACAGATGCGGCGATACCCAATATGTATTTTTTTATTTTCTTTAATTATTAACGGGCTGTTGAAGTCCTGCTCCCGCTCTCATCCCATCACAGTCTATTACTGTAAAAAGCAGTTGATTCTCCATCTAGCGTCTCAATCCACCGTATCTATCCATAGTGTCTGCTCACCATATCTATCTATGTACAGTATCTATCCATCCATTTATCTATTTAATCTGACAATCCACCCTTACAGACTGACAGAAATAAAGTAGAAAGCACAACAGCTCCACCAGCAGGAATGCAACTGAACAAGCAAAAAATGCTCCATCACTAGAAATGTGTGTGCATATTTTTTGTTAGTTGGTTGTCAGAAAAAAACGTGGTCTAAAATGGCAGAAAATTGCTCAGACCCCATATGCTGTTGCGCATATCAAACCGGGGGAGCAATTCCTGCACATGTGATCCGTTGCTAACAGCAATCCCCAGCAAAAATGCATACAATGGAGGATGCCTGCAGTGGACCACATGTACCACAAAACCATCCTACACAAGGTAACAAATTGTGTGGATGTGGCGAACTATATAATCAATCACTAGTAAAGGTGCACTGCGGCGGTAATACAATTGTCAATTGCATTACCGCCGCAGTGCACCTTTACTAGTGATTGTTTCTTTTATAGTTGCAAAATAATGAAACAGAATAAAAGTGTTTGTGTCTATTTTGCTCATATTACCAAACCATTTGGTGTCACTTAAAAGGTACAAGTGGAGCGATCTCTCCTCAGTGCCAACCACCCAAATCAATGTTTGGCACATTTAGCAAACAGACAACAAGCAAGAGGACTAAAACATGAATTAGGATGCTGCCAACCAATGCTATTTAGCATCTTATGCATTATCCATTGAAGATTGCCCAGGGAGTGTTTTGGGTATAGACTGCCATAATAATTTAAAGGTCCAAATTATATGTTAGAGAACATATATAGTGTAAATTAGTCACTGATAGTTTTCACGTAATGTCCTCTCAAAACAGTCATATCCAATGAAACAGATCATATGTCACTTGCGGTACTGCTGCAAATTTTATTTTATATAAACATGACGTAGTTTCGACAAATTATGTAAACGTTGACTTACAAATAGTAGAAAAGTTCAAAACAGTGACTACAAAGTGGAAAATCAGTCCATATTCCTCATATTGGACAGAGATAGACACACTGAGTAAAATGATACTTTCCCATTTTCTGTAGGGCAAACTGTTGCCGACATATGTTACTTTTTATTTTTATGCAAATTACCTATTTTGAGCACCAAGGGGCGGCTGGAGTTCTAGGAGCACTGGTAACACTACACCCCTGTGCACTCCTCCTTCACTTTTTATTGACAGGGCTAAACTGCTTAGCTCTGTGTTCTAGTACCTGCACCACGGACGAGAACACATGAGGGAGAGTGCACAGAGCACAAGGGTGTAGCTTTAGCTGTGCTCCAAGCCCTACCACCAGCCCTTTAGTGTTCGGAATAGGTTATTTGCATAAAAATAAAAAGTAATATCTGGGCAGCAGTCTGCCATACAGAAAAAAGGGGTATCATTTTACTCAGCATGATCAACCTTACCAGACAATATTCCTGGGTTTAAAGGGTTGCTGATGCTGACAGATAATCTTTAACCCCTTAAGGACGCAGAAATTTGCCATTTTTACTTTTTCATTTTCAACTTGTTGCGTTCCCAGAGCCATAACTTTTTCTTTTTCAGTTCACATAGCCGTTTGAG
The DNA here is from genome assembly GCA_900303285.1 of Rhinella marina. Taxonomy (NCBI): domain Eukaryota; kingdom Metazoa; phylum Chordata; class Amphibia; order Anura; family Bufonidae; genus Rhinella; species Rhinella marina. The sequence continues at coordinate 195,417 of ONZH01017803.1, forward strand.
GACTTGCTTTTTACAGGACAAGTCGTACTTTCTTATGGCAACGTTTAATTTTGCAGGCGATGTAGTGTGAAGTCCAAATGGGGTGGAACACAATTCTGCCATAGTTTTATGGGTTTCGTTTTTACAGCGTATACTATGTTGTAAAACTGACATGTTACCACCATTTGCTTTAATACATAAAAAAAAAACCTTTGAAAAAAAATGTTGTGACCCCCATACATTTTTTATATTTACATATACAGAGCTATGTGAAGGCTCATTTTTTGTGGGGTGATGTGTACGTTTTATTGATACCGCTTGGAGTGTGTATGACTTGTTGATCATTTTTTATTCATTTTTGTTGAGGCGAAATGACAAAAAATATATTAATAGTTTGAGTGTTTTGGGATGCAGTGATTTTTTTTAATTTTTAATATGGGGGAAGGGGGATGATTTTAATGTATTTTTTAAGATTTTATAAAACTTTACTTTTTTATTTTCACTTATTAAAGTTCCCCTAGGGGACTTTAGCATGCAATCGCCTGATCGCTTCTCCTATAGATTGCAATGATTTAACATTGCAGCCTAGGGAAGATTACCATGTTCAGGGCTCCAGAGGAACTTCGTTGTGGCAGGTCCCGGAGCTTTCAGAAGGCCCAAGGCTGCCATAGCAACTGAACAGCTCCCTGGAGCTCCCAGAAGCCGGGGTTTCACCTCTCAGATACCGTGGTCAAAACAAACCACATCTGAGGAGTTAAATGTCCATGATCACAGATTACAGACATTGCCTCCAGGTATCTTATACTGATAGGTCATAAGTATAAGGCCCCATTCACACGACCGTATGTATTCCGTGTCCGTATAAAAACGGAACGGAAAGACATACGGAATGTCTTCCGTAGTGTTCCGCATTTTTGCGGACCCATTGACTTTTAATGGGGCTACGGACGTGTTTTGCGGCCAAGTATAGGACATGTTTAATTTTTTTCGCGGGAGACCTTCCGTAATATACGGATGCGGAATGCACACAGTGTGCATTCCGCATTTTTTTTTTCTCCTATAGAAAAATGAATGGGTCCGTATGGTTCCGCATCTTATCCGCAAAAATGCGGATAAGATACGGAAATGAACATAGATTTTTCTTCCCTATCTTCATTGAGCCATAACTTTTTTATTTTCCTGTTCACGTATCCATATGAGGGCTGTTTTGTGGAACAAGTTGTACTTTCTAAAGCTACCATTTAATATGGCATACAATGTAGTGGGGAAAAAATCCAGTTGGGGTGGAATTGGAAAAGAAAACGCGATTCCTCCACCGTTTTACAGGTTTTGTCCCTATGGCATTCCCTGTGCCCTTCATTCTCTGGGTCAGTACAATTACAACGATACCACATACGTTTATGGTTTTTTTTATGTCTAAACGGTGTCAAAATAAATTAAAACTTTGAAAAAACATTTTTTTTTTTACATCTCCATATTCTGACCTCAATAACTTTTTATATTTATATCTACTGAGCTGTGTGGGGGCTCATCTTTTGAGGGACGATCTGTAGTTTTAATTGATACCATTTTGGAGTGTGTGTGACTTTTGGATTACATTTTACTAAATTTTTTTGGGTAAGAGAAGGAATGAAAAAATGTCGAATCGCCCATTTTGACCCTTTTTTCCGATACGCCATTCGCCGTATTGGAAAAATATTTTAAGATTTTAATAGTACGGGCGTTTTTGGAATGCAGTGATGCCCATGATGTTTATATATTTTGTTATTTATGTATTAATTTTTTTTATTCTATGGAAAGGGGGGGGGGGATTAAAATTTTTATATTTTTTAAAATTTTAATATATATTTTTTTTTTCCATTGGCTGTAGAGGATGCCAGTAAGAAGCCCGGATCTTGATCACGTCATCTAAAGGCTTTAATGACCGCGATTGGTATTATTGCCGTTCGCGGTCATTAGCGGGTCTCTGCTGCCAAGGCGCCTGCTGCACGCGTGAGCAGGCACCATATTTACCCATAGCTCCAGCTCTGTACATGTACGGCGCTGGTAGCAAAAAGGTTAAAATAAAGGTCACCCAGTTCACCAAATTTTCTATTACAGTAACAAACCTAGGACATTAAAGAAGCACTACTGCAAAAGTTTTAAGTCTGTGGCCGGTTACAAAGGTACATGATGTAAATTATAGTGAGGCAATTTTATTACTAGTGACTGTATTTATGAGTTATAGACTCTCTTCTGGTCCTGCTCTGTGATCAGTCACTGACACAGCATCTTATGTGTGAACAGGAAGTCAGCTTTGCTATTTATTCCTTTGTGAGCCTTAAAGGGAGCCTTTCACCTTTTTTTCACCTATATAACTAACAGCAGTGCCTCACAGAAGATTGCATACACATCCCAGACATACCTGTGTGCATTGTGTGTCTGTATTACATGTCCAGGAAAAGCACTTTTCTTCTGCAGGAAAACAGCTCCAAAGTGCCCAGCTCTGCTGCTGCTGCAAACCAGGCTGGAGAAGGGAGGGCTACTTTAGCTGCTCGTATCTTGGGATTGGTTGCAGATAGAAAAATGAAAGCTTTGAAAGCTGACATTCCAAGCTTTAAAATGATAACAGAATCACAGCATTATATCCAGAATATCAAAAGATATAGCCGTTAGAAATCGAGTGGGGAGAGAAAGCTGTTTTTAGTTTCACTTTCAGACGGGCACTTGGGAGCTGTTTTCCTGTAGAATAAAAGTGTTTTTTTTTAACATGTAATACAGAGACAAAGTATACACAGGTATGTCTGGGATGTGTCTGCAATCTTGTATGGGGCAGTGCTGTTAGTTATATAGGTGAAAAACAGGTGAAAGACTCCCTTTAATGCCAGTCTTATAGCAGCCACACATATTGTCCAGCCGACAGCTATCGCTCCTGACTCCCTCCTGGCTACTCTATACACACACACACATATTGTCCGGCCGACAGCTATCACTCCCGACTACCTCCTGGCTACTCTGTACACATACACATTAGGTTTGGCCCAACGTACAGTATATGTGTATTTTTAATGGGGAGAGACTTGAAGGCAGCTGCCAGACACTTCTGGCAGCTCTCCCGGGAGAACAAAAGGATCGGGTGAAAATATTCAATTTGCCCGAACGTTCTCTCCTGACATCATCTGTTGGGGATAGACACGAACCCCCCACTCAGACTGTTGGCTGCCTAATGTGTATGGGGGTCTTTCTAAGAAAGATAAGAGAAACTGACCTCCTGTCCAAAGATAAGATGCTGTGTAAGTTGGAGAGTCTGAGAGTCCAAAGGGAGAGGATAGCTCCCAACTACATGCCCTGGTAAAAGACTACTTTTACTACAATTTACATCATGCACCTTTCTAATGGTCCAGAGAATAAAACATTTTGTGGGAAAGCTTCTTTAATAGCATTTCACTATAATAAAACAGGCCAAGGTTCTGGACAGTGTACCTCCTCCATTTAACTGCAATGTCGAACATATCTCTCCACTGCATCAGCCTGGTTTTCCCATTAATTCGAACTTTAGAGTTCATCCATGTCTTCTGGACAGCTTGCATGACTTCAAGAGCTGCCAGCCCCATAGCTGTAAGAAAAAGACACATAGCTTTAATACTTTAATAACTTCCCAAGACAACATGGGTATCCCTTTTCTTCCTGCTTAAATACAAAGGAGGAATGGGGTAGAACTGAATATGGTAATAAAATGTTTTTTCGGAACCCCAATCAAACTCCCAATGATCATACATTAATCACCTGATCCTGTGGATAGGTGATAAATGTTGTTCATAGGAAAACCAATTTCCAGTTACCGTATTTTTCGCTTTATAAGACACACCCTTTGATAAGACGCACCCCAGATTTTAGTGTAGGAAAATAAGAAAAAATATTTTTCATCAGACCTCGTATCAAAACCCTCATAAATTTCAGGATATCACATGAGACCTCAGATCAGCCCTTTCAGACCCCCATCAGACCTCAGATCAGCCCACTGTGCCCCCATATCAGCCCACGGTGCCCCTATCAGACCTCAGATCAGCCCACTGTGCCCCCACCTTACCTCAGATCAGCCCACTGTGCCCCTATCAGACCTCAGATCAGCCCACTGTGCCCCCACCATACCTCAGATCAGCCCACTGTGTCCCCATATCAGCCCACTGTGCCCCTATCAGACCGCAGATCAGCCCACTGTGCCTTCATCAGACCTCAGATCAGCCCACTGTGCCACCATATCAGCCCACTGTGCCCCCATCTTACCTCAGATCAGCCCACTGTGCCCCCATACCAGCCCACTGTGCCCCTATCGGACCTCAGATCAGCCCACTGTGCGCTCATCAGACCTCAGATCAGCCCACTGTGCCCCCATCAGACCTCAGATCAGCCCATTGTGCCTTCATCTGACCTCAGATCAGCCCATTGTGCCCCCATCAGACCTCAGATCAGCCCACTGTGCCCCCATCTTACCTCAGATCAGCCCACTGTGCCCCCATCTTACCTCAGATCAGCCCACTGTGCCCCACCTTACCTCAGATCAGCCCACTGTGCCCCTATCAGACCTCAGATCAGCCCACTGTGCCCCCATCAGACCTCAGATCAGCCCACTGTGCCCCTATCAGACCTCAGATCAGCCCACTGTGCCCCCACCATACCTCAGATCAGCCCATTGTGTCCCCATATCAGCCCACTGTGCCCCTGTCAGACCTCAGATCAGCCCACTGTGCCTTCATCAGACCTCAGATCAGCTCACTGTGCCCCCATACCAGCCCACTGTGCCCCTATCAGACCTCAGATCAGCCCACTGTGCCCTCATCAGACCTCAGATCAGCCCACTGTGCCCACATCAGACCTCAGATCAGCCCATTGTGCCTTCATCAGACCTCAGATCAGCCCATTGTGCCCCCATCAGACCTCAGATCAGCCCACTGTGCCACCATATCAGCCCACTGTGCCCCCATCTTACCTCAGATCAGCCCACTGTGCCCCCATACCAGCCCACTGTGCCCCCATCTTACCTCAGATCAGCCCACTGTGCCCCCATACCAGCCCACTGTGCCCCCATCAGACCTGGGATCAGCCCACTGTGCCCCCATCAGACCTGGGATCAGCCCACTGTGCCCCCATCAGACCTGGGATCAGCCCACCGTGCCCCCATCAGACCTGGGATCAGCCCACTGTGCCCCCATCAGACCTGGGATCAGCCCACTGTGCCCCCCATCAGACCTGGGATCAGCCCACTGTGCCCCCATCAGACCTGGCATCAGCCCACTGTGCCCCCATCAGACCTGGCATCAGCCCACTGTGCCCCCATCAGACCTGGGATCAGCCCACTGTGCCCCCATCAGACCTGGGATCAGCCCACTGTGCCCCCATCAGACCTGGCATCAGCCCACTGTGCCCCCATCAGACCTGGCATCAGCCCACTGTGCCCCCATCAGACCTGGGATCAGCCCACTGTGCCCCTATCAGACCTCAGATCAGCCCACTGTGCCCCCATCAGACCTCAGATCAGCCCACTGTGCCCCTATCAGACCTCAGATCAGCCCACTGTGCCCCCACCATACCTCAGATCAGCCCATTGTGTCCCCATATCAGCCCACTGTGCCCCTGTCAGACCTCAGATCAGCCCACTGTGCCTTCATCAGACCTCAGATCAGCTCACTGTGCCCCCATACCAGCCCACTGTGCCCCTATCAGACCTCAGATCAGCCCACTGTGCCCTCATCAGACCTCAGATCAGCCCACTGTGCCCACATCAGACCTCAGATCAGCCCATTGTGCCTTCATCAGACCTCAGATCAGCCCATTGTGCCCCCATCAGACCTCAGATCAGCCCACTGTGCCACCATATCAGCCCACTGTGCCCCCATCTTACCTCAGATCAGCCCACTGTGCCCCCATACCAGCCCACTGTGCCCCCATCTTACCTCAGATCAGCCCACTGTGCCCCCATACCAGCCCACTGTGCCCCCATCAGACCTGGGATCAGCCCACTGTGCCCCCATCAGACCTGGGATCAGCCCACTGTGCCCCCATCAGACCTGGGATCAGCCCACCGTGCCCCCATCAGACCTGGGATCAGCCCACTGTGCCCCCATCAGACCTGGGATCAGCCCACTGTGCCCCCATCAGACCTGGGATCAGCCCACTGTGCCCCCATCAGACCTGGCATCAGCCCACTGTGCCCCCATCAGACCTGGCATCAGCCCACTGTGCCCCCATCAGACCTGGCATCAGCCCACTGTGCCCCCATCAGACCTGGCATCAGCCCACTGTGCCCCTATATCAGCCCACTGTGCCCCCATCAGAATAAAATAAAAAACTCTCTCACCTCTCGTGTGCTGTGACTCCGCTCCGGTGCTCCTCTGTCTTCCCTGCCCGCGCTGCACTGTCACCTGACTACGGGCATGTATTATACAGCCGGCACCCGCTATGTATGAAGCGGGCTCAGCACACCAGCCAGCTCCATACAACCGTTTACACATTACACATGTACATGAGAATGTGTGAAGGTATTAAATAACTTTGATTATTTTATTTTTAGGGGAAAAGATTTTAAAAAAAACCACACGTTATTTTGTGGCACAATGTCATTATGAATTTTAGCCTGTCAACTCCACCCCCTCCTTCAGGCTGGCTAAAATCACAGCTAGCTGAACGGGAGAGGGCTGCTTTAACTCTTTATCTCTAGCTGCAACCCAGCTCAAGATATGTGTACCTGGTCTAACAATCTAACACATGAATCACATCAATATCTCTATTACTTCAGGAGATCAGGGGTCATTTATCAAACTAGTGTAAAGTAGTACTGGCTTAGTTGCCCATAGCTTTTTGACAGCTCCTTTGGAAAATGAAAGGTGGAGTATGATTGGTTGCTATGGGCTTTACACCAGTTTGATAAATTACCCCCAATAGCTTTTATAAATTGGGTTGGTAGTGAAAGCAGCTAAAACCTGCTTTCACTTTTAGAGGCTACCACTTCCAACCCAATTTCTAATAGCTATATCTCCCAAAGTAGAGGAGATATTGCTTTGATTCTGGTCTTAGACTGTCAGCTTTCAAACAAGACTAGATCCATATATCTAGCTGTAACCCCGCCCAAGATATGAAGGGTTAAGGCAGAGTACTCCCTGACCTTCCTCACTCTGCTCAGGCTGAACTGTTAAACCCTTTTCTCAAAGCCTGAGCAAAGCTTGGGTAAAAATGTTACGGGGTTCAATTTTATTTTAATGGTGCTGGCCACTTTAATTGCAATGTATACCAATGAATTTCAACTTCTGTGCTGTTTTCTAGACACCCCAACCCCCTGCTCAGCCAGTCTTCTGTGCCATCTGGGTGGTATTCCTGACCATAAGATGGCTTCAGATGGAGGGGCCAAATATGTCATGCCTCCTCGACTGAGAAACAATTTGTTAGATACCTGATGTCCAGGACCTGCACATACACAGATGACAGGCGCGCTGTCTAGATGGGACAAGAGGCTGTCTCAGCTTGATGGGAGGTAAGTAGCATACAATCCTCATTAAAGGTGTTGGCCATCTTTTAGGGAGTTGGTTTTGGCAACCCCCCTCATGTCCAGACCTGCATAGATGTTGCTGGGTCCTGGCTCCTTTGCTCCATGCCACTGTCACGGTCAACATCCGTTTTGAAGCTGCTGCAGCTAATCACTGGTCGCAGCAGGGTCACCGCTGCGGCTAGTGAATGGCTGCAGAGGCATCAAAGCAGACGTTAACAGCGAAGGCCCAGAGTGAGTCACCCGAAGACAGGGAGCAAGGCAGCTAGGACCCAGCGGTGGGGAGCAGGCAAGTATGCTCTACAAAAACCCCTAACAGTTTGCCAAAAAACCCAAAAGGTGGCTAACTACTTTTTTGTTATACAGTGCCAATAAAGTGGCTAACCCCTTTAAGGCTACTTTCACACTAGTGTTTTTGCTGGATCCGGCAGGGTTCAGCAAAAACACTTCCGTTACTGATAATACAACCATCTGTGTCTGTTATGAACGGATCCAGTTGTATTATCTGTAACAAAGCCAAGACGGATCAGTCATGAACTCCACTGAAAGTCAATGGGGGACGGATCCATTTTCTATTGTGTTAGAGTTAAACTGATCCATCTTGCTCCGCATCTCATGACCAAGAGAAAACTGCAGCATGCTGTGGTTTACTCTCTGGTATGAGAACGCAACTAAACTGAATGGAATGCATTTTGGAGCATTCCGTTTTGTTCAGTTACATTTTGTCCCCATTGACAATGAATGAGGACAACACGGAAGCAGTTTTCTCCAGTATTGAGACCCTATGACGGATCTCAATACAGGAAAATAGAAACGCTAGTGTGAAAGTAGCCTTAAACCTCCGGTTGCTTCCAAGTAGAGCTAACCACCAATAGCTAAGGCTCATGATGGCACTCCTAAATAAGGCTACTTTCACATCTGCGCTTTCCCTTCCTGCTATTGAGCTTAGTCATAGGATCTCAATAGCCGAGGGAAAACGCTTCTGTTTTGTCCCCATTCATTGTCAATAGGGACAAAACTGAACTGAACAAAATGTAGTGCACCAGAATGCATTCTGTTCCGTTTCGTTACGTCCCCATCGCGGACAGAATAACTCTGCAAGCAGTGTTTTTCTGTCTGCGATGTGGTGCGGAGCAAGAGGGATCCGCCATACACACAATGTAAGCAAATGGTGGCAGATCCATTTTCTCAGACACAATAGAAAATGGATCCGTCCCCCATTGACTTTCAATGGTCTTCATTATGGATCCGCCTTGGCTATTTTAGACATAATACAACCAGATTAGAGATGAGCGAACGTGCTCGAAACGAGCACTGTACCGCTCGGCTCCCCTGCGCTTGCATGGGCACAGGCAGCCGCTTCTGTTCTCCTGAGGAGGACGGAAGCGGCTGCCTGCGCCCATGTGAGCACAGGGGAGCCGAGCGGTACAGTGCTCGTTTCGAGCACGTTCGCTCATCTCTAAACCAGATCCATTCAGAACGGATGCAGACGGTTGTATTATCATCACTGAAGCAGCAAAAACACTGGTGAGAAACTAGCCTAACTTGACATAAATATTTTTCACAACCACTGGTGATCTCAAGCAGTTCACAATTCAGAAACTCGATTTCTCATCACATAGAGCTGCTCTTACACAGTACCTCTGTGGATTCTTTTGTTCGGTAGAAATCCAGATGTTTCATACTGCATTAAAGTCCCTAAACGATCTGCTACACAAATAAGTTCTTGTATTTCCGGTTTGTAGCTTTCAAAATTCTGTGGCAAAACATCCCTAAAAAGATGAGTACTGAAGTTAGAGTTTTTCTATTGCTTTTTGCCCCCCCCCAAATTTCTGTAACTAGCTAAACTGAGGAAGGGCAAAGACATGGAATTCTCATTACAATACACCTTCAATAGTTGTTGGCTAAATGCTTTTTGGCCAACATTTGTCTCGACTGACTCTCACATACACACACTCATTCTCAGGTCAGCCAAGCATGTATGTGTTTTCAATGTGGAGAGAGGTGAAAGCCGCTGCCACACACTTCTGGTGGCAGATTATCTCTCAGGAGAATAAAAGGATTGGATAAGAACATTCAATTCACAAATCTTTCTTCTCCTGGACATCTGGGGAGAGTTCAGAGTTCTCCATACATGTTAGGTCTCATGCACACAAACACTGTTTTTGTCCGCATTCGATCAGCATTTTTTGTGGACCGCATATGGACACAGTAAGGGGACCGCAAAAAACACAGATGTCATCCCTGTGCTGTCGGCATCTGTACGGCCATTTCACAAATTATAGAACATGTTCTACTCTTGTCCAAGAACAGGTTGCTCTATTAGGAGAATGCGCCATGCACATGTCTGGTATCTGTATTTTGCGGCTCTGTGGGTCACGGACCTCAAAATACAACCGGTCATGTGCATGACAATTGTTGGCTGGTCCAACCGGACGTGGTGGTTTTGGCGGACAATACACTAATGTTTATGGGGGCTTTCAGACTGATTGTTATTAGCAATTGGGGCAAAAGACGGCTTGTTGAGATTATTGGAACATCAATTTATAAGACTCCAATAATTTGTAATATAGAACATCCCAATCATTTCCTAGTACCACACATTAAAACTGCTCTGATGAATGTCAAACCTCAGTCTTTCCAAACAGTTTTCCAACCTATCTACACAGTTATTAAAAATAAATTTTCTCTTGTTTATTAAATGTTCATTGAATCTTCCTTTAATCTTGTGTAAAAATCATACCCTATATGGCCAGCTGGTGATGTTGGCACACGGCCAGAATGGTAATTCACAGACCTGCTCTTCAGGCAAACAAGAAAATCTACTTGGAACAGATCACTAGCTTGTGTTGAGGACATGACAATATAAAGCTAGCCTGATACCACTTACTAAACATACATAAATGTCACAAACACATAAAAAAGGTTTAAAGGCAATGTGCCATCAGAAAATGATGCATTGTTTAAGTTTTTATGTTAAAATTGTAAAAAAAAAGTGTAATTTTCCAAGCCCCTGTTTATATTTTAAAAAATCCTGTGAGCAGATAAGTTGCGATATCATCTATTACAAATGGTACATCCTGTGCTATCTATATATACACACGTGATATCTGTAATTCTAATCCTGCCTGTGATGGCTACTGAAAAGATACTTATACACATATATTCAGAATGATAATTCAAAGTAACAAAGAACTCCTCTCCATAACTTGTGAATTCCTGTGTCCCGTGTATGTAAATTCCGGGTCCAGAGATTTCAGACTTTACATGTTCTATGTGCACCTGCTTAATCTTAAAAGGGAATGAGCAATTTGCATTAGACTCCCCACAAGATGTGAGTAATTTGAATAGATCTTCAAATCTTACCTGCAACAGGATCAGAAGATCTTAAAAGGTTCCAGTCAATTGATGTTCCTACCACAAAATACTAGTACTATATCGTACTTTACAGGAGAACACATGATATATGCTAATCTAAGCAGTGGTGTTCACACTGAAGAGTAAGGCCCCTTTTACACGGGCGAGATTTCCGCGCGGGTGCAATGCGTGATGTGAACGCATTGCACCCGCACTGAATCCTGACCCATTCATTTTAATGGGGCTTTTCACATGAGCGTTTTTTTTCACGCATCACTTCTGCGTTGCGTGAAAAACGCAGCATGTTCTATATTCTGCGTTTTTCACGCAGCCCAGGCTCCATAGAAATTAATGGGGGTGCGTTAAAAACGCAACGCATTGCATCCGCATGCAATCCGCGCGTTTTTAACGCAACGCATCCGCAACGCATCCTGAACAAATCCGCGACGCTCGTGTGAAAGAGGCCTAATAGTCTCATTACCTTCCTTGCTCGAATGGCATCCCAAGTGAGCTCAGGCAGCATCCTACAAAATGAAGTCGAGGCCAGTACACACTATGCATGCACTAGATGCTGCTGGAGCTGCACATGCACAAGATGCAGCTGCAGTCACCTTGGTATTCAGCTCAAAATTACATGTTGGTAATAAGGATGAGCGAACTGGTTCTACCATTTCAGGATTCAGTATGAACTTCTCAAAAACTTGAATTCAGTTGAACCCAAATTTTTTGTGATTCGTTGAACCAGAAAGAGGAGAGGAAGAGAAATAGATAGAGAGATAGAGAGAGAGATATGTTCCTGGTACGCAGAGTATGTGTGTGCAGTATTGTAAGAGATGCCCCTCTGGGTTGATGAGAAAGATTTTCAAATTAGCTTTCCTAAACTTATCTGACTCCGGCAGATGTTAGACATGATAATATGCATATATTTTACCCAGAAATCCAGAAGAGCGTTGTCTAGCCTACAATTGTTGTCATGTATATCAACTGGTCTCCACAATAGAAATAGTACCCACCCAGAGGTTCCCCCTAAGACCTTGCAACTAAAATGTTATTCTCATCTCCTTTTCTCATATGAAGGCCTTTTGTTTTGAAAGAACTAGTTGCAGATGTGAGGCTGGCTTAGCTATTTTTCTAGCTTTGCTACATAAGCCTGTTTAAAAGGCAAGTAAGCATCTCTGGCAATCTGCTCTGTGAAAATAATGCAGCATTCATTTCTGTGGTGGTCTCCTTACTGTTTACCTACTTTAAAGGGGTTCTGCAGTTTTTTCAAACTGATGATCTATCCTCTGGATAGATCATCAGCATCTGATCGGTGGGGGTCCGACACCCGGGACCCCCGCCCATCAGCTGTTTGAGAAGGCAGCGGCGCTGCAGGAGCGCCGCAGCCTTCTCTGTGTTTACCGCAGGCCCAGTGACGTCACGACTAGTATCACTGGCCTGGGCGGGGCTAAGCTCCGTTCACATGAATGGAGCTTAGCCGCGCCCAGGCCAGTGATAGTAGTCGTGACGTCACTGGGCCTGCGGTAAACACAGAGAAGGCCGCGGCGCTCCTGCAGCGCTGCCTTCTCAAACAACTGATGGGCGGGGGTCCCAGGTGTCGGACCCCCGCCGATCAGATGCTGATGATCTATCCAGAGGATAGATCATCAGTTTGAAAAAACTGCAGAACCCCTTTAAAAGCAAATCTTGCCTGGTTCTCTCATCTCCAGTTGGTAACCATCTTGCTCGGCACATGCATACTAATATCTAACTAACTTAATTATATTGCTCTTGGCACTTTGTTTCGTTTCACCAGTAGAATATGTGAATATGTAGGGCCATAGGGCACATTATTGTATTTTGTGGCTTTGCATATACCATACCACTAAGGGTCCATGTCTTTTCTTACAATTGTGAACTTTTTTTAATATATATTTTGACTTGTTTTCATATTTCGATAAAGATGTATTTATCCCTGTAGGTCTGCGTGACTCTTCAATGCGAGCAGCACTGGCCAGATAACTGTTAAAGGGGAACTTAATTTTCCACAAAATATTGAACCCTACAGTTCAAATAATAAAATATTATTCAAAAGTACAGTTCAAAATAATAAAATATTGAACCCTACAGCACGGAGCTAAGATCATGGTTTATCGTAGCAGAATCAAGTGATAGATTCCCTTTAAGTCATATAGAGAACCTTTTTTTATTTTTAACAGGAAGATCAGTTATAATGTACCGTCTAACTTAAATGGGTTGTGCGGTGGTATAACATCCTCAGAATAGGTCCTCAATATCAGATCGGTGGGGGTCTGACTCCCAGCATCCCTGGCAATCAGCTGTTTTAAGGGGTCATGGTGATTATGCAAGCACTGCTCCCCGTTTAATGGTACGCCATCTCCCTTGTAAATACACAGCACCACCAAATGGGATGACCTGTTGTAGATACACTGCACTGCTTAAAAACGGGAGGTGGCGTGCAGGTAAGTAGTGAAAAGAACACATACCTTGCACAAGCTCAGTTAACCCTTCAAACAGCTGAACAATGAGGTGCCGAGAGTCAGACCCCCAACGATCTAATACTGAGGACCTATCCTAAGGATAGCCCATCAATATTATACCCTTGAACAACCCCTTTAAGGACTGCAATCAAAGTCAAATTAGCAGTATGTCAAATGTGTGAAACATGTGCTGCTAAAGTTTAAGTTAAGAACAAGCATTTACTTAATGTGAGGTTGTAGTCCCGGCTGCTCTTCATAATCTTCTATGAGAAAAGGAAGATTTTTTGCCCAATGATCCTTAAAATTTCCCGGCAGATCAGCATCAATATTATATTCTGTGACTGGAGTATCAAGATGGGAGTGCAAGTAGCGGGAGTACTCTGTAAAGCAGAGGAACAGGGTATGAAAAACTATATTCTGTGCTTGCTTAAAGGGTGACTGAGTTTTCAGAAAACTTCTGATATGTCGCAGAAACATTTCAAAGGTTTGATTAGTGGGGGTCTGAGTGCTGAGACCCCCACCGATCCAGAGAACAAGCAAAGAGGAGAGACAGCATAATATGCGATTGCTTCTTCCTCCTCATTCTAGGGATCAGTGAGGGTCACAGCACTCAGACCCCCACCAATGAAAACGTTCACTATGACATATCAAAAGTTTTTAAAAATCTCAGTCACCCTTTAAAGGGGTTGTCTCTCTTCAGCAAATGGCATTTATCATGTAGAGAACGTTAATAAAACGCACTTACTAATGTATTGTGATTATCCATATTGCATCCTTTGCTGACTGGATTCATTTTTCCATCACATTATACACTGCTTGTTTCCATGGTTATGACCACCCTGGAAGTCCAGCAGTATAGGAAAAGGCGCCAGCCTCTCTGGTGGCCGGGACCGTGAAAGCGCACACAGGCCAGCACTTTTTCCTATAGTGTGCAAGCATGGCCACTGCTGCTGGACTGCAGGGTTGTCGTGAATAAAGCTCGCAAAGGAGGCAATATGAAGTCTCAAACCAGATAAATGACCAGTTATGAGACTACTCCGATTCAACAATAGATAGTATCCAATTTTACAGTCTTTTGAAGCATAGTATTATGCACTTCCTATTACTGCCCAATAGTGACCCAGAGTTCTCATGAGGCTTACCTCTTAGGTATTTCACCTTCAGATATTCCTGGCTTGCTTTCTGACCAGGCATTGGATCATTTAACATAACTTTAGTCTGAGCTTTAATCCCTTCATAAAAGTGTCCCATAGAGACGTGGCTGAGTCCTTTCATGTACTGGCACACTTCATTATATGGCTCCAGCTGAAGACATCTCTACAAAGAAACACAATTGTAAATGTAGTTCTGATGGACCTTTCAGTGACTTTGATCTTCTCAGAGATGCATATGGTATCCAGCTCTGCATGTACAGACATCAGGCATGATATCAATACATGTAAGATGCTTAAATATTATACAAAATTGTATCATATCTAGTATAGTTCACAAATTATCAGTCATATTGTGTCAGCAGAGGCTGACCCTCAGTTTTCTACAGCAGATTTGCGGTGTGAACAGCCACAGGTCTGCACGCAGATTAACACCACTCAGTGGGGCCAATCTACATGTAGTAGACCCACCACGGCTTGCTTCTAAGAACAACTGCCCGATTTAAATAAATAAATAAATAAAAAAAGGTGGTTTTCGTGTGATTATCCTTATTGGCTCCGGCAGCAGTAATCACTCTGCTGCTCGGGTACAAGAGGGTCTCAGCATTCTGAATAAGCTAGTGGGCATTTGTGACCAATTGCACTGGACACATTACGTGGACATTCTGAGAGGGAATGAAAACACTACCAGGGGGCTCCAGAACAAGTATGTAACTGTATCAAAGAAAACAAAATGTCTCATGGCAACCACTTTTTTCATCACTGTTGAGAGGCAATTGCCATCGCAGATGCCCAGCTGGTATAGTTTAATAACTACTGAACTACAACATGGCCACCACCAGAACCTGTCAAACTTCCATGTTGCCCGCACCAGCAGGTGGCCTGCTTACACCAAACTATGTTGTACTCTGAAGTGCTGCAGTGTTTTAGAGAAATCATGGTTTTAATAAGTGCTGGGCTTCTCCCTGCCCAGCTTGAGTGACGGGTCTCCCCCTAGATTGTGCTTTATGGTCATGATGTCACATTAGTGCACATATTTATAACCTGATGTCACATCAGTGACTGTATTAATAGATTGTGTTCGGTGGTGATGATGCAGTAATAGTGTGTGTATTCTAATGAGGCTGTAATGTTACAGTAGTAGCTAATGAACTGCTACACTTTGTTATGATTTGATTTGTACACAATTGTATGTGCGTCTGAACGTCGCAACAGTGTGCTGTATGAATACAATGTCACAGTAAATGTCCACCAACCGTGAGGGCCCATTCCCATGATGGAAAAAGATTCTGCCGGTAATTTCTGCCATGTGGATGGCCCTCACAGGCAAACTTCTGCTTCCCATTTTTTTTTTTTAATTGAGGCAGTGCTGCAGTTTGCGGGCCGGTGGTTTAAAGCTGTGATGTACCAAGAAGAGACATGACCCTCCTTGGCGCAGTGTGCGGACAGCCGCACCTGAACTCATGAACTAGCTCCGGAGCTAAGCCGCAAAAGGGTCTGCAGCCTCTACACACTGCGACAGAATCCGCAGCAGATTTTGACAGAGCCGAAATCCGCCATGTAAACAGGCCCTGATATTCTGCACTATATAATGATAGTGACGTTATAGACTGCATTCTACTGTGATGTGACAACAGTATACGTGTATTTATAGTCTGTGTTCTATTGTGAGGTCATAAATATGTGCATTTATATTCAACTGTGATTATATCACAATCTACAACCTGCAATATCATGTGAAACCATATTAGTGTGTGTCTCTCTGTATTACTAGTCTGTGTTCTGATACCATTATGCCTCAGCAGTGGAAGCAAATTTAAAGGCTGTACTCTTTTGTGATGTTAACAACATACTGCACGCATTTATATTCCTTCTCTTTTTGATGATGTCACAGTGTGTGTCTATAGGCAATGTTCCATTGTAATGATATGGCAATAGTGTGTGTAGATTTACTGTGCTTTCTGTTGTCATACATGTAGTTATGTTAAGTCACTATATACAGTCTGTGCTTTATGGGAATGATGTTACAATAGTGTGTGTGAACATGAAGCCAGAGCCGCAGATTTGAGATTGAATCCAAAATGAATTCATCATTATCTGACTGGTGGGGGCCAACTCTCAGCACCGGATAAGCTGTTTAACCCTTTCCTGACACAGCGATTTTCTGTTTTTGCGTTTTCATTATTCACTTCCTGCCTTCCCGGGGTTATAACCTTTTTATTTTTTCATTCACAGTGGGAAGCTGGAAAAAAAAGCCCAAATAGGGTGGAATTGGAAAAATTTTTTATGGGTTTTGTTTTTACCGCGATCCCTATGTGGTAAAACTGACCTGTTACTTTCATTCTCTGGGTCAGTACAATTACAGATATCATATTTATATAGTTTATCTTGTGTTTAAGTATTAAAAAAAAAAAATAAATAAATTGGATTTTTTTTTCCTTTTAATTGCCACATTCTGACCTCCATAACTTTTTTTTATAGTTATAGCTATGGAGCTGTGTGAAGGTCCATTTTTTGGAGGGACGATCTGTAGTTGTCAGTGATACCATTTTGGGGTGTGTATGATTTTTTTAATTCACTTTTTATTCAATTCTTTTTTAATATTTTAATAGTGCAGCCATTTTGGGATGCAGTTATGCCTATGATCTTTATTTTTTGGTTTATTTTTATTATAGCGAGAGGGGGGCAATTTGAATCTTTAGATTTTTAATTTTTTTTTTTTTATATCTCTCGAGTGATTAAATTAAAAGCTACTCAAAGCATACCCTATGGACAGAGATTTCACATGATTATTTCGTAGTGTGACAAAAAAAAAAAAGTCTAGGTGTAGGCTCAGCCTAACAGTGGGTTCAAACACACATCACACAATATATTGGTCATGCAGAAACTGAATGACCAAACTGTACAAGTTACATTCAGTAAATTTGTAAAGACATTACCTTGAAGTTGGTCAGTGCCTCCTGCAAGCTGCCATGGTGGTAAAGCATTATCCCCCTCAACTGAAGTGTCTGCACGTGATTCTGATTCAGCATCAGTGCTTTCTGGAAGTTCTCCATGGCGGCTTCAAAGTTACCAAGCTCTCTAAAATAAGAAAATCACCAAATTATAAGACCCTATTGGATCATGACTAGTCTTTTAATTGCAATTGAATCACAGATGTAGTCCAAAGCAGCAACTTGAATTCTATGCAATGTTGTGCACTGCAGTCATAACTAAAATCAGTTACAAATGCTACAAAAGGTCTAGGTGTAGCTCAAGCCTTAAAGGGGTTGTCGAGCCATTAATACTGATGACCTATCGTCAGGATGTCATCATGGGTGTCAGCTGTGTGACCAGTGATCACTAGTGATCAGCTGTGTGACCAGGAGGCGGCTCTACAAGCGACCACCACTTCCTGGTCATTACACTACATCTCGTCTCCTGTGGAGTGATGGTGTAGTGTAATTACAAGCACTTGCTCCATTCATTTGAAGCTAACTGGAAGGGGGAGGGCTGCTTTAGTTGCTGCTACCTCTTGAATGGTAGCAGCTAGAAACATGCAACTGATCTTGTTGAAAGCAGACATTCCAAGCTTTCGGACAATACTAGAATGACGGCAATACGTTCAGGACAGAGAAAGATATCACTGATAGAAATTGGGATGCTGTTAATGCAGCTGAAAGCAAAAGTAAAAACAAGTTTTACTCGCTATTATTCCCGACTTGATTTCTAACAGTGATTTCTCCTCTGTTGCTTGGACTTTAGCATGTTTCTAGCTGCTACCATTGAGGAGATATCACCATCTAAACAGCCTTCCCCCCCTCCAGTTAGCTACTTTTCACACTGCCCGAGCTGGACTCGGGTAAAACAGTTAGGTGGTTAAGGCGGATTTACATGCACACACAGATGAGTAGCAGATAGTCGCGAAGGAAGTGTACTTCCTGACAGTCTGCCGCTCGTTAAGTGGAGGTGAAGCACTGCATTTACATACAGCGATCACCTCCACAGTAAGTTGTGATCCTTCTTCCTCATACAGCTGCATTGTTTCTGGGCAGATCACTGTTTAGACTATTTGAAAGCCTGCACTAACGACAGTGTCACCTGATGCACGAGCGTTTATCGGGTGATCTGCTGCACCTTTACATGGGTAGATTGTTGGGAACGAGTGTTCACAGGAACACCATATTATCTACACATTTAAATCCACCTTTAGACGGGCTGTCTATACATGGACCGTATTTATCACAGTGGCTCAGGCTGGATGATAAATGTAATGTAGAGATAGACACATGTCTTAAGGTGGCCATACGCATTCAATAGCTCTTGGGCGAACAATCATTTGGCCGACAGCTATCTCTCCCGACCCCCTACACACATACAGTATTTCACAAAAGTGAATACACCCCTCACATTTTTGTAAATATTTTATTATATCTTTTCATGGGACAACACTAAAGACATGACACTTTGATACAATGTAAAGTAGTCAGTGCACAACTTGTATAACATTGTACATTTGGTGTGCCATCAAAATAACACACATCCATTAATGTCTAAACCGCTGGCCAAAAAAAAAAACACTGAGTACACCCCTAAGTGAAAATGGCCAAACTTTGCCCAATTAGCCATTTTCCCTCCCTGATGTCATGTGACTTGTTAGTGTTACAAGGTCTCAGGTGTGAATGGGGAGCAGGTGTGTTAAATCTGGTGTCATCGCTCTTTCATACTGGTCACTGGAAGTTGAACATGGCACCTCATGGCAAAGAACTCTGAGGACCTGAAAAAAGACAATTGTTGTACATAAAGATGGCCGAGGCTATAAGAAGATTGCCAACACCCTGAAACTGAGCTGCAGCATAATGGCCAAGGCCCTACAGAGGTTTAACAAGACAGGTTCCACTAAGAACAGTCCTCGCCATGGTCCACCAAAGAAGTTGAGTGCATGTGCTCAGCATCATTTCCAGAGGTTGTCTCTTCAAAATAGATGTATGAGTGCTGTCAGCATTGCTGCAGAGGTTAAAGTGGTGGGTCAGTCTGTCAGTGCTCAGACCATACGGCGCACACTGCATCAAATTGTTCTGCATGGCTGTCATCCCAGAAAGAAGCCTCTTCTAAAAATGATGCACAAGAAAGCCCAAAAAACAGTTTGCTGGAGACAAGCAGACTAAGGACATAGATTACTGGACCCATGTCCTGTGGTCTGATGAAACTAAGCTAAACGTATTTGTTTCAGATGGTGTCAAGCGTGTGGTGGCAATCAGGTGAGGAGTACAAAGACAAGTGTGTCTTGCCTAAAAGTCAAGCATAGTGGTGGGAATGTCATGGGTTGGCGCTGCACGAGTGTTGCCAGCTGTGGGGAACTACAGTTCATTGAGGGAACCATAAATGCCAACATGTACTGTGACATACTGAAGCAGGACATGATCCCCTCCTTTCGGAAACTGGGCAGCAGGGCAGTATTCCAACATGAGAACGACCCCAAAGACACCTCCAAGACGACCACTGCCTTGCTAAAGAAACTGAGGGTAAAGGTGCTGGACTGACCAAGGATGTTTCTAGACCTAAACCCTATTGAGCATCTGTGGAACATCCTCAAACGGAAGGTGGAGGAGCACAAGGTCTCTAACAGCCACCAGCTCCGTGATGTCATCATGGAAGAGGATTCCAGCAGCAACCTGTGAAGCTCTAGTGAACTCCATGCCCAAGAGAGATAAGGCAGTGCTGGAAAATAATGATGGCCACACAATATATTGACACTTTGGGCACAATTTGGCCATTTTCACTTAGGGGTGTACTCACTTTTGTTGCCAGCGGTTTAGACATTAATGGCTGTGTGTTGAGTTATTTTGAGAGCACACCACATTTACACTGTTATACAAGTTGTACACTGACTACTTTACATTGTATCAAAGTGTCATTTCTTCAGTGTTGTCCCATGAAAAAAGATATAATAAAATATTTACAAAAATGTGAGGGGTGTACTCACTTTTGTGAGATACTGTACACAGAGAGAATAATTAGAACATAATGGTCATCAATCTTCATGAAACACAGATATGATATGTCGTTGGTTTACCACACGGAGCTCAAGTCTCTGAACAAATGACTATAAAATGTGCATTTGGAGGAATAATCTAGGGGCAGAGAATTACCTGTAGGCCTGACCAAGGCTTTTATATGCTTCAATAAAATTTGATTTCTGCTTCAAGGCTTCCTTAAAAGTTTCAATAGCTTCCTGCAGAAGAGAATGGTATTTGTGGTGACAGCTGTATGAAAAACTGTATATTCAGTGATCATAAATGATGTAAAAATGCAAAAGCTGAAAGTAAAAGTCTAAAAATAAAAGACCGACATAGCTGCATGCACACAACTGCACGGTCTGTTTAACCAGACTGTAATCAGAAAATTACCGATTATTTAAATCTTTAAATCAAGTTCTAACATAATTATAAAGAATTTTTGGTAATTTTAATTTTCCATCTCACCATCATTAAAAAAAACAAAACAAAACCCTGCAGTTTTTACACTGGCCACTAAGCCTAATAATACTTTTCAGCAATCAAATCATCATCACATGCCAGATTACACATATATTAATAAAGGACCCACCATTTACAGTAAGTGGTTGTCCAACCTTATTTGCTCCCTCCTGACCTCTGCACAGGTCACACAGCATGCCTACAAAACTCTCCCATAAAAGTCAATGACTCCGCTCCCATCCATTGGGTCTATGGCCCAGGGTGGCTGTAAAACACAGCTCTAATGCTGTTAAAGGGGTTGTGCCATGATTGATGTACAAAATGAATCACATCATATAGCACATGACAATCTCTTTCTCACATGGATCCAGAGATCTCCACATCCACTGCTCCAATTGCTCTGCTAGATTATCTTTAGCCTGTCAGCTCAAGGGGTGTGTTCTTCCTGCTGCAGCTCTCTCCCCGTAACTGCCACAGCTTCTAACAGAACAAATGGCTGGTGGCAGTTGAAGATTTAAACTGAGCACGTTCGACCAGCTCAGTGAGGAAAAGAATAAATAAGGAAAAGAACAAACAGCAGGTGGCGCTATACAGATACATTTTAATGACTAACTCACTGGCAATACTAAATTTTTAATTAAATGCAATTAAAACTGTATTCAGATCCAGGTGCTGGTATGAAAAATGTAGAATATGTTTTGTGAGACATTCCCTTTAAGAACAGCTCAGGAAAAATGGCAGCCCCAATAATCATGCTCAAGAAATAGAATAAAAAAAAAATCTACAATCATAAAAGTGTGAAAAAACTTTTGCACTATGCATTTATTTGAGTAGTGGTGACTCTGCCACAAGTCTTTTAATGTTACATATGATACGAATTTTTTCAATTAAGTATCTGATTTTTTTTTTTTTACTTTATCTTTGGGCTACACATCTCTCTCTCTATAGGATTAGCACTGTGTAAAGCGGTAATAGCTTTAAGACATAAAATGGTTTATGTTACACGCATGCTTGTGTCTGGGTGGCCATAGCAGTCAACTTTAGTTATGGACTAAACACAAATTCTGATTTTATCAGAGTATTACCTTCAGCAGGCCTCTGTGGAAGAATGTCAAACCTTTGTATAAAACTGCTATTGGCTGGTTCTGGTTTAATTCCAGGGACTGCTGAAAATCCTCATGTGCCGCTACGTAATCCTGCCATAAACGGAAGCAAGTTATTCATGATCTGTACATGGGTTCACAAGTGACTGAAAATCCAGTGGAAAAATCTGCAGCAAAAACCCCATGTATTACATTCTGTTTTTGCTGAGGACAAGCCAGAATATTACACCCTCTCCATTGCAAAGGATGAAATCCACAGTCAAAATTGACATGCTGCAGATTTCAAATCCACAATACCGTACCTTTTCTACTGAGTTTTGTTTAACGCAGCGTGTGGATGAGAATTCAGAAATTCTCACCCACTTTAATGGTACTGTACAACGCTGCTGCATGCAAATCCGCATATAATCAGTCATCAGTCACGTGTGTGTAAAGGGTTTTTTGTTTTTTTAATTCCCCCCCTTGTCTGGCTCCCAGCCACTCTGTTTTGGCTCAGTGGATCCTGTCTGTCTTCATTGTATTTCGAAAATCCTATCAGAACCTCATCAATCGACTTGGTAGTCAATATAACTCATAGGAACAATATAACAATGGAAAACCTCTAACTACTATGGGACAAAAGATATAGCACCAGAGTATATAAAATCACTAAATCTTTATTAGCACATGATTATAATACATTAACATATTAGGATATATGGCATGATGAAAGCTAAAACAGACAAGAGAACACTGCTAGGGGAGAAAATGGAGGATATGTGTCTACTGTGCCCATATACATTACTTGATCACAAGTGAGCAAAAAATCCCATACTATAAATATCTATAGGCATCAGGACACATCCCTAAACAGTAGCCCCATACATCCAACTCTGATATATAAATCTCCACATATATACTGGACACCACCTAATACAGGTGTCTACAGTGATGGCCAAAAGTTTTGAGAATGATATAAATATTAATTTTTACAAAGTCTACTGCTTCAGTTTTTATAATGGCAATTTGCATATACTCCAGAATGTTATAAAGAGTGATCAGCTTAACAGCAATTACTTGCAAAGTCAATATTTGCCTAGAAAATAAACTTTATCCCCCAAAACACATTTCAACATCATTGCAGCCCTGCCTTAAAAGGACCAGCTAACATCGTTTCAGTGATTGCTCCATTAACACAGGTGTGGGTGTTGATGAGGACAGGGCTGGAGATCAATCTGTCATGATTAAGTAAGAATGACACCACTGGACACTTTAAAAGGAGGCTGGTGCTTGGCATCATTGTTTCTCTTCTGTTAACCATGGTTATCTCTAAAGAAACACGTGCAGTCATCATTGCACTGCACAAAAATGGCCTAACAGGGAAGAGTATCGCAGCTAGAAAGATTGCACCTCAGTCAACAATCTATCGCATCATCAAGAACTTCAAGGAGAGAGGTTCCATTGTTGCCAAAAAGGCTCCAGGGCGCCCAAGAAAGACCAGCAAGCGCCAGGACCATCTCTTACAAGTGTTTCAGCTGCGGGATCAGGCTACCAGCAGTGCAGAGCTTGCTCAGGAATGGCAGCAGGCAGGTGTGAGTGCATCTGCACGCACTGTGAGGCGGAGACTCTTGGAGCAAGGCCTGGTCTCAAGGAGGGCAGCAAAGAAGCCACTTCTCTCCAGAAAAAACATCAGGGACAGACTGATATTCTGCAAAAGGTACAGGGAGTGGACTGCTAAGGACTGGGGTAAAGTCATTTTCTATGATGAATCCCCTTTTCGATTGTTTGGGACATCTGGAAAACAGCTTATTCAGAGAAGACGAGGTGAGCGCTACCACCAGTCTTGTCTCATGCCAACTGTAAAGCATCCTGAAACCATTCATGTGTGGGGTTGCTTCTCAGCCAAGGGAATCGGCTCTCTCACAGTCTTGCCTAAAAACACAGCCATGAATAAAGAATGGTACCAGAATGTCCTCCGAGAGCAACTTCTCCCAACCGTCCAAGCAAAGGTGATAACTAAATGGCTCAGGGAACAAAACATAGAGATTTTGGGTCCATGGCCTGGAAACTCCCCAGATCTTAATCCCATTGAGAACTTGTGGTCAATCATCAAGACACGGGTGGACAAACAAAAACCTACAAATTCTGACAAAATGCAAGCATTGATTGTGCAAGAATGGACTGCTATCAGTCAGGATTTGGTCCAGAAGTTGATTGAGAGCATGCCAGGGAGAATTGCAGAGGTCCTGAAGAAGAAGGGTCAACACTGCAAATATTGACTTGCTGCATTAACTCATTCTAACTGTCAATATAAGCTTTTGTTACTCATAATGTGATTGCAATTATATTTCTGAATGTGATAAAAACATCTGACAAACACACATAAAAACCAGAGGGCAGCAGATCATGTGAAAATATAATATTTGTGTCATTCTCAAAACTTTTGGCCATGACTGTATATGTGTAATACCAGGGTAAAAGGATCCCTGAACGCCATAAATTTACTAAGAATGCCAAATCACCAACACTGTCATTTATATGTAACAACAGTAGCACTTATTCAAGCGATCACATACCCTGTGACATTGTGGATGTATGGTCAGAATTTCTCCCCAAGCACCAACACCTCGACGCACATTTCACTGCAAGGCTTCGTCAGGAGGCCATATCTCCTAATATGTTAATGTCTTATAATCATGTGCTAATAAAGATTTAGTGATTTTTATATACTCTGGTGCTATATATTTTGTCCCATAGTAGTTAGAGGTTTTTCATTGCACTTCGGTCGCCGCATGTAAACTTCCAGCATGGATACATCAGCAGTGACATGCTGCTTGGGACAGGTCACTGCTGGGACCTGAGATTGGCTGCTGCGCATGTGACCCTGTCCATGTTGGACGTTTATACATGGGGACAAAGTGCACTGAAGACAGCTGGGATCCGGGATAGAGTGGAGAGCATGGTTCTCTTCACAAGTCTGGTGGGGAGAGGGATTTAAAAAAAAAAGTCAATTCTGGACCATCCCTTTAAAATATTGGATGAAATGTCTCGGTGGTCTGCAAAATACATTTTACACTGTGTTTAAAGCAATAAATTAAAGGGGAAATGGTTAAATGAAATATTTCACCAGGATAATCACTATTGAAGTAAAGCCATAGCCTAATAGCACTGTAAGATGTCCCGAGGGGCGTCATTCTTGCAGGAAGGAGCCCACCCACCCCTCCTACATCAGTTTCAAGCCATAACTCTGACCCCCTTTTCCCTGCTCCCAGTATGAGGTTGGGCTTGGGCACTAGCAGGAGTTGTGCCTGGGCTCCTTCCCTCTGGGCACCTTACTGGCTCATTTGCATACCAAATAAACTGGATTTTCAGAAGATAGAAAACACCTATCGCTGAAACAAAGGCACATCTGGAAACAAGGCACTAAGTGCTATTAGGCCATGGCTTTACATTAATAGTGATTATCCTGGTGACAGATTCCCTTTGAAGCTGCTGGAGCTCCACAGCCGCAACCTGATACAGTGTTACTCTCTTCCATGTGGATGTGTCTGGAACTGCAGTTCAATTCACGTGGATGGTACTTAGCTGTGGTACCAGACAGCCACAAATACAAATGGACAGCCATGCTTCAGGTAATAGAGTAACATAGGCTGCAGCACTTCAATGAAAAAGGAGTCCCTTCATTCTGCTGATTCGTGAGGGTTCTGGCAGTTAGACTCCCATTGGGTCATGGAATGTGTATGGAGGTGTCCTTTCTCCCCCAATTGCAGATGTAGGGGGAAAGAAGGGTTGGCTATGTTGGATTTCAACATGCCCAATTCCTTGTTCTCACAGGAAATGAGCAGTCACCACAGGTGACCTCTCCTCACTGAGTGTGGATGAGTGTGAAGGTGTATGGCCAACAGCTATGTAAAGTGTAGGGACAGCATTATGCAGTAAAACCATTACATTCCCGATCTTACCTCAGATATAAAGTATAGGGTGCCACGGTGCCTATAAAGCCGCGCTGATGGCTGTAACTGAATAGCTCTAGTGAGGTCACTAAGTGCTTCACTAATCCGACCCAGTGGAGACAAAATCTGCAGATGGAAACATAAAAAGGGGGTCATTTACTAAACAGAAATATGCCTAAATTAGGCACATTTCTGGCACAGATTGTGGCGCGAAGGTCCTTTGTGCCGCAATCTGCAACTTCGCCCCGCTCACACCAGGTCTAAAAAAAGGGGCATGGCATGGGCGTGGAAGGGGACGGGCAGGCTTCTCATTCATAATTTTCTAGTTCTGGTTTAGGCGTAGAAAATGGTGTAAATGTAAGACAGCAAGTAACCTGCCTTACATTTAGAATGAGCTCTGGATGCGCCCAAGTTATGTAGAGGCTTGCGCCTCTTCATAACTTCAGGGATCCACCACCAGCACAGGGGATTTATTAAGACCGGCATCTAAAACACTAGTCTTAATAAGACATATATGCATTTGGCTAATAGGTCTGAGACTGCACAATGCTGTAGCTGCTACAGGATGTGTGCAGCGCCAGGATGTAACATGAGAAAGTTTTCAACGGCACTTACTTCTGCTCTCTGCTCAAATACTTCTGGGTGATCAGGTTCCAAGCTGATGACTCGGCTCAGTTCAAATAATGCCAATTCAGCATTTTTTATATCCTTAAAGACAGCAAAGGAAAATAAGTGGTGAGCTATGGTAAATGGACCCAGTCCAGCAGCACAAAAGATAAAGCAATACATGTTGCAAAAGATTACTACCCCCAGATCTGCATGCAGAGGACCCGACCACGGACTAGCCCCATTTAGTAGGTCTTATCTGCTTGCCTAAACTGTGCCAAGAACGGATAAACTGTATGTCGTTTATGATCTTGGTTTTGAAATCCAAGACTGAGAAAGTGGCTACTTATGGGCAGTAAACTAAATGTAGAGAAAATAAAGACGACTATTATTTAGTAAGCACTCAGTGTCCACCCTCAAATCAGCAAGAGCACACACAGTAATGGCATCCAGTGGGAAGCCTATGACAGATAGAGCTACCCCCACGCTGAACCACTCGGGTTCCAATTTATCAAAATGGTGGAAGCTGCATACAGTCCTCTGAACTCCAGTTTACTTATATTGACTCTTTATTGGGAACTTTAGGTTTCATAATAGGTGGACTTTAAGGACACAATGCAGCCAATTATCCATAGGCCTATTACAGAATGCTAACTATGCATTTTAAGAGTTGTCCACCTTTTAGATATTGATGACCTATCCTCTGGCGCCCCTGCCAATCAGCAACATAACAGTGGATGGTGCTGGAAGCAGAAGGCTTCATCCACTGTGAAGTGGCCATGGACACACTACAGTAGCCAATTCAGGGAAAATTACAGATTACATAGATCAGTCCTGATATCAAAATCAGTATGTTAAATGTAATCCTTAAAAGCAAGTTAAAAAGAGGAATATATAAGACGTGAACATCACAGGAGTTTCTACACTTACCTGCAGGCCTTTTTTGCCATAGGCTATTCCTCTGCCATATATTGCACTTACAAGATCTGCATTCTCCTATTAAAAGACACGAAAACCAATATATTAATTCCTAGGAAAGATGATTCTTTAACACATCACACCATCCAACCAACTTCCATTAAGAATATTGTCCAGTTATTCATGTTTTGTTCCACTTTAATTATGATTCATTGTTTGAATCCAACACTTCGCTATCTAAGGGACCTGAAATAGTATGATTGCTACTAGTGGTCAATATATGTTTGCTGTTATGCTCCTCTCTATAGAAGTATGATTTGTACCTATGTACTGTTCTTATGTTGAAACTTCAGAAAATCAATAAAAATGTTAAAAAAAAAGAATGTTGTCCAGTAGCCACTTAGCTGGACAGCCAATACAAAATGTCACTGCACATTTCTATTGTGAATGTTAAAGGGGCTCCCTGGCACTTTACCCAAATTCTTTTTCATGTAATCTGTGGAAGAAAGTCTCATCAGTAAGGCTATTTTCACATTAGCGGCAGGGGTGTCCGGCAGGGTATTCCGGCGGGTGAACAGCCTGCCGGATCCGTGCTGTCGCCACTGCACGTCTGCGACCGGAACTACGCTCGGTCCCCATTCACTATAATGAGGGTGGGCCAGAGTTCCAGCTGCAGCACGGCAAACATGCCGAGAGGCGGCCAGACTTAAACTACCACATGCTGTAATTTTAGTCCGGCCGCCTCTCGGCATGTTTGTAAATGGGGACGGAGCGCAGTTCTGGCCGCAGACGTGCACTAGTGGCAGCATGGATCCAGCAGGTTGTTCACCCGCCGGAACAGCCTGCCGGACTCCCGTGCCTCCAATGTGAAAGTAGCCTAATTATCCTTGCTTCACGTCGCCGATTCCAAGACCATGATTGTGGTCACATGCCTGTCCGACCGGCTGCTGACTCCTCCACTGAAGTCCTGACCAGATGTTCTCCTGTTCAGCTACATGTACGTTATACAGCTAAACATTAAGACACAAGAACAGATCCGGACAGGATATCAGTAGAAAAGCCTGCAGCCAGTCTGGCAGTCATGTCGGCATAATCAGCACGAATGGAAGGGTAAGTACTGCTGAAACTCTTCCTTCCCTAGGTTATCTGAAACAGAAAATGTACTGTACATAAAGCCCTGGAGAATCCCTTTAAGCTGGTCATACACTTCTGATAGTCCAGCTCCTCTCCCCAAAGAGCCAAAGGACCATACATGTTGAAATTGAACATGCCCCACCCTTCTTCACTTTTTTTCCTGTGACATCTGCTATCAGAGGTGAATTGGAAGGCTCTTATACACATTAGATGTTAGGCATGTTAGGAGTAGTAGTTTTGCAACAACTGGAGGGCCAGAAGTTTGACATCCTTGCATTAGATGATCTGCTGAACTTTCCAAAATCAGTGAGATCTGCAGATTTTAGACACATAATGTAAAGTCATACAATGTAAAGTTCACTCACTAATACGCTGGCAGATGGTAACAGCCATATCCTAATACTGGTAACTAATGCTGGATTTACACAGCCCAATTGTCAGGAACAGATGTTACTACTAACACTCGTTCCAGAAAATCTGCTTGTGTAAATGTGCTGCCGATTACTCGATGAATGAGCAAAACACTTGTTCACTGGGTGAAATGATCTCTCGTGCAGAACACTAAACCATTGTTTCTGTGCAGCAGCTTTGTAAATCACAATCTGCTGCCCAAAAATAATTAAAATGCAAGTGCCATTTCACTACCAAAAATGAAATTCCTAACATATGTGATGCTGAAGGGCAGATATTCATGAAGCGGTATTTTTCAGTTAAAGGGGTTCTCCAAGTTAAATTTATTGATGACCTATCCTCAGGTAGCTTTTAGCCTCTTAATAGTCACCTGTCCCACATTCTCCTCCACACAGACAGATGGGGGGGGACGGGGGGCTGCTTTAGCTGCTAATATCTCTGGTTTGGTACCAGCTACAGATATTCCAAGCTTTCAGGCAATACCAGAATGACATAAATCTGTTCAGTACAGGGGAAGATATCACTGCTAGAAATTGGGATTCTGTGAATGAAGCTGAAAGTGAAAATATAAGCATATTTTACCCGCCTCGATTTCTAACAGTGATTTCTCCTCTGTTGCCTGGACTTTCTTTCTTGTATGAACACCAGCTTTCTAACAAGACCAGTTGCATGTTTCTAGCTGCTACCATTGAGGAGATATCAGCCTGTAAAGCAGCCCTCCCCCACTACTTTCTGCAGCCCAGGCACTCAGGGCTAAGCTCCTCCTCCCAGTGCTGATCTGTCTCTTGTTTATAATACAGAGAAGATGGCCTGCACATGGCAACACTCTGAGATGAGAGCTG
Organism: Rhinella marina; assembly: GCA_900303285.1. Lineage (NCBI taxonomy): Eukaryota > Metazoa > Chordata > Amphibia > Anura > Bufonidae > Rhinella > Rhinella marina. Next base: position 225,307 of record ONZH01017803.1, read on the forward strand.
CTGAATAGGAAAGTAGCATGCATTTGTAGGAGTTATTATCAGGTAAAACTGAAAATGATCAAATTTTAAAGCACAAAAGCATTTCTACAGCAGGGTGTACTATACTATTAGGGTATAAAAAAATGAAACGGCAGTTACACTTTAATCTATGGAATGATGAGCCATACAGTGAAAGAGATTGTTGCAAGTTCCTTCCAGATAATTGCCTGCCAGGTCAAGTTGTGTAAATCCAGCATATGCTGCCCTACTATACATCAGTCAGTGATACAGCAATACTGCGTTTATCATACAGTAAAAATAATATGCCGTCTGCCAAGAGATAAAAATGACTCAAACGTACCTGAAGCATCGAGGAGAAATGTTTTACAGCTTCATCATGCAGGCCACTGCCTACTAATACATATCCTATAGCTTAAACATTAAGAAAGAAAATAGGTAATCAATGCCTGACAATGAAATAACCCACTAAGATATAGCTGCACAGAGATTATACTAAACCAGGAATCAATTCCATACAAAGGGTAGAAGATATCACAAAAGGACTCATAAAATGGTTATAATGGTACAAGTCAATGCAAACACACTGATCAGAACTTCTGACACATCAAAAGGCTTATGAAATGATAGGGACACAGGGAGACGACTCCTGCAGAACCTGTATACTACAAAATGCTATGGGTGGAAGGGTTAAGAGTGATGGACATTACACTTGATACTTCTCAACAACCAAAATTGTTCCTTCAAGCAACGTTTTGCTGGGGGTGTTCAATATTCTCTAAATAAAGACTTACCAAGTTCCTCATTTGTATCTTGATCCTCTGTGACAAATGGCAATCTCTTCTGCTCAGCTAGACTCTTAGCTTGGCTCTGGAAATAAAATAAAAAAAGAAAGAATAGTCAGAATGACCAACATAAAAAATCCCTAAAATAATACTGTTGATAGAAAAGTGAAATGTAAGGTCACATACGTATGTGGACTGTTGGCCAGAGTGGGAGGCACTGTTACAAAGAGGTTCCTTGTTCTACCAAATAAAAGGGGTCCTAAACTGGTGACCTACCTCTATGACGTCCATATGACGTAAAATGGCATGTGGACAAGTGTGGTCTTCACAAGACAACCCAACCCCTTTAACATGTTATATCATATGTCTGACAACAGAATGGAGGTAATTTCCCCGTTTTCAAGTTCAGCTAACAAGTCTGAGACACTGTATACATGCTATAACAAAAACAGTCTAAAAACATCAAATTATGCAGTTATTTAACTCTAGAAAGTTCAAAGGTTATGGATATTGTTTATTAAATTTGTACATATGGGCTTAAAAACAGAATCATTTTTGTAAATGGTTTTTATTAATACTTTTGAACAGCTGGCTACAGCAGCCTGCATGTGCTACAATAAATGGCAGCTGCAGAAGACCATTCTGTGCCAAATCCATCAGACAGGCTTTCTGAAAGCTCAGTCTCCTGAACGATCATCTAAGCTGAATTCTGATCAAATCAAAGTTGATCAACTTGAAAATATTTGATCCAAGAGGTGTCCAAAGCCTTTAAACCTCACACAATGTCCTTTACAGGCATAATACAATACCAGGATTTTTTCTGTGTTCCGTGAAATAATGGATTCACAAGCTGGGGATCCTCTTGGCTCACAGTCCATTTCACGGATGGTAAAAAATGCTGAATCTGTAAATGAAACGTGCTTTATTATAAGCCACCGTCAGTCAAATAAAAATGATATGCATATATGCACACAATGTATGAAATATCCAGCTCTCTAATGTGATGCAGATCTTTACAATCCTTATATAGAGGTGGGGGCGGGGGAGCGGAAAACAAACATGCATGCATCGAATAGTAATATGTAATTAGAGCAGTAAAAGTGACCTGAATTTTTTTTAGTCCAAAATTCAGCAGTGACTAATTATAGGGGTCAGAGCTCCAAAGAACTTCTTTCTCTACATAGCCAGTGTTCAATTCCAGCTGAAGGCAACCACCACTAGGGGTGAAATCTGTCTGATGACAGAATACACTATGTTCCAATTTATTATGCAAATTGGATTTAAGTGTCATAAAGATTAATTTTTTTTGTTTTTCAATTAAACTCATTGATGGTATTGTGTCTCAGGGCTCTTTGTATCACTGGAATCAATCTCAGATACCTGTGATAATTAGTTTGCCAGGTGAGCCCAATTAAAGGAAAACTGGATGTTCCACAATATTAAGCAGGCCACTGTAAAACGGGAAAGAAAAAGGATCTCTCTGCTGCCGAAAAGCATCAAATAGTGCAATGCCTTGGACAAGGGATGAAAACATTAGATATTTCATGAAAACTTAAGCGTGATTATCGTACTGTGAAGAGATTTGTGGCTGATTCAGAGCACAGACGTGTTTGTGCTGATAAAGGCAGAAGGAGGAAGGTATTTACCAGGCAAGTTCATCGGATTAAGATAGCAGCTGCTAAAAAGCCATTACAAACCAGCAAACAGATAGATGAAGCTGCTGGTGCCTCTGGAGTCCCTCGAACCTCAAGGTGTAGGGTCCTTCAAAGGCTTGCTGTGGTGCATAAACCTACTATTCGGCCACCCCTAACCAGTGATAACAAGCAGAAACGGTTGCAGTGGGCCCAGACATACATGAAGACTAATTTTCAAACAGTCTTGTTTGCTGATGAGTGTCGTGCAACCCTGGATGGTCCAGATGGATGGCCCACTCCTTGCGACGTCCGCAAGGAGGTGAAGGAGTCATGTTTTGGGCCAGAATCATGGGGAGAGAGCTGGTAGGCGCCTTAAGGGTTCCTGAAGGTGTGAAAATTACCTCTGCAAAGTATATACAGTCATGGCCAAAAGTTTTGAGAATGACACAAATATTATATTTTCACATGATCTGCTGCCCTCTGGTTTTTATTTGTGTTTGTCAGATGTTTTTATCGCATACAGAAATATAATTGCAATCATATTATGAGTAACAAAAGCTTATATTGACAGTTAGAATGAGTTAATGCAGCAAGTCAATATTTGCAGTGTTGACCCTTCTTCTTCAGGACCTCTGCAATTCTCCCTGGCATGCTCTCAATCAACTTCTGGACCAAATCCTGACTGATAGCAGTCCATTCTTGCACAATCAATGCTTGCATTTTGTCTGAATTTGTAGGTTTTTGTTTGTCCACCCGTCTCTTGATGATTGACCACAAGTTCTCAATGGGATTAAGATCTGGGGAGTTTCCAGGCCATGGACCCAAAATCTCTATGTTTTGTTCCCTGAGCCATTTAGTTATCACCTTTGCTTTATGGCAAGGTGCTCCATCATGCTGGAAAAGGCATTGTTGATGGCCAAACTGCTCTTGGACGGTTGGGAGAAGTTGCTCTCGGAGGACATTCTGGTACCATTCTTTATTCATGGCTGTGTTTTAAGGCAAGACTGTGAGAGAGCCAATTCCCTTGGCTGAGAAGCAACCCCACACATGAATGGTTTCAGGATGCTTTACAGTTGGCATGCGACAAGACTGGTGGTAGCGCTCACCTCGTCTTCTCCGAATAAGCTGTTTTCCAGATGTCCCAAACAATCGAAAAGGGGATTCATCAAAGAAAATGACTTTACCCCAGTCCTCAGCAGTCCACTCCCTGTACCTTTTGCAGAATATCAGTCTGTCCCTGATGTTTTTTCTGGAGAGAAGTGGCTTCTTTGCTGCCCTCCTTGAGACCAGGCCTTGCTCCAAGAGTCTCCGCCTCACAGTGCGTGCAGATGCACTCACACCTGCCTGCTGCCATTCCTGAGCAAGCTCTGCACTGCTGGTAGCCCGATCCCGCAGCTGAAACACTTTTAAGAGACGGTCCTGGCGCTTGCTGGTCTTTCTTGGGCGCCCTGGAGCCTTTTTGGCAACAATGGAACCTCTCTCCTTGAAGTTCTTGATGATGCGATAGATTGTTGACTGAGGTGCAATCTTTCTAGCTGTGATACTCTTCCCTGTTAGGCCATTTTTGTGCAGTGCAATGATGACTGTACGTGTTTCTTTAGAGATAACCATGGTTAACAGAAGAGAAACAATGATGCCAAGCACCAGCCTCCTTTTAAAGTGTCCAGTGGTGTCATTCTTACTTAATCATGACAGATTGATCTCCAGCCCTGTCCTCATCAACACCCACACCTGTGTTAATGGAGCAATCACTGAAACGATGTTAGCTGGTCCTTTTAAGGCAGGGCTGCAATGATGTTGAAATGTGTTTTGGGGGATAAAGTTCATTTTCTAGGCAAATATTGACTTTGCAAGTAATTGCTGTTAAGCTGATCACTCTTTATAACATTCTGGAGTATATGCAAATTGCCATTATAAAAACTGAAGCAGTAGACTTTGTAAAAATTAATATTTGTATCATTCTCAAAACTTTTGGCCATGACTGTAGAGTTTCTGACAGACAACTTTCTTCCATGGTACAAAAAGCAGAAACATGCCTTCAGGAGCAAAATCATCTTCATGCATGACAATGCACAATCTCATGCTGCAAAGAATACCTCTGTGTCATTGGCTGCTATGGGCATAAAAGGAGATAAACTCATGGTGTGGCCACCATCTTCCCCTGACCTCAACCCTATAGAGAGCCTTTGGAGTATCACCAAGCAAAAGATCTATGAAAGTGGGAGGCAGTTCATATCAAAACAGCAGCTCTGGGAGGCTATTCTGACATCATGCAAAGAAATTCGAGCAGAAACTCTCCAAAAACACACAAGTTCAATGGATGCAAGAATTGTGAAGGTGATATCTAAGAAGGGTTCCTATGTTAACATGTAACTTGGCCTGTTAGGATGTTTTGGATTTTAATAGCTTTTTATTTCAGTGAATGTGACCTCCTAATGCTGACAATTCCACAAATGAGCATTTTCAGTTCTTAAAAACATATAAAATGTTTAGAAACTCTACTGTGCATAATAATTTGGAACAGTGCATTTTGAGTTTTTTTAATTTTTGAAGAATATACTATTATCATTGGGAGATTTGTTCAATAAAATTCGATGTATACTCTAACGGGTGATGACTTTTATTATACTGACTGTCATTTGCACTGACCATTTAGGAAAATCAGAGATAAATATAATTTGCATAATAATTTGGAACACAGTGTATATACCATGCTACACATATAAAAGGTGGCCATACAGTGATAAAAATGAACAAATTCCGCCAAAATAAACATTGGTCGAGTTAAATTGTACAAAGAACAAACTTTTTGGCTGGCTGATGATAGACATCTATTATCTGGAAAATCGTCCAAGTTTAAAACATTCCCAGAAAGATTGTTTGCAGTTAAGCGAGAAAACGAAATTAAGGACGGCACTCACCGGTCTTCTTATCAATCTTCCATACCTTTATTAAAGATAAAACATCCGTATGGCCAAACAGGGGTCAGGAGCAGATGCAATCAAAACACAGGCAACAAGTTAGCAGCAACGGCTGTTTCGCGCTCACGCGCCTCCTCTGGCCTCTGTGTCACAGTGGCCAGAGGAGGCGCGTGAGCGCGAAACGGCCATCGCTGCTGACTTGTCGTCCTTAATTTCGTTTTCTCGCTTATCTGCAAGCATATATTGGACTATAAGCTATTGGACTGAGCACCATTGTTGTCTTTTTGTTTCCGCTGAGCCTGCAATACTACGGCTGCCGCCCGGCGTGTGTTCCGCAGCGCTGTGGAACAGACGGCCGGGCGCCCCATTCAAAATGCCTATACTTGTCCGCATGAACATGTTTTATGGACATGTTTTATCTTTTTATGCAGAGCCACGGCACGGAGCTGGCTCTGTGCCGCGGCTGCCCGCTCCCATAGAAGTGAATGGGGCCGCATCTATTTCGCAATATTGCGGAATAGATACGACCTCATTCATACGGTCGTGTGAATGGGGCCTTAAGCTACCATAGTCATAGACCTATGACCAAGACCAGTTCTAGTGGTATAGCAAGCGATCAGGAAGCCAGCAGCTAATCAAGGGGGTCCTGGTGAGCAATGCAAGCTCTAAACATACATGAAACCAAATGAATATACAGGGAGCACAGGAACTAAAGCACGTGCAGGAGCAGGGATCTCCTTTGCTACAGATACAGCTTGTGAGGAGAAGTCCTACACTTTAGCTTTGCTTTGCTGACAGTGAGATAACTCAGGGCTGGAAAAAATCCTGATGTCAAGTAGATAATTCTTGAAGAAAACTGCCTACTGGCACCAAACATTTTAGTAGTTTCTGAAAGATGGCTTCTTCTGAATTGGTGTCTAATAGTGGTTGTACCAAGACTGACATATCATCTACCCACAGGATAGATAAGTATCTGATTGGTGAGGGTCACTGCTGGGTTTCCGACAATCCCGTCTCCCCCAATGAGCGGTATTGTACATGTGAGACCACCATTCCACTGCATTAGGTCAGAACATTGAGTAGATCCGAGGTCTGGTAGGCGCAGACAGCATTATAAATCATTATGCCGTGCCATGTTGCCAGAGGAGTAGAGTTCAGGACAAGAAATCGCTCACTGAACTCGCTTGGACAAGTCTGGCCTTATAGTAGGGATCTAGAAATCGCGGACGTGTACTCGCAGCTCACAGGGTTGTTTTCACTCCTTTAAGGTCAAGAAGAAATGATCGGGTTAATCATATTATACATTTAGAGGGCAATAATTCCATACCACACATAGCTCATTAGGAAGGGTCAGAATTTCATGTCCATACGACCTACATCTTAGGCTTTTCTTACAGAGAACCAGACACAATTACAGGAACCAGAAGACACATAACACAATTACTTCTCTTCCTATTGCTTCATAAGGCCATGGATCACTTGTAAATTCAATGTTCTTTGACTCATATAATCAGGTTAGCAATTTTAAGAATAATTTGCCAAACTTCTGCCTAAACTGCGCGCTTAACCCTCAAGATACCAGTCCACCTTACCAGCACTGAGTTAAGTTTGGTCATTACTGTATGTAATTCTCCTGTTACAAGTGAACTCAATGGACAATATGCTGTTTTCAGCCTGGAAAACCCCTGGAAGAGGTTGCATTTCATTCCCCATATTCGTATTTTCTCTTACAGAGGATGACTCATTGGGAGCCACTTCCAAATGGTGGCGCTAGTGAGACGGTTCTCTTTCCCTGGGAGGTACCTCTTTGCATATTATTTTCCCATGGAGCATTGCCGCTAAGTCTCCATACACTTCTGGTTTCCTTAAAGGGTTTCTGTCACCAGTTTTTTTGGTATGAATCAGGCTGACATTAGAGATGTGCTAATGTCACCTGATTCCAAATATATATCTGTATTATTTACTGGTGCCCCCATTTTTATATAAAATGAACTTTTATTTTATGCTAATAAGGCTCCTAGGTGCAAGGGGCGTTACCTCTGCTCCTAGAGGCTCTGTTGATTGACAGGACCAGGCAGAGAAAAAACACTAGATTCACCATAGCTTTCAAGGACCTTCAATGATGTCATGACCATGTGATCAGTCACATGGTTAGGATCACACAAATAGCCTGTCTGCTCCTAAACCATGTGACTGATCACATGGTCATGACATCATTGAAGGTCTTTGAAAGCTATGGTGAATGGAGTGTTTCTTCTCTGCCTGGTCCTGTCAATCAACAGAGCCTCTAGGAGCAGAGGTAACGCCCCTTGCACCTAGGAGCCTTATTAGCATAAAATAAAAGTTCATTTTATATAAAAATGGGGGCACCAGTAAATAAAACAGATATATATTTGGAATCAGGTGACATTAGCACATCTCTAATGTCAGCCTGATTCATACCGAAAAAACTGGTGACAGAAACCCTTTAAAGAGGTTTTTCAACTGTTTTATACTGATGACCAATCCTCAGTACAGGCTATCATTATCTGGTTAGCTGTTTGAGAAAGTCACTGCACTCTGGTGAGAACTGCGGCCTCCTCACAGCTTACCAAGCACCGTACATTGTACAGCAGTTGTGCTGGGTATCACAGCCCAGCCCTATTTACTTCAATACACTCAGACCATGTGATGAACGTGATGTCACTGGCCTAGAGCTGCGAAGAGGCCGCAGTGTTCACTGGAGTCCAGTGACCTACTTAACCAGCTGGTCAAAAGTGTCAGACCACACTGATCAGATACTGATGAGTGTAGGTCATCAGTATAAGACAGTCAGAAGTTGCCCCCAAGGGGCATCTCACTCCGCCAGCATCCTACTCCGCACTGATGAGGGGCAAGCAGCCTGAGACAGCTGTCTGCGGATGGATATTTGGCTTGGCTGGTTTCCCTTGAATGAGCAGTTGTAGTTACACTTTGTGCTATTCAAGTGAATGGGACGGAGGAGCTGTGATTACTCGCCAAATGCAGAGCTCATACAAAGGCTGATTGAGAGGGGTGCCGGGAGTCAGACCCCCATCCATCTGATATTGTTGACATATCTGGAAGAAAGGAAACCGGGCAACCCTTCAAGGTTTTGTGCATGGAAAATCCACAGCAGATTACAGTACAAGCCATGTACATGGGATCTGAACAAACCTCCACCACATGCTGCGGAAATTTTCTGCACAGAAAAAGCCCTCTGGTGCAATTTAGAGTGTAGACAACTCCTTCAAAGAGGCTGTCAGCAGGATGAACCCTATTAAACCAGACATACTGGCATACTGGTAATATTGATCCTGCTGAATAAAACAATATCTGGATTACAAAAATCTGTTTCACCTATCCAGAGAAAATAGTTTTCTTCTATCTGTAAATTACAGTTTCGGTGCACCAAGGGGCGGGCTATAGCCCCTCAGTGCACCTCAGGTCCTCCATTTCCCCAAGCACCCCTCCTCTTGACTGACAGAGCCAGACATCAGCATCTTCTCATTCGGCCCTGTGCTCCCCAATTTCGGTACATGTGCAGTAACCATCTGCTCACCTGAAGTAGAGATATTGCACATGCGGCGAAATATGGGAGCAGTGGGAGTGAAAAACTGAGACATTGAGGTGCACCAAGGGCACCTAGGTGCACTGTAGCCTACATTAAAATATAGAAGAAACTCTTTTCTTTGGAGTGGCAAACTGGATTCTCACCATCCAAATATCAATTTAACCAGCATGGTCAACCCTACTACAGGGGTGATTCTGCTGACATGGCCTAACAACCTGTAATAAAGAACTGGTTCCCCAGGCAGGGCTAAGTTTTCCAGGTGATGTCACACTGAAAACACATGACCGCTGCAGCCAATGCCTGGCCCTTTCAGTGCTCCGCTGAGGCCAATGATTCGAGGCAGTGGTGATATCACTGTTGCGGCTCTGCTGGGAGAACCGGCGTGGCAGCGTGGGATCTGTCAGGCAATTGATCATCGCGCAGTTTCCTCTTGAAACCAGACAGCCAAGTCACATCGTGGTGGCAGGACAACAGTATGTCATTTACATCATGTACTTAGCATAACAAGCGAGCGCTTCAAGGAAATCTCAAACCCACCACAAAGGACAGGATGCTCGCTGTTTTAACATCTGCTGTCACCTCTTCCACACTTGAATGTGTCCGTCTCATTGCTTTGCTGACGTTATAGTATGAGGAGAAACTGAAGAATTGTGCACTTTGCCCCAAATTGGAAGCTGCTAGGCTAAAATTTCACGCGTTAGGTTGGAAGCTGCACAACTCAATAAGGAAACATTGTTGGGCTGTCAACCCTCTACAGCTATGTGCTGAAAAAGTGGTTGTTCATGCTGGTAAGATGGCGTCAGTTGACTTGGTCAGCTGTTTGCTGCGGTGAATGTAATTTTTCTCCTACATCTGCCAGTAATTATCTGAAAAGTTAAAGGTGTTCTCTGGGAACTATTGAAAATGGCCACCAGCAACCTGTCCTAGAATGTGAGCAGGACTGGTTGCCACCACTTTCAGAGCTGCCACGTGGAGTGAGGGAGTCGGGCCTCACTTCACATGGTAATGATGTGATCCTGCCTTCCATATGCCATCATGGCTGAGCAGCCTGACAGGAAAACTCATTAATATATAGTATATGCAAGTACCAGAGTGTAGTGAGGCCCAGACCCCTCATCCCCCAGCCAGCTCTGTAGGTGGAGGCAACCAGTCCTGCTCACATTCTAGGACAACTTGCTGGCAGCCATTTTAAATCATTCCTGGAGAACCCCTTTAAGACATGTACAACATCTTTCTACGGCTGTAATCTCCATCTCAATCTGACTTGCAAGTAATGGGTATGGCTTTGACAGGAACAAATGGAATGATTTGGAAAAGATGGTGCCCCATTTCTGCTAATCTATACAGCCCCTTCATGGACTGGCAACAGTATAGGCGTCTGATGCACACCTCCCCCCTACTACAGCAGGATCAGAGCCACATTACGAGAAGATCCCTTATTTCTACATAATCAGTCCAGAGAAATGGACTGCGATCATAACAATCCCGTCTCGCTCCTCAGTAATATTTGTAATAAAACTGAGAGACACTACATATCACCAGCGGCCTGGTTATGACTGAGTACAGCACGAATATACACTATAAGCCCTTGCGTCTGCCCTACGGCACTTTACTTCTATTTAAGGAAATCTGGAAGCAGAGAACAGGCAAAACATTCTAAAAATCACAAGATAAATTATGAAAATGCATAAATGTGATCCTTAAATTATGGCCAAGTTATTACACATGAAGCCAGAAGTAGTAAACAAGACGTACGCCCAGATACCCACAAACGTTTGCTCTCATTGACTACGTCTGTACATCAACAAGACCGGTTAGTTAGGAAGCATTGCAAGTGTAGAAAAAGATTAACCCATTCAGGACAAGGTCAAGTTTGGCTCTGGAGTACAGATGAGCAAACTTGTGTCTTCAAGTTCGGCATACAAGATTCTGGTTATCTAAGAATTCCGTTATGGATTCCACTACCACAGACCATAAGTTATGGGTTTTGAAGGACCTGAGGCTATGTCCACACATGTCTGAAATACAGCCGATTTTGCGTTGTGGTACCAGCAAGGAGGATAAGAGTTTAAGACTTCTCATCCACACACTGTGTGCAAGCCAGTCCAGATATCCATCCGCAGACTGCTGCTTTGGGGAGCTTGCCCCTCATTGGTACAGAGTAGGATTCTGGCTGGCTGGGTGCGATGCTTTGGAAGCAGATTAAGTAGGGCACTGTTTCCCAACTCCAGTCCTCAGGGACCACCTACCGGTCATGATTTGACAATATCCCACAGAATGAAAATCTATGGTTAGTCCTGATGAACTGACACAAATTATATCACCTGCACAGTACTAAGGAAATCCAGAAAACATGACTGGATGATGGGCCCTGAGGAGTGGAGTTGGGGAACACTGAAGTAGGGTACTGCCTCTCCTGTGTGAAGACTTACTCAAAGTGTTGCATTGTATGGAGACTTATGGTCAATGCTACATGGGAAATGAATATGCAAAAAGGGAGCCAACTTCCAAGAGGTGGCGCTAGCGAGATGGTTCCCTTTTCCCAGGAGCCACCTCTTTGAATATTGTTTTCCCATGGAGCATGGCCAATAAGTCTCCACACCATGGAGCACTTCGAGTAAGTCTCCACACAAGGCTGGTCTCGTTAAGGAGAACCAGTACCCGATGCGCCTTAATCCCGTGCAGCAGCCACTTCCGGGATCACATGCCGTACATTGGGCATGCGATTACAACCTGCAGAGCAAGCCAAAGTGCTTGCGAGAGATTTACACACAAGCTGGAAGTTCTAACCCCAGGCTGGGATCACATGGCCAATGTCCGGCACGGGAAAGCAGCGCATCTCAGATAACCTATTTAAAGGGGTTGTCCAAGTTATTTTTTTGTCCTTTGTATGTTTCTAACTAGTCAAATACAACAGCTTTTCCATATACTTTCTGCTTCTAAAGCTGCTGGTTTCTTAAGATTTAACTCAGGGTCACATGACCTGTGATGTCAGCTTATCTCCCTGCTGTGTGCGGGGCTGCTATCTGCTCTCTCCCTGGATTCCTTCAGATAAAACATTAACCCCTACAGCCAGAACACGCTGAAGGCTTTACAACAGTAGCTGCAGATGTAAAGAGACAAAGAATCTGCCCTCCTCACCCTACAGACACAGAGCGGACTGGAGCTGATCTGGAGGAGATGCAAAGTACAAGTACACGTAGGTGGGAGATATCAGCAGTGTCATTGTACAGCTGGAACTTGTAGTCCTACACATACAACATGCTGCTGAGTATTCCAGATGCCAGACATGTCACTCAGCACTTGTATTCACTCCCTTTACTGTACTATATATATTTTTTTTCATAACTCAGACAACCGCTTTAAGCTGCTTCCAGTGGAAAGGATGAAATCCACAGCCATTTCCACTGCATAAACCACAGTGGACTTTTTTTTATTTTTTTGCTGTCATGGGTGGACATCGCCTCCAACTGGACAGGTCATCAATATCAGATCATTGGAGGCCTGACTCCCACCTGATTCAAGGGGCCGCCAGGCACAGCGCTGCTTAAAAAGCCTTCTGCCATACCCTGTTATTGTATCAACCGTTATGCTGGTGACCTGCAGCGCAAATTTGGAATCTGCTGCAAGTCAATTTAGGCTCAGGCTACACGGTGACATGTGTCGCTGAAAAGTCGCGCAACATTTTTCTATGATAGTCAATGGCGTTGCACTGCAACATGACATGCTGCGACACGATAAAAAAATTCATCCAAGTTGGATTTCTGTGCAGCTGTCGTGTCGCAGTGTAACGCCACTAACTGTCGACACAAAAAATGACACGCAACGTTGGTGAGACATGAATGTCACAGTGTAGTTGTTGATGCAACACAGATGTCACAAGAACGTCATCTGTATTTTTTGCGGATCCACATTTTGTGGACCGCAAAATACATATGGTCATGTGAATGTAGCCTAATGCTGCAGATCTCCACTGAGGATTTCACTCTTTGCAATGGAGAGGGTTACGTCCACAGTAATCTCTAGGCAAAAACCAGTGGCACAGGTCTCCTAATATATTTGGCACCGGGCAGTCCATGAGCTGGCAAAGATTTTAACTATCATTTAGGCCACGCCCCTCCTGCTAAGCCTCACCCATCTTTCTCAACACTTTTCAAAAGTCTCAAGTAAGGAATGCGCCATAAATTGTGACATTTGCATACTGCAAAAGTGTTGCAAAATATTTACTAGATGCCCCTTGTGGAGAGGGAATACATATCATTGACCCTTAGGGCTCATGCGCACAACCATAGCCTGATTGCGGATCCGCAAAACACAGATACCGGCGGTGAATGGGGAACAGAACATCCTGCCCTCTATAGAACAGTCCTATCCTTCTGTAAAATTGACAAAAATAGGACGTGTTCTTTTTTTTTTTTTTGTGGGTGCCACAGAATGGGCACACGTATAAAACGTGTATCCAATGCATGGAAAAACATATGTTCATGTGCATGAGCCCTAACTGAGTATTCACAGATCTTATTCCCGTGTGAAGCTTTAGACTGGCTGAGAGGAGCTTTCACACTGCTGACCCCATGACAACACTTCCTGTTTTGCAGCTTAGGGGTATTTTAGCCTCACAGCGACCTATGTGATGAGTGAATACAAGTGAAATCGACCATTGGTTCACATTTCATGACTAAACTGTATTAGTCATACTTGCAAAACAAATATAGAAATTATTATACCCCTGGACAAAGAAATAAAATAAAAATCTGAATAAAACTGAATCTTTTCACGTTGTTAAACAATACATTACTGGGAGGCGAATGCAAAGGGTCAATCCATTCACCTAGGATTTCCTAAAAGTGACCTAAGAGGACTTGTCTCCTGCTAAAACCTAAAAATCTACGTACCTTCATTGAAATGGTGCCAGACTGCCACCCCATTTACCGTAATCGGGCCACAATGGAACCCTATTCTTGTGGGGGTCTCAGCAATCACCCACTAAGGGTCCATTCACACATTAATTTTTCTGGGTCCACATCCATTCCGCGATTTTGCGGAACAGTGCGGACCCATTCATTTCAATGGGGCTGCAAAAAATGTAGACAAATTTTTTGCCAAAATCGCAGACAAGATTAGGCATTTCTATCATAGGTCCACAAAATGCGAAACGCACATGGCCGGTATCCACGTTTTGCGGATCTGCAATTTGCATTGCGAATGGACCCGTAGGGCTCATGCACACGGCCGGTGCTAGCCCGTGCCTGTATTGCGGCCCGCATACGCCATGTGCAGCCCGGATCGCGGACCCATTCACTTCAATGGGTCCGCAATCCGGGAGATGTGGAGCGGAGGGACGAATCGGAACACCACGGAAGCACCACGGTCTGGCCATGCCTCCGCACCGCAAAAAAATAGCGCAAGCACTACTTTTTACAGTGCTGACCGCCGGATGCGGGTCGTGGACCCTATTCAAATGTCAGTGCCAATTCCCAATGTCAGTGCCTATTCCCAATGTCAGTGCCCGTGAGTTGTGAACCGCAAATTGCAGTCCGCAGCATGGGCACTGAATGCACACGTTCGTGTGCAGAAGACCTAATTCTGTGGGAAACCCCCTTAACAACCAACAAACCTGTTTTGCACAAAAAATCATCCTTCATAAAGCAGGACCTTTGGAAACACATTACTTATCACGCACTTAGGCCTCATGCACACAACCGTATGAAAAAAACGGATCAGCAGAAAATACTGATGACATCCGTGTGCATTCCGTATTTTGCGGAACGGAACAGCTGGCCCCTAATAGAACAGTCCTATCCTTGTCCGTAATGTGGACAACAATAGGACATATTAAATTTTTTTGCGGAATGGAAATACGGACATACGGAAACGGAATACACATGGAGTACCTTCTAGTTTTTTTTTTTTGCGGACCCATTGAAATGAATGTTTCCGCATACGGTCCGCAAAAAAAAACGGAACGGACACGGAAAGAAAATACGTTTGTGTGCATGAGCCCTTATACTGAGTTACAGTCTGTATCAATTCTGCAGGCTCCAGAGCAGAAATCACCCAGAATTTCCTGCTGGTTTATAGGGGGTTGACCAGGTATTTAATAGTGATGACCTATGGGCAATATCAGAACGGTGGGGGTTCAACTACAGGGACCTCCGCCAATCAGAGACCACAGCCTATTCCTAGGTCAATAATGTCACATTCATCGGTCACATGGCTTAGGCACAGCTCAGTCCCAAACCAATGAATGGGTCTGGGCTGCAGTACCAGGTAGAGCCACTATACAATGTATGGCGCTGTGCTTGGTAAGCTGCACGTTGTGAGGGCCCAGGAAATAGACACCAGCAGGAACCCAGGAAGAGTCAGAACAGGAGCATTTAGAATTTTTTATCACCACAACAACCCCCTTTAGATATGAGAAGCACAGTCTTTAGGCCAAGCACTGCACAATCATTTGAAGCAGGGAAACCTAATGTTCCAGCACAATACTAGGGCTGAGCTAAACTATTAGGGATCAGGGTTTCCAATTACAAACAGCAGAATTATGAATGAAGCTCTGAAGCTACATTACAGACTGGAACAATGGATGATACAAGAGGAGTAACATAGCCCAAAGTTATGCTGCTGAAGCAAACACAAATTTCCAGTCATTTCTATATTATATCAGAACTTTTCATCATGATCAGCTTTATTCCCAATGAATGGAAAGCCCCTTTAAGACAGGTGTAGTTGTTAGGGAGTGCAACAGGTGTGCCCCAGTATCACCCCCCGCAGGACATGGAGTGTTAGTACAGGAAAGCAGCAGTGTCACCCGGATCACAGGGTCACTCACCGCACTCTTCCAGGTCCCAGGCGGAGTCAGACTCCGGGTCCCTGTGACTGCAGCCCCCGGGCCCGGCATGCCTGCCTATATCTGGGCTGAGCAGTGTCCGGTGCAGAGGGCCCTCGCCGCCTCCCCCGCTGGCAGTCACCCCTCTCCCCGGGGCTCTGACCAGCAGCAGCAGAGCACACACTGCACCCAGGCCAGGTGCCACCATCGTCCCTATAACTGTGCCCGTGTGTTGTGTACACACCGCCCGCAGGCCACACCCACTGCTAGCTGGGCGCTTGGGACTTGTAGTCTTCCAGAGCCTGGGTGCGTTCAGTGGTATGGCGGAAAGACTACACCTCCCGTGAGCCTCCACGCTTCATTCACTGAGCAGGAAGTAGTGGACGAAGGGTTTGCTGTCAGTGCGGGACAGGCTGAGACTCCTGGGACAGGTTGTCGGGAGAGGTGGGTGTGTCGTGGCCCGAATAATACTTATTCACACCTCGTACGGTTCTGTCAGATCTGATACCGGCTCTAGCCGACCACCATTCCGGCACAGCTTGTAAATTACTGGGCTGAAGGTGGAAGATTACTACCATCATTCTTACTGTAGCAGATAAGATGTATACAGATCACGGGGGATGGATCTGCGGCTGTTTTAACTAATTTAAAGGGATGTGTAGTAGTAAGAACTGTTTAAAGGGGCAGTCCCAACCCAGGACCCTTCAGCTCTTCTGACATGCCTGTTTTAAAGATAGTAAATCCTTGTATTTTCCTTTCTATTACAATTCTCAGTCATCTTTTCTTAGAACTCTTTATTGTGTGGTTCCTGTGTTATTCCTCCTGGAAATTTATGAATAAAGCGACAATGTGGTGTGGACCTGCATGGTCTGATATTGTCCAGTCAGTGCTGGCAGTGAAACTCTGATTGACAAGAACTGTAGGGGTACAACCATGCAGGCCGCAGCAAGCCCTAATTAACAGTGCAGACCGCGTTGTTTAGTTAAAGGGTTTCTGTCCTCAGAAATCTTGCTATAAAACCTTGTGTCATTTGCAATGCGCAAATGACACCTGGTGACAAATATGTTATTTGTATAGCTGTCTGTTGCGCTGTTTTTGGGAAAATTAATGTTTTAAAATATGCAAATGCATGTTCCTAGGTGCAGGGGGTGGTAACCCTGCACCTAGTATCGTCGTATCCCCACCTCTAAACCCTCCTCCGTTCAGTTGATTGACAGGGCCAGGCAGCTAGCTCTGTGGGCTGCTGGCTCTGTCCGAATCCGAAATCCCGCGCCTGCGCAGTGCGAATAACAATCCGCACATTGCGGAAGTCGGGACCCGGGCGGGCGGCGGCTCTCAATGCGCCTGCGTTGATTGTTATTCGCACTGCGCAGGCGCGGGATTTCGGACTCGGACAGGGCCGGCAGCCCACAGAGCTAGCTGCCTGGCCCTGTCAATCAACTGAATGGAGGAGGGTTTAGAGGTGGGGATACGGCGATATTAGGTGCAGGGTTACCGGCCCCTGCACCTAGGAAGGTTCATTTGCATATTTTAAAACATTAATTTTCCCCAAAACGCCGCAACAGACAGCTATACAAATAACATATTTGTCATTAGGTGTCATTTGCGCATTGCAAATGACACAAGGTTTTATAGCAAGATTTCTGATGACAGAAACCCTTTAAGCCTCATTCACACGTCAATGGTTTTCGGAAGAGTGCTGTACGTGTTCTCCACGGACAGCACACGCGCCCATTCGTTTTAATATGTGTATTCAGACATCGGTGTTTTAGCACGGTCCTTGGGTCCGTTTTTTTAGCATGCTCTATTTTGTCCGTGTTCACAGATCCATCACGCCCATTATAGTCTGTGGGTCCGTGTTGCGTCCGTGTTTTATGGATCATTAAGAAGAGATTCTTTGAAAATTATTTTTCAGCTGTTCAGTGTCAGTGAAACACGGATGCAACATGGACAGCAAAAAACGGACACACAGACCAAACACGGATATTTCACGGATGCATCACTGACCACCTGCTCACGGATTTGAGCACAGACATGTGACTGAGGCTTTAGTCTGCAATTAAACAGTGCAGACCTCATTAGTTTAATTAGGGCCTGTACGACTGCGCGGCAGTGTCCTATGGTCGCACCCCGAGGGTGCAGCCTGTTGGTGCTGCTGGTGGGCATGTGCAGTCTCCCTTCTCTCTTCCTGTCCGCTGATGTATGTCTGTGGGACATCTACGCGCCATCTCATCGAACAGCTGATCAGCAGAGGTGCTAGGTGTCGGTCCCCGGCCGATCTGAGGATAGGTCATCAATAGTAAAAAGCTGACAACATCATTTATGCAATCGTTGTGCCTCTGCATGAACAACACAGGCCTAATTTCATCTTCATGGATGACAATGCGTCAGCACATCAAGGTTGCTTCATTAGGGAACGGCTACTAGAGACTGGGGGACCTCAAATGGAGTGGTCTGCACTTTCTCCAGGTCTGAATCCCACTGAAAACCAATGGTATCAACTGAGTCACCATGTAGAGGTTTGTAACTCTGTACCCCAGAACCTCAATGACCGGAGGGCCGCCCTTGAGGAAGAGTGCCATGCCTCAGCAGAGAATAAGTTGACTTGTGAACAGTATGAGACATTGTCGTTAAGCTGTAATTGATGCTCAAGGCCACATGACAAGTTTTGTGGTGGTATACCCACCACTGTTGTTGGCTTTTGTTTCAATAACTTGTTTGAGATGAGGAAATCACCATTGCGTGCTTCTACTTAAATGTTCTACTTTCATGATATAATATCACTGTAGTGTGAACTTTCCATAAATTTTACCCGAAAGCTAAATATCCATAACTTTTTGAGAGTAGTCTACATCACAAATGTGGTGTGAGCCTTAGACTCAACTTCAAATTTGTATGGTCACCTTAAAAGGATATCCACACCTTTGGGACCCACAGTGATTTCTAGAATGGGGGTCCTCCAGTCCTGTCAAGGCTGCTTCTGGCCACCGCATGCATTGAATAAAGAGATTGCTATGAAGACATCGTAAACCTGGCCACCTCTCTATGCAGTTGCATCCTGGATGTAGCGTCCAGAGGTCGCCCCCATTGATGGATATGGACACTTTAATGTTACAAGTTGTGTCACATAATAAAATGTTCTGGGGTCCCTGACAGTTGTCATTTATTATATTACAGAATGAAAGCCCATCCAGAAGATATGCAAGGAAATATGAAGCCGCTGTACCGTTGCATTGAATGCAATGAGGAGTCCACTGAGCTTTATAGAGATTACAAACATGGAGTGTTGAAGATCACCATCTGTGTGAGTAGAATTACATTCTCTCTTCAGGTCCAACAAGATAACTGCAGAAGGTGAAAATGTTATATTCCCAGAAATCTTATATGTCTGTAGAGCGATGATGCAAAGATCTTAGGGAGAAAATGTTTCTGGCTTGCTTCCCCTGAAAGATTGAAGCAACCCGAGATGGATGGAGTTCATCATGAACTACCAGGTGGTCACATAATTAAAGGCCATGGACATCTTTGATGCAGTTTTTTTTTATTGTATTGGCATTATGGGATAAAAAACACATTTGCAATTGTGTTTTTGACAAAAATATTGCTTGATTTGTCTTCTGCAGCCTGCGTATATTCACATACTGTGCAGGCTGCTGGATGACATTCAGTGTGAAATCCATCAAACAAGCTGTCTGAATGCCTGGTAGCCCCTCTCTCTGCCCTATCTCTAAGTTGACATCCCTACCTCCAAAGTATATAAAGAAAAGGGGAAGCAGAGAGGGGCCTTCAGACAAGGATAGAGGACAGCTCATCTGACAGATTTTCCACTGAATGGGACTGAGCAGCCTGCAGTGTGTGAGAATACAATCAGGCTGCAGAATACAAAAATGTAATTTAAAAAACAATTTGCAGATATGTTTTTTATCCCATAATACTGTCAATGCAATGAAACTCACCCAAAGGTGACCATATTCTCTGTTCTGATTCTTGTAATGTGTGGTTAGGTGAACCATGTCACAGTCTTTGTTGTCACTTTCATAAAAATACTGTCAGGGGCTGTAGACCAGGAGAACCCTTAGAAGATATCAGTTCACTGGAACTAAAGCTGGCCTACACTTTCAATAGCTGCCGGCCAGACAGGAATTCCTCCACCATACATATACATGCTGGGTGAGGCAAGCATGCATGTGATGTCCACTGGGGAGAGGGGAATAAGCTGCTGATGGATTACTTCTCTGGAGCTTATCTCCTTTGAGAACAAATGATCGGACATGTTGTCCCCCAACATATGCAAATGAACATCAGCTGGGCATTTGATGTACATTAGATGTTTGGCCACTAAAATTGGTGGGTACGACCAAACTAAGTCTATTGTTTATGGCCACCTTTAGATCTTGAAGACAAGAAATAAGATCTTGATGAATGGGATATCAACTCCGATTCAGGTACAGAGGTGTGAAGACATACTTCAATATCAGTATCTTCATCTGCCTACCTGATGTAAGGGGTCTGCTCACATAGGCCGATGTTGGTGTACCTAATTGGTTCTTTTATTACCTTTCCTTTTTTCATGATTGAATTGCATGCCATCCAAATGAAAGCCTGAAGATGTAAGCAAATCACTTTTGGATTGGTGGAGAGGGGTGGGGAGTGACATGACACCTATGTTTCTGATTATGACAAATAGATGTGATCAGCATTTTAGAACGAGCATACATGCTATTAAGGGTCAGTGTGAAAACTGGGGTCCAGCAGTTTGAAGAGGAACCCCTGAGAGAGAGCACCAAATGAGAAACCTACTGAACTTCCCATGTTAATAGAGAAGAAGAGTTAGTCCTCCATGTTCAGTTCATATGTACTGGTTGGACAAGAAATGGATTCTATGCAGTCTGTGCCCAGGTTATAACCACACCACCTGGCAGGTTCTATAAACTCTATCCTTGGCTTTTCTCCATTTCAACCCCTTGGAAGTCTGTTCATCACCCCATTCAGTGTGTCCACAAAGGCCAAATCAGAGAGCATAGACCCAGGCTTCTTTAACTTCTCAATAGTATGGGTCTGTAGGGTTTGAGGGAGCCACTACCTTGGAGACATTCTTTTTAATGACATTTAACATATTTTAAACGGGTTGTCCGAGTTATGAAAAAAAAAAATATAGTACTTTAAATCTGATGGGCAGCAATATATAACTAAGTTAAGCAAGTTTTAGGCAAAAAAAAAAATCTATATTTCCACATTTCCCTGGTTCTCTTCTGGTCTTTGTTTACCTGCAGTAATAACAATCTCTGCCCCTCCCCCCTGCTCTGCAAATGCTGCCCTGAGTAACATGTCTTCTGGGATACTCAGCAGCATGTTGTATGTGTAGGACTACAAGTCCCAGCTGTACAGTTACACTGCTGATACACACAGGGTCTTCCCCCTACCTTTCTTCTCTACAATACAATACTTTGCAGATCAGCTCCAGTGTCATCTTTGTGTCTGTAGGGTGAGGAGGGCAGATCCTGTGTCTCTTTACATCTGCAGCTGCTGTTGTAAAGCCTTCAGTGTGTTCTGGCTGAAGGGGTTAATGTTTTATCTGAAAGAATCCAGAGAGAGCAGATAGCAGTAGCGGCAGAGCAGGGGGGCGTGGCCAGCACTGTGACGTCTCGTGTACAGCCTATGTGCACGAATACAAGATTAGCAGGGAGGCAAGCTGACATCACAGGTCATGTGACCCTCATTGAAATCTGAGAAACCAGCAGCTTTAGAAGCAGAAAGTGTGTGGAAAAGCTGTTGTATTTGACTAGTTAGAAACATACAAAGGACAAGAAAATAACCCGGACAACCCCTTTAAAGAGGACCTTTCACCACTCCTGACATGCCTGTTTTAATAGCTTCATGCATTCCCCATGTAATAACAATTCTGGAGCATCTATTCTTATGGCTCTATGTTGTGCCATTCCTTTATTATTTGCACTAGAAGTTATAAATGAATTGCTATTTGTCTTCAGTAAGGGAACAGAGGGGAGGTAACAAGTTGGGGGTGTGTACCTGCACAGTCTGAACATGGCAGCACTGATTGGCTAGAGTCAGACTGTGCAGGTACACCCCCCCAACTGGTTACCTCCCCTCTGTTCCTTTACTGTAGGCAAATAGCAATTCATTCATAACTTCTAGTGCAAATAATAAAGGAATGGCACAACATGAAGCCATAAGAATAGATGTTCCAGGCTTGTTATTACATGGGGAATGCATGGAGCTATTAAAACAGGCATGTCAGGAGTGGTGAAAGGTCCTCTTTAACTTGGCTAACATGTTCATCTTCTGTTTTCAATGTAGAAATCCTGCCAGAAACCAGTGGACAAGTACATTGAATATGATCCAGTCATTATTCTGATCAATGCCATGCTCTGCAAAGTACAAGCATATAGGCACATCCTGTTCAATACAGCAATTAACGTAAGTCATATATCAGACTAATAGATATTTTATTTCATTAGATAACAGGAGTAGGAATCCACCAGTAGGTAACAGTACTCAGTGGGAGTGCAGGGGTGGCTGCAGCCCTGGGCTCCCCCACAGGACGAGCAGTCCCAACTCTAACAGTTGTACCCTGTGGTAGAGCAGAGAGCTATATGTTCCCTGTAATACCGCTTACTATCAGTATGCTGGAACCAAGCAGAAGATGTAATGTCCCAGCGCAGTGAATGGCCTATCATTTTGGGATTTTTTGTGGCTGGCCTATTATTTTGGAAGCAACTGTGGCTTGTATATGGGATATAGTTATAGTTCTGACACTATTTATGAATTACAGTCTTTGGGGGTGCATCGTGTCGTATAGTAATAGGAACAGATAGGGCACCAACAGGTACAGAATTGGGGGTATCAGCAGAAGTTTGTGTCGTGAATTAGTAGTCAAGGTGGTCAGGGCTGGATGGAAAAGATGGGAAATGTGAACGACTCAAATCAGATAACACATCAGGGAGCATTACAGACAAGGATAGGACTGTTCTGTTATGGCCCAGACATTCTGTTCTGCAAAATGCAGAACGCACATATGTAGCAATTTGCAGATCTGCAAAACACATCATGTGCAGGAGTCCTTAGGAATAGAAATTTCTAATTTAGCAACTGTGTATGTATGTGCAGAAGGCAATGGGCATTGTAGATGGGACATGGTACTCTTCTGCTGGCACCTTTAGTGTTCTGTACTTATATGGTGGTGTAGTATGGAGAAAATTCTCCCTTGTGGCACCCGCTGTCCTATCACATACCTAAATCACTAATATTAGAAATGTCCTTGCTCTGTTTACTAGATTCATGGCAAGCTCTGCATATTTTGCCTGCTCTGTGAAGCGTACACCAGGTGGCGACAGCTGCCAGGATCCAGCAACCAGACAGACCCAGAAGACATCATCAGATATGCAAAGGAATGGGATTTCTACAAGCAGTTTGGGATAGCTGCTCTGGGTATGGTAAATCTATGCTATACCACATATACCCCCACTCAAGCCTTATTTGCATACCGTGCGATCTAAGTCTACGTGTATTTCCATATCAACCAAGTGAAAGTGGGCTATTAACCCCTTCCTGTCCAAATTGAAATGTTTTTACCACAAATGGACGTAGTGGTATAGTTACCACAGGAGCTGTGCCTCTGCTATCAGCTGAAGGTGGTGTAATATATGCTTCCTGCTGCAACTGCTGGAATCAAAGTTAGCTCCAATCGTAGCTGTTTAACGCTTTAGATGCCGTGGCCAATAGCGACTGCTCCCTCTGTCAGCAAAGCAGTGCAAGGTTTCTTGTGGTGCTGGGCAGCCTGGGACCCCTGAGAGTAGTACTTCTATAGTGGTGCTTAGCATTTGTGAACCTGTCAGCATTTTCTGTATTTCTGCATAAATTCAACCTAAAACCACATCAGATTTATACACATAAAAATTTATTTTTACAGCACTCACCATAAAAACTGTATGTTTATTCAGTAGTGATCCAATACTGAATTAAGATACCATTTTTATGGTAAGTGCTGTGAATTTCTTCTCTAATATATATTACTGGATCTGCTTTATATGCACTGAGCATCAAAAATGGGACAATAGTAGCCACACTCGGACTTGTTGTTCTACCGATTGGTACCTGGTAAAAGGTGTAGTGCCAACCTCTACCTTGTTGGATAAATATAACCAAATCAAACAAATGAGTCAAAAGTATTAGACTTGGTCATTTATTTATTGAGGAAAATGATCCAGTATCACATATCTGTGAGTGGCCAAAGTTTGTGAACCTATGCTTTCAGTATCTGGCTCAGCCCCCCCCCCCCCTCACTTGTGCAGCACTAACTGTAACTAAACGTTTTAAGTAATTATTGATTAGTTCCGCACATCAGTTTGGAGGATTTGAGCCCATTCCTCATACATAACGGCTTCAAAGAAAGGCCTTTATTTGCTTAGTGGTTACCTTAGGTTCCTTTGTGACCTTGAAGACTATTAAAGGGTTTCTGTCACCTCGTTTGACCATATTAAACCAGATGACATTTGCAATGCGCAAATGTCACCTGATGTCTAATATGGTCTTCTTTTTAAGCTCTGTGTTCCCATTTTCTTAAAAAATCTACTTTTGTAATATGCAAATTACCTTTACTAGGTGCAAGTGGCGGTAACCCAGCACCTAGTAGCGCCATTTTCCCCACCTTCTATATGTCGTCATCAGCGCTGATTGACAGGGCCAGGCAGCTCACTCTATCTGCTGCTGGCCCTGTCAGCGCTGCAAATCCCGCACCTGCGCCGTGGGTCCGTCATTCCTCACTGCGCCTGCCCTGCCTTCTTTTCCGGCTGTAGTGTGACGTCATCGGCGCAGGCGCAGTGAGGAAGCCGGGAGCCCGGCAGCCAGCGGCACTCACTGCGCCGAATGACGGTCCCACAGCGCAGGCGCGTGATTTGCAGCGCTGACAGGGCCAGCAGCAGATAGAATGAGCTGCCTGGCCCTGTCAATCAGCCCTGATGACGACATATAGAAGGTGGGGAAAACGGCGCTACTAGGTGCAGGGTTACCGCCCCTTGCACCTATTAAGGTAATTTGCATATTACAAAAGTAGATTTTTTAAGAAAACGGGAACACAAAGTTTAAAAAGAAGACCATATTAGACATAAGGTGACATTTGCGCATTGCAAATGTCATCTGGTTTAATATGGTCAAACGAGGTGACAGAAACCCTTTAAACACCTTGATTTTGGCTTGATTTTTATTGTCCACTCCTAGGGAGGCTAATAATGGTCTTGACTTTCCTTCATTTGTACTCAAGCTGTCTGACTGTGATCCAAACTTTTTAGAGATGGGTTTGAAACCTTTTTCAGCCTGATGAGCATCAACAACTATTCTTCTGAGAACTTTAAAATGCTTTTACTTATCCAGGCCATTCTGAGAATGTTTTCTCGTCACATATTGTACTTCATGACCGTGGCAAATTTGAGTCAAAATATTTGATATTTATTCATGAAAAAATACCAAATTTACGAAAAAAATTTAGAAAAATTAGCAAATTTCAATTTCTCTACTTTTAAAATACATAGTAATACCTCCAAAAATAGTTATTACTTTACATTCCCCATATGTCTGCTTCATGTTTGGATCATTTTGAAAATGACATTTTATTTTTTTGGGACGTTAGAAGGCTTAGAAGTTTAGAAGCAAATCTTGAAATTTGTCATAAAATCTCCAAAACCCACTTTTTAAGGACCAGTTCAGGTCTGAAATAACTTTGTGAGGCTTATATAATAGAAACCACCCAAAAATGACCCCATTTTAGAAACTACATCCCTCAAGGTATTCAAAACTGATTTTAAAAACATTGTTAACCCTTTAGGTGTTCCACAAGAATTAAAGGAAATGTAGACTAAATTTCAGAATTTCACTTTTTTGGCAGATTTTCCATTTTAATCCATTTTTTTCCGGTAACAAAGCAAGGGTTAACTGTCAAACAAACCTCAATATTTATTACCCTGATTCTGTAGTTTACAGAAACACCCCACATGTGGTGGTAAACTGCTGTACGGGCACACGGCAGGGTGCAGAAGGAAAGCAACGCTATGTGGTTTTTGGAGGGCAGATTTCACTGGGAAAATTTTAAGTTGTCATGTCACATTTGAAGACCCCCTGATGCACCCCTGGAATAGAAACTCCAAAAAAGTGACCCCATTTTGGAAACTACGGGATAAGGTGGCAGTTTTGTTGGTACTATTTTAGGGTACATATGATTTTTAGTTACTCTATATTACACTTTTTGTGAGGCAAGGTAACAAAAATAGCTATTTTGGCACCTTTTTTATTTTTTGTTATTTACAACGTTCATTTGACAGGTTAGATCATGTGATATTTACAGAGCAGGTTGTTACGGACGCAGCAATATCTAATATGTATACCTTTTTTTTTTTAATTTAAGTTTTACACAATAATATTTTTGAAACAAAAAAAAACATGTTTTAGTGTCTCCATAGTCTGCGAGCCATAGTTTTTTTATTTTTTGGGCGATTGTCTCAGGTAGAGGCAAATTTTTTGTGGGATGAGGTGATGGTTAGATTGGTACTACTTTGGGGTGCGTATGACTTTTTGATCGCTTAGTATTACACTTTTTGTAAAGTATGGTGACAAAAAATGGCTTTTTTGACGCCATTTTAATTTTTATTTTTTTACTGTGTTCACCTGAGGGGTTAGATCATGTGATATTTTTGTAGAGCAGACTGTTACAGATGTGGCGATACCTAACATGTATACTTTTTTTATTTATTTAAGTTTTACACAATATCATTTTTGAAACAAAAAAAATCATGTTTTCGTGTCTCCGTAGTCTGAGAGCCATAGTTTTTTTTTGGCGATTGTCTCAGCTAGAGGCTCATTTTTTTGCGGGATGAGGTGACGATTAGATTGGTACTATGTTGGAGGGCATACTCCTTTTTGATCGCTTGGTGTTGCACTTTTATTGATGTAAGGCGACAAAAAATGGCTTTTTTAGCACAGTTTTTATTTATTTTATTTTTTACAGTGTTCACCTGAGAGGTTAGGTCATGTGATAATTTTATAGAGCCGGTCTTTACGGACGTGGCGATACCAAATATGTCTGTTGTTTTTTTTCTTTTTCTTTTTTTTTTTTAACAATTTTATGTGTTTTATTTTGGGAAAGGGGCTTTTTTTTTTTTTACGTGAAACTTTATTTTTTTATTAGGAAAAACACTTTTTTTTTTTACTTTTTATTTTTGTCCCACTGCAGTGGGTCTGCTCCCCTCTGCGATGTATTGCAATATATTGTGTATTGTAATACATTGGCTGTCAGCTTGTATGCTGACAGCACGCCTCTGAGACCAAGCCTCAGGGGCTGGATCTCACATGCTTCTGTCGAAGGCAGCCCTGCACAGTCACTGCAGTGCGGGGACCTGATGGGGAAGCGGACCCTCCGCAAACCCCATGCATGCTGCGGTCAACACGCCCGCATCGGTGTTTTCGCCAATGCGGGTGTACGCAGCAGGCCTCCGGGCATTTGTAAGTGTGGGACCCCTGCCGCTGATCGGGCGGGCGCAGCACATGTACGGTGCTGGTCCTTAAGTCACAGCAACCAGTGCCGTACATGTATAGCGCGGGTCTTTAAGGGGTTAAATAAAACAGATTGTCCACTCACACCTAATTATCATCCCATTTATTGAAAACACATTCACATTATCTGCCAAACTTTAAAGGCTATGTACACCTTTGTGGGGATTTTTATTTATTTATGCATTGTGCCTATTTTGAGCTAAAGTAATTTTTTCAATTGGTCTTTATTAAAAAAAATATAGAGCCCTTTTTTGTGTACATAGCTGAGATGCTTTGGTAGCAGCCTGTAGATTTTCTGTCTTTTCTATCAGTTGGGGAGCTGACAGGCTACTTATCTCTGCTGTCTAACATTATAAACACTTATCAAAGCTCACTCCGATCTAACTGATAAGAATGTGGCTTAAATAAGTGTTTATGACCTCTTAGTAGTTTAGAGATAAGGTTTATTAGATGACCAGCACAAAGTGAAAGTGAAAGTACCGGTCACACAATTAGAAAAACAGTTAACCCTTTGTGACAGAATGGCTCAATATTTTTAATAAAGGCCAACTGAAAATATGATTTTTAGCCAAAAAATGACTAAAATGCAATCATAAACAAAAATTGCCTCTGAACGTGTACATAGCAAGGTTCACATGTTTTTGCCACTCACAGACAAGTCCAAGTTGCTTTTTCATGGGACTATTCCCATTTCAAATACTTGTTCCAGATAATCGTGTGTAAAGGTGCCACCGATGAATCTGCTGGCCAAAAATAATGAATCAGTATCAGGATGAGCAATTGCAGTGACCATTGCTTGTCCCCATACAGTGGAGGTGATTGCTGTATGTAAATGCAGCTCTTACCACCACTGACAAACAGGCAGTTATCTGAAAGGAACGGTTCCTTCCCGTTAATTGCCCGCTATGTCAGCTGCATGTTAATGCGTCTTTAATATTTCTAATTTGCTTGATTTGGTTACCATTATCTATTTTTAGGATTTGTGTGAAAATCTGATGTAATTTTAGGTCACATTTATGCAAAAATATAGAAAATTCGGAAAGGTTTGGAAACTTTCAAGCACCGCTGTATCTGTATTCATATAGCACAATGGAATTCCTTTAATTTAAAAAGCCTAATAGTCTGACACTGGTTTTGAACTTAGGACTTCCTTCCTGATTATTCTCTTACAAGTGAGTTTAAAGGTAATGTGTCATCAGAAAAAGACCTATTGTTTAAATCATGTTTTTGTGTTTAAATACGTTTTTTAGAATTTTTGGTGAGCTTCTTTTTATTTACTAACTGTAGAAAGTACAATGCCGCACTCCCCAATTGCTAAAATGAATCCATTATTCGTCACATTAAAGGGTTTCTGTCACCAGTTTTTTCGGTATGAATCAGGCTGACATTAGAGATGTGCTAATGTCACCTGATTCCAAATATATATCTGTTTTATTTACTGGTGCCATTTTTATATAAAATGAACTTTTATTTTATGCTAATAAGGCCTCTAGGTGCAAGGGGCGTAACCCCTGCTCCTAGAGGCTCTGTTGATTGACAGGACCAGGCAGAGAAGAAACACTCCATTCACCATAGCTTGAAAGGACCTTCAATGATGTCATGACCATGTGATCAGATGGTCAGAAACCCTTTAAAAGACAAAGGCTTGTAGAGGATGCGGTGTGCGTGCTAATTATTGTTGCATCTTACCTTCTACTGTTATTGGATTGCATCACTCTTGTTGCTGAGCACCACTTGTTTACAAAGTGACCTCAATTTTAAGAGTTTTAAGAGTTCTTCCATTTATGCCAGATCATGGTAGTGCCGACATTCTTCTGTAATATGTTTTTATTTTTTATTTTCCATGTCACTATTGTGGGGGTTCAGCTCACAGGTAGTCACTCGTATCAGCACATACACAGGTATAAGTGAAACTCAGTGGACAATTTATTGTCTCTTCCACATGAATAAGCAGAAACACGCTTTCTTCAGCTTGTAAAAATAATATGGCGTTACTTAACGCCCTAGGATGAGCATTCTCGTCCTAGGGTTAACGTGTCGCTGGCTGCCCGCTGCCGCAATCTACAGCAGGGGCCCGGCTGTTAGTATCGGTGATTACACCGATGCCGGCGGATTAACCCCTTGTATGCCGCGGTCACGCTGACCGCGGCATACAAGGTAATTGCGGCAGTTTTTAAAGCCATCGGGTCCCCGTGAGGCGGTGGGGGGGGGCCCGATGGCTGAGATGGAAGCCCCGATGCCTTGCCCAGAGGCATCGGGACTCCCATCTACGGAAGCCCAGGAGACCCAGCCACAGCGCTGGGTCTCCTAGGCAACGGTCAGCGTCTCACAGTGTGAGACGCTGACAGTTGAATGCAGCACAATACAGATGTATTGTGCTGCATTCAATCAGGGATCAGACCCTGAAATGTTAAAGTCCCTTACTGGGACATAAGTGGAATGTAAAAAAAAAAGTTAAATAAAAGTGTTTTAACAAAAAAAATAAAAAAAATAATAATAAAGTTTCAAAAAAAAAAAAAAGCCCATTCCCCATAAAGAAACACATAAAAATAAAAAATATACATATTAGGTATCGCCACGTCCGTAAAAACCTGCTTTATTAAAATATCACATGATCCAGCCCGCCCGGTCAACACCGTAAAAAATAAAAAATAAAAACTGTCTAAAAAAAGTAATTTTTGGTCAAATTTCATCACAAAAAATGAAAAACCATGCGATCAAAAAAGTGTATGCCCCCAAAAATAGTACCAATCTAACCGTCATCTCATCCCGCAAAAAATGAGCCTCTACCCGAGACAATCGCCCAAAAAATAAAAAAACTACAGCTCTCTGACTATGGTGACCCTAAAACATGATTTTTCTTTGTTTCAAAAATGGTATTATTGTATAAAACTTAAAAAATAAAAATAAGTATACATGTTAGGTATCGCCACGTCCATAAAAACCTGCTCTACAAAAATATAGCATGATCTCTCCCCTCAAGTGAACACTGTAAAAAATAAAAAATAAAAACTGTCTAAAAAAAGCCATTTTGTGTCACATTTCATCACAAAAATTGTAATACCAAGCGATCAAAAAAGCGTATGCCCCCAAAAATAGTGCCAATCTAATCGTCATCTCATTCCGCAAAAAATGAGCCCCTACCTGAGACAATCGCCAAAAAAATAAAAAAACTACAGCTCTCTGACTATGGAGACACTGAAACATGATTTTTTTTGTTTCAAAAAGGATATTATTGTGTAAAACTTAAATAAATAAAAATAAGTATACATGTTAGGTATCGCCCAAAAAATAAAAAAAACTACAGTTCTATGACTATGGAGACACTAAAATGTGATTTTTTTTTGTGCTTCAAAAATATTGTGTAAAACTTAAATAAAAAAAAAGTATACATATTAGATATTGCCGCGTCCGTAACGACCTGCTCTATAAAAATATCACACGATCTAACCTGTCAGATGAATGTTGTAAATAACAAAAAATAAAAACAATGCCAAAACTGCTAGTTTTTGTTACCTTGCCTCACAAAAAGTGTAATATAGAGCTACCAAAAATCATATGTACCCTAAAATAGCACTAACAAAACTGCCAACTTATCTCATAGTTTCCAAAATGAGGTCAGATTTTTGGAGTTTCCTACTCTAGGGGTACATCAAATGTGACATGGCAACTTAAACTTTTTCCAGTGAAATCTGCCCTGGCCTTCCTTTCCTTCTGCACCCTGCTGTGTGCCTGTACAGCAGTTTACGATGACAAATGGGGCATTTCTGTAAACTACAGAATCAAGGTAATAATTACTGAGTTTTGTTTGGCAGTTAACCCTGCTTTATTCTCAGAATAAAATGATTCATATGGAAAATCTGTCAAAAAAGTGAAATTCGGAAATTTTGGCTACATTTTCCTTTAATTCTTGTGGAACACCTAAAGGGTTAAAAACGTTTGTAAAATCAGTTTTGAATACCTTGAGGGGTGTAGTTTCTAAAATGGGGTCATTTTTGGGTGGTTTCTATGATGGAAGCCTCACAAAGTGACTTCAAACCTGAACTGGTCCTTAAAAAGTGGGTTTTGGAAATTTTGTGAAAAATTTCAAGATTTGCTTCTAAATTTCTAAGCCTTCTAACGTCCCAAAAAAATAAAATGTAATTTTCAAAGTGATCCAAACCTGAAGTAGACACATGGGGAATGTAAAGTCATAACTATTTTTGGAGGCATTACTATGTATTTTAAAAGTAGAGAAATTGACATTTGGAAATTTGGAAATTTTTCTAAATTTTTGGTAAATTTGGTATTTTTTTATAAATAAGAATGAAATATTTTGACTCAAATTTACCACTGTCATGAAGTACAATATGTGACGAGAAAACAATCTCAGAATGGCCTGGATAAGTAAAAGCGTTCTAAAGTTATCACCACATAAAGTGAGACATGTCAGATTTGCTAAAAATGGCCTGGTCCTTAAGGTGAAAAATGGCTGGGTCCTTAAGGGGTTAAAGAAGAAACCTCACCGGGTCAGTGGTGTAGTGTTCCACAGGAACTTTTAGGCAGTTTTTCTCCAATACAGCATGCAGGCCTTCAGCTTGCTCACACAGCTCCCAAATCAGCTCCTTCCTGAGCTGTTACAGCTGCCTTATTACAGGGCAAGTAAAAACTCGGGCTGGAGTATGGGAGCGACCTTTCCCACCCAAGCTCTCTAGTCACTCCATAAAAACCCGGACCCGGACTACAGCAGAAACAACATACTCAGTAACATAGTGTTACTGGTACAAGTTATAGGGTTTTTACATCACCGAGGCCAGCCACCTCGGTGACACATACCTGCCATCCACCACTTTACCTCTTGCCCTCTTACACTATTTATATTTAATAAAAGTGTATATAATCCTGAAATTTTCACACAGAAACACTGTACACGGCGTATACAGTGTTTTACTGTAGGGCGGCGGCCTCAGGAAGCGCACGTCGTCATAGCAACCAATGACGCTGTGCGCTCCCGTCCTCTGGGGCAGCACAGGCCTGGCTTTCACGGCCCGTATACGGCCGTGAAACACGGTCATCTGAATGGGGCCTTACTAGAATGGGGATCTGATATCCCCTGTTCCTCCTCACCATAGTGAACAGGAGTTTGAATAGAATGGCAGACAAGCATGTGCCCTTCTCCATTCATAGTCTATGAAGCTGGTGATAAAAGCCGAGTAAACGTTTACAGATCTGTCATATGGTATAAGAGTTCTATGCACCATACGAGAACATATGAAAATGAAGAAAGCTGGCAGCACTCCAAATAGTGAAGAAAAGTGGCTCTAAATCCACCCGTGCAGAATAAGGATGCAGTATTTCTTTACTATCTTGGAGTGCCGCCAGCTTTCTTCTGATGGGATTCACGGTCAACATTCCTGCTGCCTGCAGCCAAGACGTATAAACAAAGTCTACGCTGGATAATAAAATGATATCCACCTTGTCATAGTTCTGCCTAGTATCAGTGTATTTTTTTTTTAATCTTAGTGTCACATAGTCCCAACCCTCACAGAGTGGTTGGCGGAGATTTACTTATCCTGTCTAATACTAACAGTGGAAATTTAAAGGGGTTGTCTCACTTCAGCAAATAGCATTTATTATGTAGAGGAAGTTAACACAATGCACTTACTAATGTACTAATTGTCCATATTGCTTCCTTTGCTGGCTGGATTCATTTTTCCATCACCTTATACACTGTTCTTTTCCACGGTTACAACCACCCTGCAATCCATCAGTGGTGGTCGTGCTTTCACACTATAAAAAAAAGCACCAGCCTATGTACGCTCCCACGGTCCTGGCCACCAAATAGGCTAGTGCGTTTTCCTATAATGTGCAAGCATGACCACCACTGATGGATTGCAGGGTGGTCGTAACCGTGGAAAAGAACAGTGTATAATGTGATGGAAAAATGAATCCAGCAAGCAAAGGAAGCAATATGGACAGTCACAATATATTAGTAAGTGCCTAGTATTAACTTCTTCTGCATAATAAATGCTATTTGCTGAACTGACACAAACCCTTTAAAGAATACCTGTCTGTCATCTCTCCTGACATGTCTGTTATAGTAACTACTTGCATTCTCCATATAATAACAATTCTGAAACATGTATTTTTACAACTATATCTTGTGTCATTCCTGTATTATTCCTGCTAGAAGTTTACAAATAAATTGCCAGCAGTCTGCAGTAAAGGTACTGCTGGGTGTTTCCAGTAGCAGATGTTCAGGGGCCCACCACTAATGAGGCCAGGTGAGGCAATTGCCTCAGGCAGCAAGACATAGAGACAAGTGAGGGCAGTGGCAGGGCTGTGGCAATATCGCTCTATAGTCAACTGTATGTCAGTATGCCTTAGGGTCCATTCACACGTCCGTGTGTGTTTTGCGGTCCGCACATTGCGGATCCGCAAAACACAGACACTGACCAAGAATAGGACATGTTCTATTTTTCTGCAGGGCCGCGGACCAGAAGTGCGGATGTGGACGGCACACTGTGTGCAATCCTTCTAAGCTGTACCCCTTCTCAAAACGAGGCGTTAAAATTGTCTAAAACACATGATAAATGTAGTGCAAGGCACGTAGCCATAATACTGGCATATTCAGCTTAGTATATACCGCCACTGCAGTTAGTGATTGTTTAGTGGCATATTTAAGAGGGTTCCCCATCACTGTCCATCTTGTGGAAGTCCATCTGTTAGGTCCCTGCCGATCAAGAGAATGAAGGGACCAGGGTCTCTCCCATCCGGGCACTGTGCAGAGAGCTACCACTCGGCTTCATTTAGGTGAGTGAGATACTATATGGCGCTGTGCAGGGAAACATCCTGCAGTCCGTGGCGACCCCTACAGTTAGCCAATGACAGTATATCTTAGTGATATGATAGAAAATCTTCTTTCATGTTCAGTGTCAGGTGGCGAATGTAGAAAGAAGTGCACACCTAAATGTGTGACATATTTGTGCTTCCCCCATAGAACAAGCTGCATTCCTCACAGGAATCTTCATTGTTTTGTTCCTGGCGAGGCCGAAGACTTTGAAGTCCCATTCTCAGTTGGCTTTTCTTCTGAAGGCTCTTCTGCTGTCGAGTTACGGGAAACTCCTGCTGATTCCTGCCGTGATTTGGGAACACGATTACACTCCATTGTGCCTCAGGCTCATCACGCTTTTCGTTCTTACGTCAAATACTCAAGCAATCCGAGGTAATGAATATTTCTCGAAAACGCACACTAGACGACCCCTTTCTTTGTCCATCTTAAGGTCTTTTTATGTTGCATTTTTCAGCGTCACTAGTGTATTGCTAGTGTGTAGGGATACTGTGGCATCAGTCACCAATTGTAATAAGAATGTATGCCTCTGTACAGAATAGCGCAGTCTGCAAAAAAAGGTATACTGATATATATCATCTCAACGAAGGCCTGCAGGACACTGTTAGCTTCTGTTCAGCCTATGGATACATTTGACGTGTGCACCGGGTGCCTTCCTAGTGCGTACAAGTGCACCCTGCAG
Organism: Rhinella marina; assembly: GCA_900303285.1. Classification (NCBI taxonomy): domain Eukaryota; kingdom Metazoa; phylum Chordata; class Amphibia; order Anura; family Bufonidae; genus Rhinella; species Rhinella marina. Next base: position 260,117 of record ONZH01017803.1, read on the forward strand.
TGTGAACCAGTTTTATGGAAATTAAGCTGAATTCGTTTTATATGGGTGCCTTCACACCAGACAGATTTTGTTGCAGAAATTTCTGTGACGGAAAATCAGCTCCCTTCATCTGAATGGGTTTGCTGTGGTTTCTGCAAGTTCCAATCAGATGAATGGAACTGATTTTCAATTGCAGAACTTTCTGCATAAAATCTGCCACATGTGAAGGCACCCCAATGAAAAAGGATCCTAATGAAAGCCAAAATAACCGTGCCACGTGTTCGTTGCCCTTGTTTAGCTGGAGGAGTGGTGACGCCAACTGTATGGTTCCTAAACTTCTAGAGCCAGCCATACACTTAGAGTCAGCTAAACACTTGGTGAATGCCAATCCCTTTATAACCATCCATATACATTAGATAGTCGACCGATCTTACATCTAATTTCTATGGCCAGTGTTAGAAGCCTGCTTTTCCCCACCATCAAATATATAGGGAAGACAAAGGTGCAGTGTGAGGATTCACACTTTTACTATTGATGACCTATCCTCAGGATAGGTCATCAAAATCAGATCGGCGGGAGTCCATCAGCTGTATGAGGAGAGGGCACGCGCATCCCTTCTCTCTTCCTGTTCGCTGCTGTCAGGGGTGGACTGGGAACTTAAAGTGGCCCCATTTTGTAGGCAGGTCCAAATTAACAGAAGGTGGCGCAACACATGTAGGCAGGGTCAACAATACCGTAGTGCAAAATACCATCCCAGAAGAACCAAATAACATAGTAGCACAATATACTGCCCCAAAAGCTGTCCCTCTATGTTGCCAATCAATAGCTACCATCTCCTGTCCTCCTCCTCCAGTTGTCTATGGAGCAGGGGCTTAGGAGGTGAGGTGCCGGCCACAGCAGTTGAATTCTGGAGGTCGCTGGCCGGGTACATAAGTATCTGATTCTCACAGCATTAATTACTGTTGAGAGCTCATTATGTACCCATCCAGCAGCAGACAGGAGGTCTGGATGGCCCCCTGGGGCAACGGCCCACCAGGAAATTTCCCTGTAGGGTCTATGGCCAATCCGCCCCTGGCTGCTGTTCATGGACTTTGCCACGACGGGGGTGCCGGACCCCCGCCGATCAGATATTGATGACCTACCTTGAGAATAGGTCATCAATAGTAAAAGCCTGGACTACCCCTTTAAGGAGCATTTCTTCACTGGGCAGTTTTACAAGAGCACTCCTAGATCTATTGGCTGGTTGTTACCTGTGGTCATATGCATCTATGGCTCGCTTTACTGTCATTTCTATTGTGTTACTTGCTTTTGTTTCTTTTAGTGACCTTGGATGTGAGTCGAGCGCTATCACTCGTCGCCATTGCCTGTGGACTGCTTTTGGAAAATGCACTATCCTCTGATCAATGGACTGTAAAGTAAACGTGCAGACAGCACACAACCACCATCTAGAGGGACATGGAGGACCCTTCTCAGCAAAAATCTTCAGTACAAAATATTTATTTTACTATTGTCACAGACACAAATGTCTGAGTGTTTTATATGTATATTTGCAGATGTTAATAAATCTTCATACATTTTGCCATTCACTGTTCCTCTTTTCAGCAGCAGTTTGCTCTTCAGAGCTGCAAGTTCCGACCAGTCAGCTATTTTAGAGTCTGTGGAGAACCATTTCTGATCAACAAAAATACTGTATTTTCAAGATTATAAAATGCACCTGACAATAAGAGCTAGCCTAGGTTTAGACAACAGAAAATAAAAAAAAAATTCTCTGCTAAATGCACACAACAAACACACCCCTGATTCATGCACACAACAAACACAGCCCAGCTACATGCGCACAACAAACACAGCTCTGCTACATGCACACAACAAACACAGCCCTTCTACATACACACAACAAAAACAGCCCTGCTACATGCACACAACAAACACAGCCCTGCTACATGCACACAACAAATACAGTCCTGATACATGCACACAACAAACACAGCCCTGCTACATGCACACAACAAACACAGCCCTGATACATGCACACAACAAACACAGCCCTGCTACATGCACACAACAAACACAGCCCTGATACATGCACACAACAAACACAGCCCAGCTACATGCGCACAACAAACACAGCCCTTCTACATACACACAACAAAAACAGCCCTGCTATATGCACACAACAAACACAGCCCTGCTACATGCGCACAACAAACACAGCCCAGCTACATGCGCACAACAAACACAGCCCAGCTACATGCACACAACAAACACAGCTCTGCTACATGCGCACAACAAACACAGCCCTTCTACATACACACAACAAAAACAGCCCTGCTATATGCACACAACAAACACAGCCCAGCTACATGCGCACAACAAACACAGCCCTGCTACATGCACACAACAAACACAGCCCTTCTACATACACACAACAAAAACAGCCCTGCTACCTGCACACAACAAAAACAGCCCTGCTACATGCACACAACAAACACAGCCCTGCTACATGCACACAACAAACACAGCCCAGCTACATGCGCACAACAAACACAGCCCTGCTACATGCACACAACAAACACAGCTCTGCTACATGCGCACAACAAACACAGCCCTGCTACATGCGCACAACAAACACAGCCCTGCTACATACGCACAACAAACACAGCCCTGCTACATGCACACAACAAACACAGCCTTGCTACATGCGCACAACAAACACAGCCCAGCTACATGCACACAACAAACACAGCCTTTCTACATGCACACAACAAATACAGCCCTGATACATGCACACAACAAACACAGCCCTGCTACATGCACACAACAAACACAGCCCTACTACATGCACACAACAAACACAGCCCTTTTACATACACACAACCAACACAGCCCTGCTACATGCACACAACAAACACAGCCCTGCTACATGCACACAACAAAGAGCCCTGCTACATGCACACAACAAACACAGCCCTGCTACATGCACACAACAAACATAGCTCTTCTACATGCACACAACAAAGAGCCCTGCTACATGCACACAATAGACGCAGCCTGCTACATGCACACAACAAACACAGCTCTGCTACATGCACACAACAAACACAGCCCTGCTATATGCACACAACAAACACAGCCCTGCTACATGCACACAACAAACACAGCCCTGCTACATGCACACAACAAACACAGCCCTGCTATATGCACACAACAAACACAGCCCTGCTACATGCACACAACAAACACAGCCCTGCTACATGCACACAACAAACACAGCCCTGCTACATGCACACAACAAACACAGCCCTGCTACATGCACACAATAGACGCAGCCCTGCTACACGCATACATCAAGCACAGGCCTGCTACATGCACACAATAGACGCAGCTCTGCTACATGCACACAACAAACACAGCCCTGCTACATGCACACAACAAACATAGCTCTTCTACATGCACACAACAAAGAGCCCTGCTACATGCACACAATAGACGCAGCCTGCTACATGCACACAACAAACACAGCTCTGCTACATGCACACAACAAACACAGCCCTGCTATATGCACACAACAAACACAGCCCTGCTACATGCACACAACAAACACAGCCCTGCTACATGCACACAACAAACACAGCCCTGCTATATGCACACAACAAACACAGCCCTGCTACATGCACACAACAAACACAGCCCTGCTACATGCACACAACAAACACAGCCCTGCTACATGCACACAACAAACACAGCCCTGCTACATGCACACAATAGACGCAGCCCTGCTACACGCATACATCAAGCACAGGCCTGCTACATACACACAGCCTAGCTACACACAGTTCTGCAACATAGGGTACATCCCTAGTAATAGACATAGGTAACATCTGCTCCTAACCATTGTTGACATCATGGAAGGTCCTTGCAGTAGAGAGCTGTGATCTCAGAGGTTTTTTTTTATTATCAATATTTCTTTATTCAAGTTTTTCAAGTTCTACAACACATATGGAAATTGAATGTATCTAAGTCTCAGATTCTCCCATTGCATCTTCCCCCTGCAGAGGAACAGAAGTTGAGGAGTGCATTTCAACTTGACTGGCAACTTGATCAGATAGATTACTTAGGACTAAAACTTACCAGTAAGATACACCGCTTATACACAGCCAAGTATGTTCCGCTGATAGACATGGTGAGAAATGACCTCTCTTCCTTACAGTTTAAAGAAATATCATGGTTAGGCAGAATAGCCGCCTTCCAGATGATGCTACTACCAAAATTACTGTACATATTCAGGATTCTACCTATAAGGGTCCCCGGTTCTTTCTTCCAAAAATTAACACATCTGATTAACGGGTACATCTGGGGAGGTAATAGACCAAGGATAGCAGCTTCCCTACTGTATAAGAGGAGAGCATTTGGGGGAGTAGGTTTACCCGATGTAAAAGATTATTTTTTAGCTATACAAATCCAACAATTATATTACTGGTGGAAAGGAGATCCTAGTATACATTGGATCCATCTGGAATCTTCTGTGGTGCCTTTGGTTGCACTTAAAACACTGCTACTAAGTTCCCTGTTAACTAAACACACACAGTGTAAATATTCTTACCTTGTGGATGCGGCGTTGGATCACTGGGGTCAATTTCACAGTGTGACTAAGACTACTTTGGTACCTCCAATGGAGTTCCTGCCCTTGGAGGCTGCCCACTTACTTCTCCCTGATATAGATCTGCACCATTGGATATCAAAAGGTGTCATACGTATGTCTGATGTGAGCCCCTCAGGCTCGATCCTCACATTTCAGCAGCTAGTTGACAAATACAATATACCTCAGAGGTTTTTTTTTACAGCCTATGCTGAGCGATCAGTTGTTCAGCCTTCTCTCCTGCCTGCACTGATCTCACATCTATCTATCTATCTAGATGCCGGCAGGGAGAGAGAGAAGTGTGCAGATGCACACATCACTCACTGATCGGGGAAAGTGCTGCAAGAGAGCTGTGCCGGACCATTAAAGGGTACAGTCAGGGTGCCTCGTACTGCTCCAGCACCCTGACTGCAGAGTATAAGACGCTTGTACTTTTTAGCAAGATTTTTTCCTTGCTAAAAGAAAGTGCATCTTATAGTTCAAAAATATATAAATGCACATATTCATATCTGCTTCCTCCAACCTGCCCCACATTTCTCTTTCCGTATATTTTACTTTCTCCTATGTGCCTAAGGTGACAGCACTGACACATGACATTTCACACGCAGTCTCTTTTTATAATGAAAATCAGCACTTTAAAGCCTTCAAATTGTAGAAAAAGTAGTATAGAGCTAGACTATACAAGAAGCAAATATCACAATACATATAACCACCATACTGGTAATGACCCAAAGCCACAGTACCATGACTGACCTAACACTATATCTGGGCCCAATGATGCCGCCAGATCATGACCGCATACTACCACCACATAGAGAGTGAATATTGCTGTATTGTTACAGAATAAAACACATTATACAAAGATTAATATTACCACCATACAGTGACCATATAGCAGTAGATACCACTGTTACACGGGGCTCTATAGACCATATAAGTGATTGTTGGTTGTCTGTGATTTTTGGATAAATTGTCCAAACAAAAAAAAAATTTTGATGGGCAACACTGCTCAGTATTTGCCCCCACTCAGTAGTAGTTCTCGTTTTATGTCTGACCCTTTACCATGACAAGTGGAGACGTCTTCCTCATTGTCATCACCCTGGCACAGGCATCACACTGCATCTCGCCGCCTGCTCCGGGCTGCTGACCATCAGCATATGTCTGCTGTCTTGTAGGATGCAGGCCTAAACCAGACTTCAGCCTACAAGATGTGTAAATGGTGGGTCATCGGAGTCCCGATGCTTGCCTGATGCTGGCGGTGGACTTTCTGACAAGGGCAGCAGAAATCTCCTGCCACATTTCCGGTGGCAGAGAGCAGTCTGCCAGATTTCGCTGGATCCGGCATTGAGGGATTCTATAGTTCACCGCCAGATCCCCATTGACTGTAACAAGGTCTGGCAGTGATCTGGTCGCTTTCCGGCATAAATGCCAAGTTATGGATGGACAGAAACCGTTGCATGCATGGGTTTTTGGACGGGCTGACAGCAGGCATCAATGCAGGATCAGGCAGCTGGATCAGCTTGCTGGAGATGTAAACGCGACCTAACATTAACACTAAGGATATACTGTGTACTAGTACAAGATGTTACTTATTTGTGGAATTTTATCAAGGATTTACTCATTTTTGCAGCCCTGGATTACAGAAAAGTTGCCTAATTTTATTATTTCACAGATATGTAAGAAATTTGTAAATTGAGGCATCTCAGCTGGTCAGCGAGTATAAATTCCAACTGAGGGAAGAGGATAAGAGGAAAGTTAATTATGTGGGAAGAGGAGAAAGTGCTGCTTGGAGAATATGATGGGATCTGTTGATAGATGTAATATAGGAAGGTCATGGGCAGTGGCGTCAATAATAAGTGTCCGTATCATGGAAACAAGAATGGAGGCAAATGTTTTAAGATGTTCACGATTGCTTAAAGGGAACCTGTCATCAACTTTATGCTGACCGTACTGAGGGCAGTATAAAGTAGTGACATAAATGCTGATTTCAGCAGTGTGTCACTCATGAGCTGAAAGTAAGTGGTTGCTGAGAACCAGCATCATAGTCATTGCAGCACAGGCCTTGAAAGAGTCAAATCTAACTGAGAAGAGTCATGGTTATTCATAAATCACCTGCTCTCCCTGCCAATCTGATGATTGGCAGTTCTCTCCTAGAGAGAAAGGGAGAAAACTAGGTAGAAAACTGACAGTCATCAGCAGGAGGGCAGGGAGAGCAGGAATTCATGAATAACCATGACTCTTCTCATGAAGATTTGACTCTTTTCCAGGCCTAGTCTGCATAGTTTGTGATGTTGGTTCACGGCAACCACTCACTTTTAACTTATAAATGACAGACCGCTGAAATCAACTCACCTGTCTCTACTTTATTCTGGCATTAGTATGGGTAGCATAAAGGTGATGACAGGTTCCCTTTAAGAGATGAAGGAATCAGTTTAATTTCAAAAGTATTTATTGTGTTGATGGCAAAAGTAGAGAAATCATACATAGTACAGAAGTACATATAATAAGTAAACAGTTCTCCTATAATTGTGAGCAAGTATAGGATACAAAGTAATTAAGCATCAAATGTTAAAACTGAACAGTTACATAACATTAAAGAGTTATTCATAAACATGAGTTGTCTAATTCAATCAGAATTAAATAAGAAGAAAATGGTCCTTGGACTCCCCCAGTCAGAGAAGAAGAAAGGGATATGTATTATAGTCTTCCATGACCCAAATCGTCCGGTTAACCCTTAGAGTACCAGCGCATGTACGGCGCAAAAAGCTGGGACACAAATCCCAGCGCCGTACAGGTACAGCGCTGTGTACTCCCAGTCCGAGCGAAATCGATCGGTGACCGGGGTACAATGGCTGCTCTGCACAGCAGGCAGCCATCTTTCCTGAGGGCACAGGGAGGTTTTTCCGCCCTCCTGCAGCCCCGATCGCTGCGATTGGCCGGTTTCTGCAGACCGGCCAATCGCAGCTCCGGATGGCTTTCATTTATTCACGGAGCTGCAGGGGATGCTGTCCAATGGTGATTGGTGCTGAACAGGTCAGCACCGGTCACATCGGAGGCGAGGCAGGGGACACCAGTGTTTGGCGTCCCCTGCCAGCGCTGCCATTGGCTGGTACAACGCTCCAGCCAATGGCAGCGCTATAGCAGCACAGGAAGAGGCAGAACTTCCCTGCATGCAGCCATTTTAGCTCGTGACTGCATGCAGAGAGGTTCTGTGCTTCTCTGTGCTGCTTGTTGGCTTGCTGGGACTTGTGGTTCTCCACCACAGCTTTCCACCTTCTCCTGTAAAGAAGAAGAAAGAAGAAAAGATGAAAAGAAGAAGTTACAGATCCCTAAAGCACCCTCCATCCCTGTCCCCGTCCCCCCCTCCCGTCCTTTTTTTTACGGACGTCACTTGGTCCGTGTGTTTTTTGCTCTTTTTTTTTTTTAACAATTTTTCAGCTCCGCACCACTTTTTCTGCGTGCGAGCTGTGACCGCCAAGTGCTTTTCAGTGCATACCTGCCTGATCAGCACCTGAGGATTATTCTTTTTTTTTTTTTTTTTTTTTTTTTTTTTAAATCTCTGTTGATTTTTTTGGCCATTTTTTGGCCATCTGTGTGCGTGCGTGCAGCATTAGCACATTTTTTGGACTAACTCCAGTTACTGATAGTTAGATATATATCATATATATATATATATATATATAAATTTCAGTTAGTGTCAGTGTAGGTTTTTGCACGAACGCACTGTATCTGCGTACGTGCAGTTTGCAGAGGACTGTAGTGAATTTTTTCACTACAGTTTCTGCACGCACACACGATCTGCGTGCGTGTGTGCTGTATCAGCAGCATCTGCACATTTTATTTTTTTTACATGTGAAAAAAGAACCGCATGGAATTGGTACTTAGATAGATAAATTTCAGTTTAGTATCACTTTAGGTTTTTGCACAAACGCGTCATCTGCGTACGTGCATTTTGCAGCCACTGAGCACCGATCAGTAGGGTCCATTACTGATCGCGTCTGCTCATTTTGCACTGCACATTTTTTTGTGTGCAGTAAATACTTTTTTTCTGCAGGAAAGCCTTTTTTTCTGCAGTAAATACTTTTTTTTTTTTTACAGAAAAGACCTTTTTTTTTAAAATTCCCCCCTTTTTTTTTTAAATTCTATTTCAAAACTTTAAAAAACCCCTTCACGTGTGAAAACACTACATACACACCCCTCACAGTAAATAAAGTTTTACACGTTTCACACATCACACCCCAATAAAATAGAAATGTCCCAATCATCTCAACGAGTCTACTCAGCAGAAGAGGCATACGCCAACCTTGCCTCTGATACCGAGTCAGCCACTGAAGGAGAAGAGGATGCCACTTTCCTCTACTCCTCTACCCCCTCGTCATCATCATCATCCGCTGATGAGGGACCCTGTAAGAGGTGCCCCAGAATGACAGCTGAGGCAGCCCCCCAGAGTAAACCCTTATGGACTCCACCCCCTGAGAATTATCAGCCCCAAACTCCGGATTTTGAGGCCAGGTCCGGAATTCAGATAGACTGTGCAGGGTTCACAGAAATTGATTTTTTTTAAATCTTTTTCTCTGAAGAGTTTATTAATTTGATGGTAACCCAAACAAATTTGTATGCCCAGCAATTTATTTCTCAGAACCCCAAAACGCCATACGCTAGACCCCAAGGTTGGACCCCAGTAAATGCAGCAGAGATGATGACCTTTTGGGGACTCGTGCTGCATATGGGGCTTGTTAAAAAAAACAAAGATTAATCAGTATTGGCGTGTGGATGTCTTGTACCACACTCCAATTTTCAGTAAAATCATGGCCCGGAATCGATTCCAAACAATACTTACAACAATAATGCACAATGCCCACCCCAGAATGACCCCGCATATGACCGTCTGTTCAAAATTAGACCTGTCCTTGACCACTTCAATACAAAGTTTTCAGAAGTGTACACCCCTGAACAAAATGTATGCATAGACGAAACCCTATTCCTACAATTTCAAGAGGTGGTGATAAAGGCCCTAATTCTTCAAAACCAAGCAGAAGAGGCCCCCAGTACTTCTGCAAGTTACAGTGCCTGGGTAGTACCAGGGCAACATTTCCCTGGTGAAGTCCCCCAAATAGCGAGGAAGGGAAGGACCCAAAAAAGATGCAGAGTATGTTCAAAAAGGGGGATTAGGAAGGACACTATATACCACTGCGAAACCTGCCCTGAAAAACCTGGCCTGTGCATCAAGGATTGTTTCAGAATCTATCACTCATCCATGGATTAGTTTCATCCTTGATGTACCCTGAAATTTTTTCACTTTGCACCTCAGATATATTCCGAATAGCTTACATATCCACTTTTCACCATCACTTTCTACCACTTAAATGTTCGTACTGGGGTGCTCTTTGCAAAATGGGGTCACTTCTTGGGGATTTTAATTTCTGGGGACCTCAGGAATTATTTAAATGCGACATGTCTGTTAATTCTAGCCTGCAAAATCCATATTTTGCAGTTTGCCTCTAGAGGCCTGCTGTGTGCCCATACAGCGGGCTACGAGCACATATAGGGTGTTTCCTGAATGGGGAGAAAATGGGGGACACATACTGGGGTGCATTTTCTCCTTTAACCCCTTGTGAATATGAAAAATTGGGGTCTGCTAGTAATTTTTCATTTTCACAAATGTGTGCTTTGAAATGCTTTCACAAGTGTTTCTGCCTTCTGTGAGACACCAGTTTGCAAAAAAGTACCCTTTCTACCACTTAAAATGTTCGTACGGGGGTGCTCTTTCCAAAATGGTCACTTTTGGGGGTTTCCACTGTAGGGCCAGCTCAGGGTGTCTTCATGTACGACATAGCTCCCAATTATTATTCCAGCTAATTCCGCTCTCCAAAAGCCATATGGTGCTCCTTCCACTCTGAAGCCTGCTGTGCGCCAGTACATTGGGCTACAAGCACATATGGGGTGTTGCCATATTCAGGGGGAAATGGGGACCAAAATGTGGGGTGCATTTTGTCCCGTTACCCTTTGTGAAAGTGAAAAATGTGGGTGTTAAGCAACTTTTTTTGTCAAAAAATTGCAATTTTTCATTTTCACTGCCGTGTGTATCCTAATTCTAGGAAACACCTTTGAGCTCAAAGTGCTCACCACACACCTTGAACGATTCCTTGAGGGGTGCTCTTTCCAAAATGGGGTCACTTTTGGGGGGTTTCCACTGTAGGGCCAGCTCAGGGTGTCTTCATGTACGACATAGCTCCCAATTATTATTCCAGCTAATTCCGCTCTCCAAAAGCCATATGGTACTCCTTCCACTCTGAAGCCTGCTGTGCCCCCATACATTAGTTTTTGTGCACATATGGGGTGTTTCTGTAAACTCCAGAATCGGGGTAATAGATTTTGAGTTTTGTTTTGCTGTTAACCCTTGATGTGTTTCATGAAAAATGGATTAAAATTTAAAATCTGCTAAAAAAAAGTGAAATTTTGAAATTTCATTCCAAATTTCTGTCAATTCTCATGGAACACATAAAGGGTTAACAAAGTTAGTAAATCAGTTTTGAATAGCTTGAAGGGTGTAGTTTCTAAAATGTATATTATTTGTGGCATATTTTGCCACAAATTTACTACTGTCGTGAAGCACAATATGTGATGAGAAAACAATCTCAGAATGGCCTGGATAAGTAAAAGCATTCTAAATTTATTACCACATAAAGTGACACCACATTGGCCTGGGATTTAAGGTGAAAAGTGGCTCGGTACTGAAAGGGTTAAAGAGATAGGTAATATTGCAGGTTAGGAAATTTAGAGCAATTCAGCCAAGGGCCCCATATTTGTAGGTAACGTTCTCTAGTATCGTTTAGCGTAGCGTTCAATTTTTCATATAGGGCTTACGATTAACCCTATGGATGACTGCTGATACCGAAAGAGGGGGTGTACGCCATTTGGATGCTACTGTATGTGAATCCTGGCCGACATCAAAATAAATTGGAGGAGTTTATATTCTGTATAATTGAATGTTGGTGGTTTAAGGTCCAGTAGATAAATAGGTGCTGACAGGGGAAGGTCCCTTCCGAACACTTCAAACAGTCCTCTTTTAATATTAGACCAGAATCTTCGAACCACGTGGCAAGTCCACCATATATGAAGAGTGTTTCCTACGTTCTGGCAACCTCTAAAACAGAGGGGGGAGACTGTTGGGTAAATAAGATGTAGTCTGGAGGGAACTAAATAGACTATGAAGAATCTTTAAAGAAGTTTCCATTAGGAGACCTGCAAATCAGTTTAGTTTAACCCCTTTGCGCATTTGGACGTAACTGTACGTCCAAATTGCAAGTAATTTACTGCATTTGGACGTACAGTTACGTCCAAAATGCTTACCGGGGCTGTGACACTATAAAGTGTCACAGCCTCGGAGTCTCCGCTCTCCCGGAGAGCAGAGACACCGGGGCTGCCGGCAAGGGACCAATCAAAGTGGTCCCTTGCGGGCAAGCGCTCCGATTGGTTAGTCTCTGCAGACTAACCAATCAGTGCGCTCCATATAGAAAAAAAGCCGGTTTCAGGCTGTGAGCTCCATGCTAGAGATCACAACCTGAAAACTGGCATGAAGGTAGTGCCCCTGGGGGTAAGTGAGCCCCCCATGCCTCCTTTGCCCCCCCCATGTGGCCATTGCTCCCCCCATGCCTCCATTGCCCCCCCTGCTTTGTTCTCTCTTGTGATGGCAGCGGCTCAGGATCGGAGCCGCTGCCATCTGCAGAGAGTATGAGCTGTAATATGTTTAACCCCATAGATGCCGCGGTTGGTAGCCACCCGTGGCATCCATGGGGTTGAGAGGGAGGGAGCTCCCTCTCTCTGCCATCGGGCCGCCGCATTGGCAGCAGCCCGCTGTGTACCATGGCAACAGGCGCCTTACAAAAGCGTCCTGGCTGCCATGTACCTACGGCTGATTAGACCCTCAGGGTCTTCTCAGCCTTAGTCTAACACTGATACAGTGCATTGCAATAGATGACTATTGCAATGCACTGTATAGCCATCAAGCCCACTGGATCTTCAAGATCCAAATGGGTCTTGATAAATAAAAAAAAGTGTAAAAAGAAAGTTAAAAAAAGTTTAAAAAGAAGTAAAAAAATATAAAATAAAAAAAAAGTTTCAAGTAAAAAAAAGCGCCTTTTTCCCCAAATGAAGTAAAAAAAATAGTTAAAAAAAGGGAAAAAAGAAAAGTCCACATATTAGGTATCGCCGCGTCCGTATCAACTGGCTCTATAAAAGTATCACATGATTCACCACGCCGGGTAAACGCAGAAAATTTAAAAAAAAAAAAAAACTATGCCAAAACAGCCATTTTTGTCACCTTGCCTCACAAAAAGTGTAATAGCAGGCGATCAAAAAGGCGTATTTACCCCAAAATGGTACCAATCAAACCGTCATCTCGTCCCGCAAAAAGTAAAACAATTGCCCAAAAAAGAAAAAAAATATGGCTCTCAGAAAATGGCAACACAAACAGATTTTATACTGTTCAAAAATGCATCTAATGTGTAAAACTGAACAAAAATAAAAATGATACACATATTGGGTATTGCCGCGTCCGTAACAACCTGCTCTATAAAAATATCACATTATATTTCCCCTCAGGTGAATGGTGTAAAAAAAATTTAAAAAACGATGTCAAAACAGCTATTTTTTTCACCTTGACTCACAAAAAGTGTAATACCAAGCACTCAAAAAGTCTTATGTACCCCAAAATGGTACCAATGAAAACATCACCTCATTCCCCAAAAAATGAGCCCCTACATAAGACAATATCTCAAAAAAATAAAAATCAATGGCTCCCGCAAACCAATCCATCAAAATCTGGTCTGCAAAATCCATATGGCGCTCCTTCTGTTCTGAGTCCTGCCATGTGCCCCCACAGCAGTTTACCACCACATAAGGGGTGTTGCCGTATTCAGGAGAAAATGGGGAACAAATTATGGGGTGCTTGTCTCCTGTTAGCCCTTGTGAATATGAAAAAAATTGGGGGCTAAAGCAACATTTTATTTGAAGAAATGAAACTTTTTATTTTCACAGCCAAGTGTTTCCAAATTCCATAAAATGCTTAGGGGGTCAAAGTGGTCAGTACCCCCTTAATATATTCTTTGAAGGGTCTAGTTTCCAAAATGGGGTCACTTTTTGAGGGTTTCCACTGTAGGGGTACGTCAGGGTCTCTCAATTACAAAATAGTGCCTAAAAACCATTCTAGCAAAATCTGCCTCCAAAATCCGCATGGCGCTCCTTTCCTTCTGACCACTGCCACAAACCCATAGAGACGTTTACCACCACATATGAGGTATTTCTGTAAACTGCAGAATCAGAGTAATGTATATTGAGGTTTAGTTTGCTGTTAACCCTTGCTGTGCTGCAAGAAAAAATTGCTTAACATGAAAAATCTGCTAAAAAAAATAACATTTTTACATTTCGTCTCCATTTTCCTTTAATTCTTGTGGAACACCTAAAGGGTTAACAAAGTTTGTAACATCCGTTTTGAATAATTTGAGGGGTGTAGTTTCTAAAATGGGGTGATTTATGGGTGGTTTCCATTATATAAGCTCCTCAAAATCACTTTATAACTGAACTGGTGCTTAAAAAAATGGTTTTGGAAATTTTGTTGAAAATTTTAAAAATGGCTTCTAAATAGAGATGAGCGAACGTACTCGTTACGAGCACTATAGCACTCGGCTCCCCTGCGAATGAATGTCCGCAGGCATTGCGGATCCGTCCTCAGCTGCGTGTAAGTCAATGGGGACGGATCCATTTGGTATGACACTCATACCAAATGGATCCGTCCCCATTGACTTACAGGCACCTGAGGACGGATCCGCAATGCCTGCGGGCATTGCGCAGGGGAGCCGAGCGCTACAGTGCTCGTAACAAGCACGTTCGCTCATCTCTACTTTTAAACTTCTATGCCTTCTAACGTCCTAAAAAAGTAAAATGACATTTACAAAATGATGCCTACATAAAGTAGACATATGGGGAATAATGACTGATAACTATTTTATGAGCGATTACTATCTGTCTTAAAAGAAGAGAAATTCAAATTTAGAAAATTGTGAATTTCCACATTTTTGGTAAGTTTGGGATTTTTTTTAAAATAAAGGAGAAATATATTGACTCAAATTTACCACTATCATGAAGTACAATGTGTCACGAGAAAACAGTCTCAGAATGGCTTGGATAAGTAAAAGCGTTCCAAAGTTATTACCTCATAAAGTGACGCATGTCAGAGTTAAAAAATTTGGCTCGGTCCTTAAGGCCAAAACAGCCTGCAACGTCAAGGGGTTAAAGTAATTTTTACTTTCCGTATCAATTTCTTGCAGCTTTCAAGATCTCTGCTTGCAGTCATTCAGCAGAACCCATAATTGCTTACTTCTACTGGATAAAAATCTGTCCTGGTCATGTGATGATCACACCGTTCCTCGGCTACAAGACTCTAATAAACTGTACTCTAACGAGCCAAGATACTGGCCATGTCTGAGACATGCTGTCCGTGAGCAGGGCATATGTCCCGCTCACGTAAGATCATATGAGTGCAGGACAATACTCCCCCGGGTGGCCCGATGTACACAGCATCATTGTAATCTATGATGCTGTGTGCTCCCGTGCGCACGATCAATGCTGCTCCAGGACATATGGCACGCTCACTGGCCATATGTCTCGGACAGCATATGGTCATGTGCAAGAGCCCTTAAAGATGGGTTCTCTCAAGAGATGAGCGAACCTGCTCGAAACGAGCACTGTACCGCTCGGCTCCCCTGTGGACGGAAGCGGCTGCCTGCGCCCATGCGAGCGCAGGGGAGCCGAGCGGTACAGTGCTACTTTCGAGCTCTAGTTCTCTCTCAAATTTAGCAATGTGGTAGAGCTGAACATAGCTGTGTATTATTGTTGGATCTGTCTTTAAGGCCTCATGCACACAAACTTATTTTGTTTCCGTGTCCGTTCCATTTTTTATCCATAGGATATGGACCCATTCATTTCAATGGGTCAGCAAAAAATACTGACAGCACACTGTGTGCTGTCCGCATCAGTATTGTCCGTTCCGTAGCCCCGCAAAAAAAATAGAACATGTCCTATTCTTGTCCGTTTTGTGGACAAGGATAGGCATTGTTACAATGGATCTGCAAAAAAACTAAATGGAAACACGGATGCCATACGGAACGTCATCCGTTTTTTTTGGGGATCCGCAATTTGCGGACCGCAAAACACATACGGTCGTGTGCATGTAGCCTAACCCCTTTCATTTTTTGCTCCCTGCCTTACTGGAGCCATAACTTTTTTATTTTTCCATTCACATAGCCACATGAGGGCTTGGTTTTTGTCTAATGGCACCATTTGATATTGCATAGAATGTAGTGGGAAGCTGGAAAAAAATCCAAATAGAGTGGAATTGGTAAAAACACAATTCTGCCACAGTTTTATGGGTTTTGTTTTTTTGGGTATTCACTATGCAGTAAACCCATTCTCCAGGTATGACTATGGCGATACCACATATGTATAGTTTTTCTTAAAGGGGTTCTGCAGTTTTTAAAAACTGATGATCTATCCTCTGGATAGATCATCAGCATCTGATCGGCGGGGGTCCGACACCCGGGACCCCCGCCGATCAGCTGTTTGAGAAGGCAGCGGCGCTGCAGTAGCGCCGCGGCCTTCTCTGTGTTTACCGCAGACCCAGTGACGTCACGACTAGTATCACTGGCCTGGGCGGGGCTAAGCGCTGTTCACATGAATGGAGCTTAGCCACGCCCAGGCCAGTGATACTAGTCGTGACGTCACTGGGCCTGCGGTAAACACAGAGAAGGCCGCGGCGCTACTGCAGCGCCGCTGCCTTCTCAAACAGCTGATCGGCGGGGGCCCCGGGTGTCGGACCCCCGCCAATCAGATGCTGATGATCTATCCAGAGGATAAATCATCAGTTTTTAAAAACTGTAGAAACCCTTTAAATTAATTTTTTTTTTCATCGCCATATTCTGACCCCCATAACTTTTTTTTATAGTTATGTCTACGGAGATGTGTGAGGGCTCATTTTTTGCAGGACAAATCTGTAGTTTAGTAGTGTTAATACCATTTTGGGTTATGTATGACTTTTAGTTTTTATAAAAAATAGAGAGGTAGAGAGGTAAAGTGATAAAAAAAATGGGCAAATCAGCCATTAATATTTTTTTTCCCGTTACACTATTCACTGTATGGGATATGTTTTTTATATATTAATAGTACGTGCATTTTCACATGCAGTGATGCCCATGATGTTGATTTTTTTTATTAAGTATTTTGATTTTGGGGAAAGGGGTGTGACTTGTATTTATTAAAACTTTTTTTTTCTTTTTTTTTTTTTTTAGGTCCCAAGTGGACCACAACATGCAGTCATAAAATTGCAATTTGTATAGGGTAATGGAATTTTTTCCATTATCCTACAGTCATGGCCAAAAGTTTTGAGAATGACACAAATATTATATTTTCACATGATCTGCTGCCCTCTGGTTTTTATGTGTGTTTGTCAGATGTTTTTATCACATACAGAAATATAATTGCAATCATATTATGAGTAACAAAAGCTTATATTGACAGTTAGAATGAGTTAATGCAGCAAGTCAATATTTGCAGTGTTGACCCTTCTTCTTCAGGACCTCTGTAATTCTCCCTGGTATGCTCTCAATCAACTTCTGGACCAAATCCTGACTGATAGCAGTCCATTCTTGCACAATCAATGCTTGCATTTTGTCAGAATTTGTAGGTTTTTGTTTGTCCACCCGTCTCTTGATGATTGACCACAAGTTCTCAATGGGATTAAGATCTGTGGAGTTTCCAGGCCATGGACCCAAAATCTCTATGTTTTGTTCCCTGAGCCATTTAGTTATCACCTTTGCTTTATGGCAAGGTGCTCCATCATGCTGGAAAAGGCATTGTTGATTGCCAAACTGCTCTTGGACGGTTGGGAGAAGTTGCTCTCGGAGGACATTCTGGTACCATTCTTTATTCATGGCTGTGTTTTTAGGCAAGACTGTGAGAGAGCCGATTCCCTTGGCTGAGAAGCAACCCCACACATGAATGGTTTCAGGATGTTTTACAGTTGGCATGAGACAAGACTGGTGGTAGCGCTCACCTCGTCTTCTCCGAATAAGCTGTTTTCCAGATGTCCCAAACAATCGAAAAGGGGATTCATCAGAGAAAATGACTTTACCCCAGTCCTCAACAGTCCACTCCCTGTACCTTTTGCAGAATATCAGTCTGTCCCTGATGTTTTTTCTGGAGAGAAGTGGCTTCTTTGCTGCCCTCCTTGAGACCAGGCCTTGCTCCAAGAGTCTCCGCCTCACAGTGCGTGCAGATGCACTCACACCTGCCTGCTGCCATTCCTGAGCAAGCTCTGCACTGCTGGTAGCCCGATCCCGCAGCTGAAACACTTTTAAGAGACGGTCCTGGCGCTTGCTGGTCTTTCTTGGGCGCCCTGGAGCCTTTTTGGCAACAATGGAACCTCTCTCCTTGAAGTTCTTGATGATGCGATAGATTGTTGACTGAGGTGCAATCTTTCTAGCTGCGATACTCTTCCCTGTTAGGCCATTTTTGTGCAGTGCAATGATGACTGCACGTGTTTCTTTAGAGATAACCATGGTTAACAGAAGAGAAACAATGATGCCAAGCACCAGCCTCCTTTTAAAGTGTCCAGTGGTGTCATTCTTACTTAATCATGACAGATTGATCTCCAGCCCTGTCCTCATCAACACCCACACCTGTGTTAATGGAGCAATCACTAAAACGATGTTAGCTGGTCCTTTTAAGGCAGGGCAATGATGTTGAAATGTGTTTTGGGGGATAAAGTTCATTTTCTAGGCAAATATTGACTTTGCAAGTAATTGCTGTTAAGCTGATCACTCTTTATAACATTCTGGAGTATATGCAAATTGCCATTATAAAAACTGAAGCAGTAGACTTTGTAAAAATTAATATTTGTATCATTCTCAAAACTTTTGGCCATGACTGTATACAGAAATAGCTATATTACAATTCAGTGAGGTTTAACACTGACAAATGTAAGGTTATGCATATGGGAAGGAATAATGCAAGTCACCAGTACATACTGAATGGTAAAACACTGGGTAACACTGACATGGAAAAGGACCTAGGATTTTTAGTGAACAGCAAACTAAGCTGTAGAAACCAGTGTCACACAGCTGCTGCCAAGGCCAATAAGATAATGGGTTGCATCAAAAGGGGCATAGATGCCCATGATGAGAACATAGTCCTGCCACTTTACAAATCACTAGTCAGACCACACATGGAGTACTGTGCACAGTTCTGGGCTCCTGTGAACAAGGCAGACATAGCAGAGCTGGAGAGGGTTCAGAGGAGGGCAACTAAAGTAATAACTGGAATGGGTGGACTACAGTACCCAGAAAGATTATCAAAATTAGGGTTATTTACTTTAGAAAAAAGACGGGGAGATCTAATAACTATGTATAAATATATCAGGGGTCAGTACAGAGATCTCTCCCATGATCTATTTATCCCCAGGACTGTTTCTGTGACGAGGGGACATCCTCTGCGCCTGGAGGAAAGAAGGTTTGTACACAAACATAGAAGAGGATTCTTTACGATAAGAGCAGTAAGACTATGGAACTCTCTGCCTGAGGAGGTGGTGATGGTAAGTTCACTAAAAGAGTTCAAGAGGGGCCTGGACGTATTTCTGGAGGGTAATAATATTACAGGTTATAGTTACTAGAGATGGGTCGTTGATCCAGGGAGTTATTCTGATTGCCTGATTGGAGTCGGGAAGGAATTTTTTTTTCCCCTAAAGTGGGTAAAATTGGCTTCTACCTCACAGGGGTTTTTTGCCTTCCTCTGGATCAACTTGTAGGATAACAGGCCGAACTGGATGGACTTTTTTTCGGCCTTATAAACTATGTTATAAACTATAAACTATGTTACCTGCTGGCCTGAATTGTAATATACTGAATTGTAAAGTACTGAGCCAAGAAGCCTACTGCAAGCTCAGGCTCATTGGTGCAGTGGTCGTGCTTGCACGCTATAGGAATAAGCGACGGCCTCTCTGGTGCTTTTTCCTATAGTGCGCAAGCATAGAAACATAGAAGATTGACGGCAGAAAAAGACCACCTGGTCCATCTAGTCTGCCCTTTTATTATTCCTTTATTGTTATCTTAGGATAGATAGATGTTTATCCCAGGCATGTTTAAATTCAGTTACTGTGGATTTATCAACCACATCTGCTGGAAGTTTGTTCCAAGCTTCTCCTACTCTTTCAGTGAAATAATATTTTCTAATGTTGTTCTAGTTTCTAATGTTGTAGCATGACCACGGTTAATGGATTGCAGGGTGGTCGTAACCATCGAAATGAGCAGTGTATAATGTGATGGAAAGATTAATCAAGCCAACAATGGAAGCAGTATGAATAATAATACATTAGTAAGTGGCTTGTATTAACTTTCTTTGCTATAGAAGCTGGTGTGAGTTTTCTTCTTTGTTCCTATTAATTTCTGTACATGATAAATGCTATTTGCTGAAGTGAGAAAAATCAAGGAAAATGATGCACTATAGATGCAATAGATGCAAATATTATATATATATATACTAAGCCCTTACTCTGATATGATAAAATCTGAGACTCTCAGCCAATATATTTTGATCAAAACACATCTGTGCCTGCCTTTTCCCGCTAAGGTGGTCTCAGTCAGGCAGGTCCTAGTCTAAACCTACCTATGTTGTTGGGCATCTACATTCAGGAGCGCAGACTCTGCACATATAGTGTACTGCTCCTAGTTGCCTCTATGTGCACCAAACAACCAATGTGTCACGCGAGGTCGGCGTCGCGCTCCCTCTGCACGACATCGCCGGACCTCTCCGCCCCCCTAGAGACGAGCAATAGGGAATTGAAGTGCTGGTCTTGTCAGCCAGCACTTCATGAGTTAATTCTCTGTTTGGGTTTAGCCATGTGGTGCTGATCACACCACATGGCTACTTTACATATTGTTTGGACAGCTTGCTCCGCCTCAGGTCATGTGATGCTGGCCACATCACATGATCCTGGGCGGGCTATTTAAAGATGGCAACTGCCTCACTCAGATGCCTGTGATTTGCTTACACCATTGATCAGTGCTTGTGCGTTCTCAGTTATTGGATTGTTTACTTGGATTTGGATTTCGGACTTTGGACTTTCGACTTCTCTCTGCTTGACCCCTCGGTATTTACGTGACCTCCTGTGTTTGACCCGGCTAGCTGACTATTCTATATTGTATTTTGTTACGTCTGTGTTTTGTCTGTCCCTGTGTACCCTCTCCCTTCCTGCGCACTTATACAGTGTAGGGACCGCCTTCGTGGTTGTCCGCGGCTACCTAGGGCCGTTTGAGGCAAGTAGGCAGGGAGAGAAGGAGGGGTTAGCTCAGGGCACACTACCCTTGTCTACCCCCTCGTGACACAATGAGAGGAGGAGCATGCACACCTATATGTACCACCTAATCAAGGTCACATGTGGGATAGGTGGGGCCAAAGTGAACATGAATGCTACTCCCCAGATAATAGGAGTGCATTTCCACTTGATGGTGCCACTCCTTCAAGAACAAATTTGTCAAAAATTATATAAAAAGATACAAAACATCCTGCACAATATGATCTGAATTAGAGATGAGCGAATCATTCAAAAAATTATTCGCCAAACATTCGCCAAACTTTTCCTAAAATTCGTATATTCGACGAATAGATTCGTTGTATTTGCGTACAAAATATATACGTTATTATGTGCTATTAGCGAACATTCGCTCACTAATAACGAACGTTCATTTACAAAATGTACGCAACTTCTTAGAAGAAGTACGCATGAGCGTACAAATAGCTTACGAATCTCAGCGTACTATTGTCTAAGCGATTACGTAATACGCAGGCACGTACGAGGAGAGGCCGCGGCGTGCACTCCTCAGAGGCAGAGCGAATATTCGAGACATATATATGGTAAAGTGCAAATACATTATTATAGGTATAATATAAAAATTTTAAATATCACCTACCTAGTATGCTCATGGACACGTTTAAGTCTCTTTTCTTATGACGCTTGTCATAGAACTGGAGCAGAGTCCCAAACTCAGTCGCAATTTGTAATCCACATAGGTAAAATTGTAATCCAAATGGGTAAAAAAAAGCAGCAAAGGTTCCTTAAAAAAACCCTCTTTCAAGGGGCTCCCCAAATAACCTGAAAAGGGGGAAAAAGGGATGAGGCGCACGAATGCGCAACTTAATTTCCTGAGTTGCCTCGTCATCCTCCCGCGCTGGAGAAAGGGGCAGAACTACCAGGGAAAAGTCTGCATCGCTGAATTGAATTCGTACGTGACAGCGTATAGAGTAACTAAATTATACGTAGAATAGCGTATAATTTATAGGACACACTACGTAGCGAATGCGTACAAAAGCGAAGCGAATCACCTAATATTCGGATTCGCTTCGCAGCTGAAAAATCCCAAGATTCGATACGAATCTACGAAGCGGCAAATAGATTCGCTCATCTCTAATCTGAATATGTAGATGTACATGGCTACATTTGTAAAAGAAATATCACAGAAACAATAGATGTAAAAACAACAGATGCAAACATAATATATGGACTAAGCCCTCACTCTGATAATAAAATCTGAGACTCTCAGCCAGTATATTTTGATCAAATCTATGTGATTGCTGCCAGGACAACCATGTTTAGATGAATGGAACTGATTTTGAGTTGCAGAAACTTCTGCAACAAATCTGCAATGTGTGAATATCGCCTAAGGGCTCATGCACACGAGCATGTGTGCCCCGTGCCCATGCTACAGACTGCAAATAGTGGTCTACGATGCACGGGCACCTTCCATGTGCATGCCATTTGCGGATGCGAACCCATTGACTTGAATGAGTCCGCGATCCGCAAAAGACGGTCCACACTGCAAAAAAATAGTGTTCTTTTTGCAGTGCGGAGGCAAAGACTGATGCTGTGGGCTTCTGATCTGTGCCTCTGTTCCGCACCACTCCGTATTTTGAGGATTGCAGACACATTTAAATCAATTTTTCATTTTTGCTCTGCAATATGTGAGTGTAGTTCTGTGGAAATATGGTTTGGAGAAATCTGAACTCCTTTGGGATTCATAAATGTAATAAAAATAAAGATGTATCAATCAGCACTTTGGGCCGAAAGGTAATATTTAATCATTTTTCTTTATCACATGAGTGTCAAATACAGCATATTGATTTGGTGTCAGTTTTAGATATCTAAGCCATTTCTGACAAATTGGGGGAAACCTCAGGATTTGAGTCCAAAATACTTAATAATATTACACTATTATTATTCCTACATGTAATAAACCATACTTTTATTATACATATAAATATATACATATTAAGTAATGTGTATTTTTAGTTATGCTGCTGGTCAACTATTGAGTAAGGAGTTGCCCCAGACATGTCTCTAAATGTCTCACATTCTACAGACATGTGCTGGTCTGCTCTCATGCCTGACATTCCTTTACCTTCAAAGAGCACCATAGGGAATTAACTCATACAAACAGATATTTTCTATAAATACTTTGCATACTTTAAGTTGCATATTCATATTTCAAAAATCCTTTCCAGTGTTTGCATGCATTTACTAAATGGCTATAAAATATGTTTTCATAATGATGTGCTACCGCTTATATACTGCGCCATACTCAGAAGGCTAAATATCTCAGGCGCTACATGTTACTTGTGGGACTCTTCTGCGTGTCTCCTAACACCTCTTTGGTTGATCTACCTGAACTGTTATGCACTTAAAGGTGTTGTCCGGGTTCAGACCTGAACCCAGACACAGCCCGATCTGCACTTGTTCACAGTGGGAATTTTCTTGACGTACTAGGCTCTCCATGGGTATGCTAAGCAGAGGCTTCTGCCTAGCAGTGAGCACAGTTACGTCATTGGCCATAATGGGCGCTAAAGACCGCCTATCAGAGCCGGTGGCATCACCAGGATCCCTGCTAGGCAGAAGCCTCCTCCTAGCAGTGTCCAAATGTAAACAAACAGCCCTTGCCCTTCGCAATGCAGCGAGGGGAAAGGGGGAGCATAAAAAGCTCAGATGGTCCACTCATTCATGGTGAACGAGTGCAGATTGGGTTGTGTCCGGGTTTAGGTCTGAACCTGGACAACCCCTGAAGGGCTTGTCTATGTATTTTTTTAACTCTAACCCCCGTCATTGGAAATACATACTCACATGGTCCATGATGCTCAGCTCCTAAGTTGTCTTCCCTGGACTGCCAGTCTCCATCTGTCAACATCCTGCACAGATGGGGTCATCCTTGCGCTGCTGTGGTCGATGACTGGCCTCAGTGGTGTTTCCAAATGGTACGCCTGAGTCACCTCACCGCTGTGGCCAGTCATTGGCTGCAGCAGCATATGGGAACCAGTCTGTGCAGAAAGTTGACAGACAGGGATCAGAAGTCCAGTAAAGACAGCCAGGAAACCAGAGAGGTGAAACCATACAGCGGGGAGCAGGTGAGTAGGGATTTCTCCAGAGATCCTAATGTCTGGGGGTTAGAATTAAAAACAAACCAAAAAAAAAACCTGGACAACTCCTTTCTAAAACTTAATTTTTTTTATTCAAGAATTGCAAGCAGTTATAATGATGATGAAAGTGTCATAGTGTGGAGTGTTATTAAAACTTCACTTTTATTATATTGCTTGAAAATGAGAATTGCCCCAAGCAAAAAACAATAATGATGCCTTCAACCGTGGAAGAAAAATCTAAAAATCCGTGGCACACTTAGGCATGGGCTACACGACGAGCAGCACTGATCCCATAGAAATGAATGGGATCGCCGTGGCAGTCGCAAGAAATCCAACACGGATGTAACATCCATATTTTTTGGTCCAGTTTTAAAAAAGTCCCTGTGTGTTTCGCTTTTGTTAATTGTGCTTTTTTTTCTGGCCTTTCAGCAGTACATACTTTTCTATACAAAAATCTTAAGGCACCAAAAAAAAAAAACACCATTAAAAATGTTGGTGCTCCATTATATTATTTGCCAAACATCATCAAAAAATCTACAAAAATGCTGCATAAGGCCTCATGTTCATGAACCGTTCGGGCCCGTGCTGTGGTCCGGAAATTGCGGTCCGCAATGCACGGGCACCCACCGTAGGGCCGCCACATGCAGATCGTGGACTCATTCACTTGAACGGGGTCCACAATCCGCATCCGCAAGCACTCAATGGGGTTCCGCACCGACCTTCCAGTTTGCAGACCCATTCAAGTCAATGGATCCGCATCCATGATGCCCGGTGCACACGGCCTTTGCCCATGTATTGCGGACCCGCTGTGCATGAGGCCTAAGTCAAGTGTTTTTGGATGCTTTTCTTGGCAAAAAAAGAAGCACCATGACAAAAACTATGTGTGGCAGCATTTGACCTCATGCACACGGCCGTTGCCTGGCTGTGGCCGTATTGCATCCCGCAAACAGCAGGTCCGCAATACACAGGCAAAAGCTGTGTGCACCACACATCACGGATGTGGACCTATTCACTTGGATGGGTCTGCAATCTGCAATGGAGGCACCACCACTTCCGTGGGGTTTCTGTTAAGACAGCGGGGTACTGTGAGGTCACTGTTAAGGGAGTGGGGTACTGTGGCAGTCACTGTTAAAGGGGCAGTGGCTGTGGAGGTCTCTGTTAAGGGGACTGTAACCTTTGGTCAGTGTTAAAGGGCGGGTGCTGTAGAGGTCACTTAAGGGGGCTGACCCCTGTGGAGGTCCCTCTCAAGGGGGTGGGGTGCTGTTGAACTCACTGTTAAAGGGGCAGGCTGCCGTGAAGGTCAAAGTTGAGGGGGTGGGCTGCTGTGGAGGTCCCATTTTAAGGAGACGGGGCACTGTGGGAGGGTCAGTGTTAAGGGGTGGGGGCTGTGGAGGTCACTGTTAAGGGGGAGGAGTACTGTAGATATCTTTTAACGACACACACACACATTAAATGAAATAGATTAGATATACCCGTGTGAAGCCGGGTCGTTCAGCTAGTTTAAGTCGAATTTTCAATGAATACTGCTATTTTATACCTGTTTATCAGGCCATAGTTCAGGACTCTGGCTGGTCAGTCTATGTTTGTTCATCAGAACATAGGCTGGAAAAAGACATATGTCTATCCAGTTTAGCGTCTTATCCTGCAAAGTTCATTCACTTATTATACATTTATGACTTCAATACAAGTGTGCATTTCTTGAGGTTTCTATTAATACTTTCAAAAATAGTCAAAATCCAGATCTGAAAAAATGTCACACACCCATGTGATTATGAGGCAATAATCCTGTCTTTTATGCATCACAATAAAAAAAATGACAAGTATGCAAAGTAATATATTGCCTTTTGGTTATTACATAGCTAGCTGCCAACATTTTACAGGATAGCAATAGAAAACAGCTGCTAAACATTATCTGTCTGCAAAAACGTCTAGAGCTAGCAGTTGTAGCTACCAAACTCTGTATTCAGCATGCTACATAACTTGCCTAACACTTCACTGAATTATTTACTTTACATGGGCCGACCCAGCAGGCAATTATTGGGAACGAACCATTCATTCCCAATTGCTGTTCATCTGCATTTACTGCATTTAATTGCAAACTTCCATTGTATGGGGACAAACGGTCACTGCTGTGATCATTTGTCCCTATAAAGAGTAATTGACAGACTTTTTGACCACCTGAGCGGCAATATTTTGCCGCATGAGTGTTTTTGCGCCATGTTCGACACGTAGGTTGTCGAGGGTGTGGCAGGAGCATACCAGGGGCCAGGCAAGGATTTTGGCCCCGACAAATTTACTACCATTTACTACCATTTGCTGTGAGGATAAAAATCACTAATAGTGAAGAACCTTCAATATATTAATAAAAAACGTTTTATTATACTCACAGTATTAAAAACATATTGAGCGTATCACATCACAAATATCCACCGCCACATACAGCTTTTTTCATTAACCCGACCCAGGTTTCGCTGTTAGCTTCATCAGGGGTTCTGCTATTCACTATTAAGGGTGTGTTTAAATACAAGAAAAAGAGGGGGAGGGTTGGGTAAAATACCCAATCATTTACTCCCTCCTCTCAACCTTTTCACATAAAATATAAAATTAGTAACATTATCAAATACCCATTTAAAAACCTTAGGAGAATTGGCGCAGTTGCACTAAATCATTTCTTTAACAAGCAGAATTAAAAATGTGTCTGCATGGGTTTTTTTTCCGGACTCTGGCATCAAAAATATTTAAAAACTGTAGATCTTTCCTACATCCAATAGAAATGCTCGTCCCATAATCAATCCACTGTTTACTATATTTTAAGTATACCTTTTCATGAACAATTTGGCAGCGTCATACACATAGGGAGTTTCATTCATAAATCACAGACCACGTGACCCGGACCGTCCAATGGAGCGATACTCACGGACTACATTCATAATCAGATCAAATGGCCCATTCCGGTGATATTCTACTATAGACCCTCCATTCAAGAATCTACCGTGTCACGTGTCTCGATTCATCCAATCACCTCCTCCTAACAATTTCTATGTCCCCATTCGCACCTTACGGTTTTTACAGGTTAGAAAAAACCTCACTAATGAATCCATTTTAACCACATCACAGCTACGTTACTGAAACCTAAAAGGAATACAGCTTACTAGATAGTCTTGCAACCCACAGACCTTATTCTTTTTTATTCGAACAAACGCGGTTTTAGGTCGAACTCAATATTCAGTCCCTGTGGTTGCAAAGTATCCATTGGATTTGGATCTGGATGACCAAGGAGCGATTCTGATTGCAGCAGCGCGGTCTCAAACTGTTTTAATGTTTTGTACACTTTAGTGTGACCTGAACCCACCACACCTCTTGAGACCTGCGAAGCAAAGAGCGCGGACTATATTGGGAAGTACATTTATTTACTTTTTTATCACTGGAGAAAAACGACTCCAGGGGCTGGTCTAGTTTTTCCATCAGGCGCATGGACTGCTGAAGATGGCCTAATTTATGAGGCACACACCTTGTCATAAATAGGTGACCCGCTGCCAGGAAAGCCACCACAAAAGAGGAGAAAAAGACTGGCATCAAATCTGGTCTTAGTAAATGACCCCCATTGTTTTTGGGCAGCAGATCACTGTTCAGACAGCATAATCTGCGGCCCACAAATTATGATTTAGGTGTCTGCACCACTAATGCGTTTACCTGATAAATGAGCTATGTGTCTTAACAGTTGGATAGAGAGGTCGCTGGTACAGATTCACTTTAAACTTATTGTCCATTACTTTATAAATATACAGGGAAATCTCTTTAAGATGACCACAAAATGTAAAAAATGGGACTCCCACGATCAGCTGTTTGAGAAGGCATCAGCGCTCCTGTGTTTGCCGTGGCCTTCTCCATGCTTATCAAGCACAGCGCCGTACATTGTATAGTGGCTGTGCTTGGTATCGCGCTCAGCCCTTTCACTTCAATGGGGCTGAGCGCGATACCAAGCACAGCCACTATACAATGTACGGCGCTGTGCTTGGTAAGCTGTGAGAAGACCGCAGCAATCACAAGAGCGCCGCTGCCTTCTTAAACTGTTGGCATGGACACGTAGCTGTGGTTCACCTGATTAAAATGCTTCGTTCCTGAGTTATGCTACATTTTCTTTATATGCAAATTAGGCATTTGGTGTAATGAGGGTGTCAACAGTACTCTTGTTGCACCCAAGCTCCATTCTTTTATGTGGCCAGCCCCTCCTTCACTGCTTAGAGTGACAGTACTGGGGGGGGGGGGGTCAAAATTAGGAATCAGCATAAAATATAAGGCATCTTTCATCTCTAAAATTGAAAGGAAATTGCAGGATGTGAGGAAGCTGCTACTTTCCTGTAGGAAGTTGTAGTACACGATTGTCGTCTGAAGATCTGATAATATGGAATAATAATTTGCTATCCTGCCAAGATGATGTTTAGCTAAGTCTACTGTCATCTATTATTTACACACGTTGGGATCTCCCTTGATGCAATCATGCCGTTGCCTATGGCTGTATTTACAATACATACATTATATATGACTAATATTTTAATGGTTTTTCTCTTAATTCTGAAGCCTGTCATATTTCATAATTTCCTGAAGTATGTCACAGGCAGCTTTAGTGTTCAGAGTTAATCTTCACAAGATTGGAGCCAGAATGTTGTTTTCACTGTTCACGGCTGTTCCTAATTTATGATGTAATACAATATATAATTCTTTGGAGTCGAAAAATTATGTGTTCTGCCAAGTCAAATAATTTTCTCAGTTTTTTTCCCAGTTAACTTGAGATTTTGAAAACAAACTGAATACTGTATGAAAGTATATGTAGATTTTGTTAGTTGTTTATAAATTGAATATTTGACAATTACGAGTGAAATCTGCCCCCAATTTTTCCACAGGTCATTGGTGTATACCAGTTCAGTGCAATGAGGAAAGAAAACGCCTATACATCAAAGAGGCCAGGCAGTAACTCAGTAAGCATGTGACTCCAAAAGCTGGCTGACCCCACATTGGCTGATGGGCCAATACCCAGAGGGCCACCCATGCCCTCCTCACAGACATTGGCCAGATACATAAGAATCTGGCGCTCACAGAGTTAATTAATGCTGGGAGCATCAGATACTTATGTACCTGGCTGCAAGTGCCCTATTAAATTCAACTATATTGCCATTTTCAGGATGTTATACAGTTGAATACTGCGGCGTGGCATAGGAGCCATGTCTCCTTGTTATGTCGCTAACCTTCATAGGTCACGATATGAGGCAATGTACAAACGGCACATGGATGCAGGTATCTCAGACTGCAGGCCTCCTGTGACTCAGGTATTTTATTTTTTACTCTTTCCTTGGTCACTTGGGAAGTATACTACTGGGGCACTATAGAGGTAATTACTAGGTTTACGATAGGGGGCACTGTTAGTTATTTTTAATACTGGGGCACTATGGAGGCATTATTATTATTATCATTGCTGTAGGCACTGTAGTGGCATTATTATTACTGTGGGCAATATGGGAGCATTATTATTACTACTCAGGGCACTATTACTACTGGTGCTACTGTAGTAGGAGCACAGCGGGCACAGTATTGGCAGTTGCAGCAAGCTGACACAGTTGGGGAACCAGTATGGGGAGTTTGTGTTGAGAAGGCTGGAAGATGATGGAAATGTGAAGAATCGAAGATGACAAACTCTGCAGAAACAAGAAATCCCTAAAAAACCCATCCTGGTCAGAAAGAAACATGTTGTTCTAGGCTGAATGGAGAAGATGAGGTAAAGAGAACCTCTACATCAGAGAAAAGATTATTGGATGTAATAGTTATGTAGTTCTGTATTCTCCTGTGTGTTTGGTGGTGCTGAAAGGCCAGGCAGAATGCTCAAGGTAGGACGGATTAGTGCTATGTCCTATAGCTCACCTCGTAATCTGCCTGCTCCATAAGCTTTTGGAGAGGTATTTTTGTGTTGCACTATGGTATTTCTCGCCCCACCTACTTGTGTTGGCCCCACTTTTCACCTTGGCTGCTTTGATTGACAGGACAGGTGAGCGGTATGAAGTTCTTTCCCAGCACCAATGCTAATAATGTGTATCGATGTGGTATGAAGACTCCATGGCACATCACGATCCTGCCTGTGTCCCTTCCGCTAGCGTTTCAAATGCTAAGGATTTCACCTGGTAGCCAGCAGAGGTGACGGGTCAAACGCCTCAGAGGTTCCAGACACATCTATGTCAGGCTTGAGAAGAGCAGCACTGGTACAGTCAGGAGGAGCAATTTATGCTCTGGCTTGTACAGTGCTCAATGGGGCAGCAGTTGAATCGATACACATTACACCTTCCCACTGCACATTCATTCATTGGTCTGTGGCAGAAGAGTCACCCAAATGAGTGCTATGGGGGCTGGACAAAACTCCAGCCTCAGAAACATATCAGTTATCCCCGGAGGCTCCCGTGCAGCCAGAGACCAAAATCATCTGGCTTTTGACAGCAGGTCTACAAGGTATCACATCAGTTATAACATCACTGTTTGAAAAGCCTAGACCGGAAACTGGACAGTACCTTAGACTGTAGGGAGGACCACTACCACAAGCAACACCAGCTGTTCATATCATCATAGCAGCAGAGGTAGAAAAGGTACCAAAGAACTCCTGGTGAAGTACAGACCCATCCCTGCATGCCCAGGATACTATCTGCCTGAAAAATTCTGAGAGGACCAACAGTGATAGTAACATCTAGAATCCGCAGTGCACCTTACACCCTACCATTACACCCTGCGCATTAAGGTCACTGCGAGACAGCTGTATGACATCCCACTAATGGCCCCTATCAGTTACGAGGCTTGAAAAATCATAAAAAGCCATTTTGTGCTGCACTGTAGTATTTTGTTCTGCTGGGGTGGTATTTTGTGCTACACTAAGGTCCTGTTGCCCCCCTACTTCTGTTGTCCCCGCCTACTTGTGCTGCCTCGCTTTCTGTCAATCTGGATCCGCTTACTACATCAGGCCACTTTTAGTTTTTTTTTCAAGGGCCTCTTTCATCTGGTATGTGGTCTATGGCCTATTGTGAATAAATATTTGCAAATTATTGCACTCTGTGAGGATTTACATTTATTTACATTTTACAGAGTCCCAACTTTTTGGAAATGGGGTTGTACTTTGTGAGCACCATTGGGGACAGGGACTGATGTGAATTATGACAATCTTTCTAGAGTGCTGCAGAATAGGTTGTTGCTATAGAAGTACGAGGAATGGATGCATGGCTGGACACTCTTGTTTAACCACTGGTTGGCTTACTTGACATTGTGCACCAGAAATTTTGGTCAGTGTCAGATTAACGTACACTTACCTTAGTCCCAACAGAGAAAATCATTCCTAGGGCATAAACCGTTAGATTGCCAGTCTTTTTCTATCCAGTTGGACAGACAGCAGCAGATGCTATGGTCCATCCTTCTCCTCTACTTCTAATACGAATGTTGAGACTGAGGAGGAGAGACAATGGTGCACCATGGCACAGGCAGACATACTCACTAGTTTTGAGGCCTTGTCTATATCTGTGCTGAAGTCAACATTAGTTTTAATTTTCCTTTGTACTGATTGGCTCTGTGACATGCTGCTCTCAGGATTAAAATCTAGGGTGGGTGGAAAAAACCACAACCAATTGTTCCGCACATATTATCAGCTCCAAAATAGAAAAAAGGATGGGTGCAGCAGAGGCATCACAACCACTATTAGCTGAGGGTGGCCATACACATTAGACAAAACTGTTGTTTTTTTCGGGACCAGCCACCCACCTAATGTGCATGATGGTGTGCAAGTGGATGAGGTGAGCATTTTATTATTTTTCTAATGTCAGGACTAGCAGAGAAATGGGGAAGGTGGAGACATTTTATATATGGGGCACAACTGGGTTTCATTGTATATCTATGGGTACAACTACGGCTAATATCTATACTGGGGCACAACCTGGGGACTATTTTAAATACTGGGGGGAAGGGGCTTTTATCCTGGAGGCATAACTGGGGGCCATTATAACTAGTGGGGGCATAAAGGGGTTCATTATTTATACTGGGGGCACTATGGGAGGCTTAATATATATATATATATATATATATCCTGAGGGCACTGCAGGTGTTGGGCTTTTAACAAAAAAAAACATTTAAATTTTGGATCATTGTGTACATCCATTTTTAGTGGCCTCTTTGCTCCTTTTTTAATAAATGTTTTTGTTAAAAATGGATGCAAAATAGCCCCAAAAACTGATACATAGACAAAAAATGGATGCACACACTGATGCAAAATGGATATGATTGTGTCGTGCTCATGTAGCCTTACATGTGCCATACCCATGATATTGGCTGTGAACAGTGTGTCTTGACTCCACCTAGCCTATTTTTATTTCAGTAAATGGGAGTTAATGAGCTGAATCGACATGCTCATTCCTTGTATCTCTGACATCTGCTAATGGGGAACAGTTAGGAGGCTCTGGTCAGCCCTACCAAATCAGATGGTCAGCCCTACCAAATCATCAGTTTTGGTAGGGCTGTTTTGTATGCAGTTTTATAACAATTGACATTTATCCACAGGATCCACCACTTGGAACCTCACTGATCTGTAGAATAGGGCTCATGACCCTCCTGCTCTTCTTCATTGCATGACTACAATGAGAAGTCTGAATATAGTGGTGGTCAAGCATGTGCCCTGCTGCTCCATTCAATATCTATGGGACTAATGGAAGCAGGCGAGTATAGCCCTTTTCTGTTTCCCTCATCCCCATAGACATTTATATTAAACTATAAAGACCTATACAGAGGTGGGTTTGTGTGATCACATTCCAATATTCAATATTTCATCTGGAGAAGCTGTAAAGGACATTAACTCAAGGCCAACATGGCCATAGTCAATGTTATATGTAGGAATGTGACGCTTGTCACTTACGTTTGACCTCCGTTTAGCTATAAAGTCTTTGTATTATGTCCAGCACATAACAATGTGCGCTGAAAGACGTGAAAAGCAGATGATTAGAAAGCAGGATGTGCAATTAAAGAATGTAATGATATAGCACATAGCGTTCAGTAATGTTCATCATCATTGCTGTAAATATATCAACACCGCACCTAACAAATAAAAGGATATGTAATAAACAATGAGCAACATGTCAGCCGGGAAGCAGAATACAATTAACACAGTTAATTATAACAGGGATGTTGCAAGTGAAAACAGGAGTGTACATCTAGACCTGCCTCACATTTTGAGAAGAAGAAAATGAGCCCTTTAACCCTTTCAGGATGTTGCTCCTTTAGGCCTTAAATGGAATCTATCACCACTTTTATGGTTCCCTAACTTACTTGAATTGACCCAGCCATTTTGCTAAAATCTTGTATTGAGCAGCTCTAGCATTGGAGTTGTTCAGTACACAGTGAGTCCTCATATTACTGAGCTCCCCCTGCCAATGATCGCTTTGGGACAAAACATGTCAATCACAAATATATATATATATATATATATATATATATATATATATATATATATATTGAAAATTTGTTAGTTATGATTAAACATTTAATTGATTTTACATTTTGGACTTAAGGATTAAAGGAGTTGTGCCATGAAAAATGTTCTACATTTTTCAAGCCAGCACCTAGATCTAAATACGTTTTTTAATTGTATGTATTTAAAAATTAAGTATAACCACTGAGTTATTCAATAAAATGTATCTGTACAGCGCCACCTGCTGTTTGTTCTTTTCTTATTTCTCTGTCCACCTCACCAGAGATGGTTGTACACACTCAGTTTAAATAAACTGCCACCAGCCCTATCTACAGTTAGAAGCTGTGGAAGTTACAGGGAAACGGTACAGCAGAAAGGACACAACCCCTGAGAAAGAATATCCTCTGTGCAGTCAGCCTGAAATATATCTAGGGCAATTGATAGAATGAATGGGGAGATCTCTGGTTCCATCTAAGGTACAGGGCTGGTTCTAGATTTGTTAAAAGAGATTTATTTTCAGAACTATATGATGTCTGATTTTAGCTTTTTTACATCTATCAAGGCATTACCCGTTTAAAGGGATTGACTATTATCTATTACAAGCTGCACATCTGCTGGGAGCAGCACATACATGCATCTAGTAATAAGCATTATGAAACTATCGGCACCAATGTCTGATGGTTTAATATGAATATAAATTTATATTTACATACAGATCCACTAACCTGCATGCTAGCACTGTGATGCAGAAATGGCCGCTGATGGAGGTTACCGGTGGCCACCATTCATTTACACTCGAGATAGACTGCACTCGCACTAGTTTCCCAGTCTGTCCTTGGTATAAGTGAAAGGAGGCCGCTGATGGATGGAACTCTCCATGAGCAGCCATTTCTGGGCCGCAGCCTTGGCAAGCAGGTAAGCAGACCTGAATGTTAAACCTGAATTATTCAACTATCGGATATCACTGCTGATGCTTCAATAATGCTTATTACTAGCATGTGCTGTCCCAGAAAATGTGCAGCTAGTAATAGATACTGGCCATCTCTTTTAATGATGTCAAGCTTACATCCAACCTCCGATTTGTCAAAGTATATAATTCGTTTGCGTTCTAATATATGTATTCAGCCTGATGAAGGCATCAGAGAAATGTTGAAATGCGATGCTGCCATTATGTGCATGGAACAATAAAAATGTTATTAAAAAAGAGATTGATAAAAATAAAAATCTTAGACAAGCTAGTCAATACTAAAATAAAAAAAACAATGTCATACTCTCCCGGTTTTCCAGTGCTGTTCTCTGTAGTGCTGGTCTGGTCCTCGTGACACTGGTTACAAACTACAGTGTTGATGTTCTGGTATCAGTATGTGACTGCTGCAGCCAATCACTGTCCGAACAAGCACCACAAAGAACGGTGTTGGGGAAAGGAGTGAGTATAACATCATGTTTTATTTTAGGCTACTAGATGGCTTGTCCAAGATTTCTAAATACCTCAGACAACCATTTAAGACAACTACTCCTGGAACCGATCTAGTTAAAGAGGGTCATCTAACACATCGGCACCCCATTCATTGGACCAACTCCATTGCTGGTTGTATATGTTGTTCTTCAGTCATTTCTTAGATGTTATCTGTGCCTACAATCCTGCCTAGACAATGTGTACAAGAAAGTTTTTCCTAAAGTTAATGTACTAATGAAATGTGTCTGTTTGTTCCTGAGTCACTAAGTCATGGAACAAATTAATGCGACTCCATAAACTCCTGACTAATATCGGGAGTAGTCAGTGTTTCATCTCATTTAAACTTTGGTTGGGAATAGTCCTTCCCTTTAAAGAAACTCAACACATCCAGTTTGATTCATTTTGTGACTATATGTAATTAAATTATAAAGATAGATAGATAAATAGATGTATTCTATATATATACATATATATATATAGTTTTTGTTTTACTACTTACAAAATAAAAAAACAAAACTGCCATATTCTGAAATCAATAACTTTCACCGTTTGTGTCAGCACAGTAGGCAGGGAAACACACACGCACAGTGAGCCCTGACTGACACCAACCAGTTTTCACGCCTACTTGCAGTGCAAGCCCGCAACTGGTTGACATTTCCTGTACTGTTTAAGTGCAAGACAGACAGACACAGAATGCAACCACACAGAGAAGGTTCATATGGAATAAGGTCAAAGACCGGGAGGACAATACGTTACAAAATGGGAGGACGGAGGGCAGTCAAAAGAGCCAAGCCAAAGTCAGAACGAGTCGGGTATAACAGTACATAATCACAAGAGAGAGGGAGGTCAAAAGGCAAACTGAGGTCAATATAAAAAGCAATCCAAATCCAAAACAAACGTAACCTGGGAGCATAGCAAGGGAGTGAAACCTAAAACTGGCAAGGGGTTGTTGCCAGTAGGGGATTTAAATAGCGCTCCAAGTCCCTGAATCAGAACCTGATAGGTCCAGGGAATTGGAGCCCCATTTGACCAGAACACCATAATCCAAATGATAGGCAGGCTGAGATGTCACTCCAGGATGGTCGCACAGTAAAAAGTAGGCTTGTCAATGTAAGAAGTTTATTGATAGGCGTACTTAATATGGACAGCGCATTTCGGAGCACTAGGACTCTTTTCCCAAGTCTACATAATACATAATTAAAACAGATCGGCGCAGAGACCCTAAGACATACGTGTAACCTTAGACAAGGTTTATAGTTAATTTATCAAAGAAAGTCAAAATCAGATCTGACTTACATATATAATCATGAATAGTTCCAGGAACAAAAAATGCAAGATACAATACTTTAAAAAATAGAAACTATTATGAAAAGGGTCAGTTGATGGAATAAGTAAAATATGACTAATAAGAAGAGCTCAAATGCTCATGCATTTTGAATACATGTATAAAATATATGTAAAAATTAAATTGATGAATGATGAACATTCATGGTATCACACATACAAGTAACATTGGATGGTCAGTATATGGAAAGCCTTTGGTGAGACTAGCTGCCAGTGTGAATTACACTCAAGGTATGTATATGGAACAACATTCATAAATATATTCATGATTAGCATCTCATGGATGATTTAAGAGCCTACTCAGTGTGGGTCATATGAACAATGTGTATTTACTAACCATTAGTGAGTGTAAAATCAAAGAAGAGTAGATATGAAATATTTAGACATGCTGGAATGAAACCCAATTATGGGGACCTCAGCTATTTCAAAGACCACCTGGGTGTAAGGAAGATGAAACACAGTGGGGCTTCAGTGAAGCTCTGCTTTGTTTGACGTTTACAGGGCAGGTCTTCTGATAGACATGTTCAGAAGGAGGGGTGATGATGATATACTCATTCTCTTTCTCGCTTAATATCGAATCCTCTTACCCTTTCTCTAATAGAATAAGTAGATTTCTGATGTCCACGGGTAATGGATTTTTTGTAAGAACCTCACAGCATTCTGTATCAATTAGGATCCTCTCAGCGTCTTTAATGTACCGTAATCTTCTTTATTTTGTAACACAGTCCCTCCATCTTTGTCCGCATTTCTGATGACTATTCAATCATTTTTTATTAAGTCACCCATTGATTTTTCCATTTTTGTGAGGTTGTCAGAAACAAGGAGGCCTCTGTTTATATCTCTAAATTCTCTAGCTACCAAGGAAAAGAAAATTTCAATATGACTCTCCCTGTGGTAGACAGGACTGAATGTGTTAGAGAGAGTTCCTTCTGATGTTTCCCTTTCTCCTCTGGATGATTCTTGATTGGAAATCATGGAGACATGTCTTTGTAGTGTTAGCTTCCTAATGAAGGCATTCAAGCGGGTTAGAGAGAAAAGTGCCAGGGAGGCTAGCCCTGATCTGACACACCCCAACAAGTTTGCAAGTTTGGCAGATGAGGGGGATGTTACTTCAGGGATAGCACTGCTGAACTTCCTCTGCCAGTCAGGGGAATGTCAGCTCCAGTAAGCAGGGGGACAGGAGAGCAGGGCAGGCCAGACAGGTGCTGGTAGTGGGCGACTCAATTATTAGGGGTACAGAGAGGGCAATTTGTCACAAAGATCGGGATCGTCGGATGGTGTGTTGCCTTCCAGGCGCTCGAGTTCGGCACATCGCGGATCGGGTTGACAGATTACTGGGAGGGGCTGGAGAAGATCCAGCAGTCATGGTCCATATTGGTACCAATGACAAAGTTAGAGGTAGGGGGGGCGTCCTTAAAAATGATTTTAGGGATTTAGGGCATAAGCTTAGGGCAAGGACCTCCAAGGTAGTGTTTTCCGAAATACTGCCTGTACCACGAGCCACACAAGAAAGGCAGCGGGAGATTAGGGAGGTAAACAAGTGGCTCAAGAACTGGTGTAGGCAGGAGGGATTTGGGTTCTTGGAGAACTGGGCTGACTTCTCTGTCGGCTACAGGCTCTACCGTAGGGATGGGCTGCACCTCAATGGGGAAGGGGCAGCTATTTTGGGGGAGAAGATGGCTAGAAGGCTGGAGGAGTGTTTAAACTAGGGACTGGGGGGAGGGTAACTACATTATAGATGGGGAAGATAGTGCAGATAGAGACCTGGGGCAAGGTAATAGAACTGGGGGAGGAATGGAAGGAGGAACTAGAACAGATCAGAAGGAAAGGTTTAGGGTAAGAAATATACATCAACCTCTTAATTGTATGTACACTAATGCCAGAAGCCTAGCTAATAAAACTGGTGAACTGGAATTAGTGATGTGTGAGGAGGACTATGACATAGTGGGAGTAACTGAGACATGGCTGGATGATACCTATGACTGGGCAGTTAACGTACAGGGTTACAGTCTTTTTAGAAAGGATCGTCAAAACCGGAGAGGGGGAGGGGTCTGCCTTTATGTAAAGTCCTGTCTAAAGCCCACACTGCGGGAAGATATAAGTGAGGGA
The DNA here is from genome assembly GCA_900303285.1 of Rhinella marina. Taxonomy (NCBI): domain Eukaryota; kingdom Metazoa; phylum Chordata; class Amphibia; order Anura; family Bufonidae; genus Rhinella; species Rhinella marina. The sequence continues at coordinate 298,637 of ONZH01017803.1, forward strand.
CATGAAGATGTGGAGTCACTGTGGGGAGAAATAAATGGAGCCAAAAACAATAATAAAATACTAATAGGGGTTTATTATAAACCACCCAATATATCAGAGACCACAGAAAATCTCCTTCTAAACGAAATAGACGAGGCGGCAAATCATAATGAGGTTGTTATTATGGGGGGACTTCAACTACCCAGATATAGACTGGGAAACCGAAACCTGTACATCTCATAAAGGAAACAGGTTCTTGGCAATAACCAAAGACAATTACCTTTCCCAACTGGTTCAGGACCCGACTAGAGGGACGGCCATACTGGACTTAGTATTAACCAATAGACCTGACAGAATAACAGATGTGCAGGTCGGGGGACACCTGGGAAACAGTGACCATAACATAATAACCTTCCAATTGTCATTCAAAAGAGCGTTTCTTCAGGGAGGAACAAAAATACCAAACTCCAAAAAAGCTAAATTTAGCCAACTAAGAGAGGCCATAGGCCTAACTAACTGGGACAAATTCCTCAAAAATAAAAATACAGCCACAAAATGGGAGATTTTTAAAAGCATCCTAATATCTAATTGTGAGAGGTACATACCTTATGGGAATAAAAGGTTAAGGAACAAGGAAAAACCAATATGGATAAATAGAGCTGTAAAGAAAGCAATAAATGACAAACAGAAAGCATTTAAATCACTAAAACGGGAGGAGAGCGAGGAAGTATTGAAAAACTATAAGGAAAAAAATAGTATATGTAAAAGACAAATAAAAGCAGCCAAACTAGAGACCAAGAGATTAATCGCCAAAGAGAGTAAAACTAACCCTAAAATGTTCTTCAATTATATAAATACTAAAAAGTATAAACCTGAAGGTGTCGGCCCCTTACAGAGTAATGAGGGGGAGTTGCAGAGAGCGATGAGGAGAAAGCGAAGCTACTAAATAACTTTTTCTCCACTGTATTCACTGAGGAAAATAAACTGTCAGATGAAATGCAGAGTATAAAAGTAAATTCCCCTTTAAAAGTGTCCTCTCTGACCCAGGAAGAGGTACAGCAACGTCTTAAAAATATTAAAATAGACAAATAACCAGGACCGGATGGCATACACCCCCGTATCCTAAGAGAATTAAGTAATGTCATCGACAGACCCTTATTTCTGATATTTAAGGACTCTATACTGACGGGGAGTGTTCCACAGGATTGGCGCATAGCAAATGTGGTGCCAATATTCAAAAAGGGTCCAAAAACAGAGCCCGGAAACTATAGGCCGGTAAGTTTAACTTCTGTTGTGGGTAAACTGTTTGAAGGTTTTCTGAGAGATGCTATCTTGGAGTACCTCAATGAAAATAAGCAAATAACTCCGTATCAGCATGGCTTCATGAGGGATCGGTCATGTCGAACCAATTTAATCAGTTTCTATGAGGAGGTAAGTTCTAGACTTGACCGCGGCGACTCAATGGATGTCGTACATTTGGACTTCTCCAAAGCGTTTGACACGGTACCACATAAAAGGTTAGTATACAAAATGAGAATGCTTGGCCTGGGAGAAAATGTCTGTATGTGGGTAAGTAACTGGCTCAGTGATCGAAAACAGAGGGTGGTTATTAACGGTAGATACTCAGATTGGGTCACTGTCACTAGTGGGGTACCACAGGGGTCTGTATTGGGTCCTATTCTCTTCAATATATTTATTAATGATATTGTAGAAGGTTTGCATAGTAAAATATCAATTTTTGCAGATGACACTAAACTGTGTAAAGTAATTAACACAGAGGAGGACAGTGCACTGCTACAGCAGGATCTGGATAGGCTGGAGGCTTGGTCAGAAAAGTGGCACATGAGGTTTAACACTGACAAATGTAAGGTTATGCATATGGGAAGGAATAATGCAAGTCACCAGTACATACTAAATGGTAAAGCACTGGGTAACTCTGACATGGAAAAGGACCTAGGAATTTTAGTGAACAGCAAACTAAGCTGTAGAAGCCAGTGCCAGACAGCTGCTGCCAAGGCCAATAAGATAATGGGTTGCATCAAAAGGGGCATAGATGCCCGTGATGAGAACATAGTCCTGCCACTTTACAAATCACTAGTCAGACCACACATGGAGTACTGTGTACAGTTCTGGGCTCCTGTGAACAAGGCAGACATAGCAGAGCTGGAGAGGGTTCAGAGGAGGGCAACTAAAGTAATAACTGGAATGGGTGGACTACAGTACCCAGAAAGATTATCAAAATTAGGCTTATTCACTTTAGAAAAAAGACGACTGAGGGGAGATCTAATAACTATGTATAAATATATCAGAGGTCAGTACAGAGATCTCTCCCATGATCTATTTATCCCCAGGACTGTGACTGTGACGAGGGGACATCCTCTGCGTCTGGAGGAAAGAAGGTTTGTACATAAACATAGAAGAGGATTCTTTACGGTAAGAGCAGTGAGACTATGGAACTCTCTGCCTGAGGAGGTGGTGATGGTAAGTTCACTAAAAGAGTTCAAGAAGGGCCTGGATGTATTTCTGGAGGGTATTACAGGTTATAGATACTAGAGAGGGGTCGTTGATCCAGGGAGTTATTCTGATTGCCTGATTGGAGTCGGGAAGAAATTTTTCCTCCTAAAGTGAGGAAAATTGGCTTCTACCTCACAGGGTTTTTTTTTGCCTTCCTCTGTATCAACTTGTAGGAAAACAGGCTGAACTGGATGGACAGATGTTTTTTTTCAGCCTTACAAACTATGTTACTATGTTAATGTAAAAGACCAAATTTATTGAATTTGGCAGTGGGACAGAAAGACAAACCTTTATGTAAGGCCTCATGCACACAGCCTTGCCCATATTGCCCGCAAACAGTGGGTCCCATCACTTGAATTGGTCCGCAATCCAGAAGGTGCAGTATTGAACAAAAAATAGAACCTGCTTTTTGCTGTGGGGATAGATCACATACCCATTCAAGTTAAATGGGTGTGGATCTGTCTGTTGCAGCCGCACAGATGTTGCTCGTGCATTGGGGAGCAAAAATTGCAGTCCCCAATAAACAGAACGGCCAAGCAACGTCTGTATGCGTGAGGCCTAATAGTGATTCTGCAGAAGATGTCAGAATATGTTTAGAAAGGTTGAATATTTTTACTATCATGTTGCCTTGTTCCGTTTGGGGAACTTGGGTGGATGTTCCATTTCTTCTGTTGAATTTGTTCAGTCTTCTGAGCTCTACACCTCTTCTTCCTCTACGTAAATCATTTTATTCCCTTCTGGTTCTTTTTGATGGATGGTTTGAAGAAACCTGTGGGCCCTGAAGGTTGCCTTAGGACATAGGCAGCTTCCAGGGTTAGGGCCCCGGGTAGAGGTAAAAAAAAAAAAAAAAAAAGACATTTGATGGTGTAGCTTGGTGGTCATTGAGACTGTTCTTATAGACCGTGAGCAGGGAGTCTTCTAAATTAGTGAAAACTTTTCTGGTGGAGGGAGTAGGGTTTTATGGGGGATGATGGAGGGAATGGAAGTAAAGGGTGGGTGGAAGGAATAGTCAAAGGAGGAAAGTAGCGGGGACGCTGAACTGGGGGTGTAGAGTGGAGCCTGGGTTGGTGAAGTGAACCAGTTGGCAGAGGACAGAGTATTGGTTGTGTTGTTCCAAATGAGTTGATGTCCTAGGGTTTCCGGATGCTGATCTTCAGTTCTGACAGCAATAGGTAATGCATAGGTGGCTTTGGGAGGAGGTGCTCTTTGTTTGGCCTTGTGTTTATTGCATTGCTGCTGTACAATGTTTTATTTTGTTTAGGTATATGGGTTGCAGGGTGGCTGACATGACCTTTGCTGCATTCATTAGTATGGTGGTTCCGTATGGGTTTGGAGATGGTAGTTGCTGTATGAGTGGGACCAGGAGGAAGAGAGGCATGTCTGGTCATGCTATGCCTAATCTTTGTTGAGTAGGGGAAGGAATGAGTAGCAATATGATTGGTATGAGATTTTTTAAGCCAAATTTTCACATCATCAGTGAAATTCAGTCAGACCTATCTCTAATTTGACAGTTTTCTTTTTTATGATTTCCTGCTCAAATTATAAAATCCTCAGAGTAATTAACCGATCAAATTTGGTAAAATCCATGTCAGTGTTATGTTGTGAGAGAGGGCATATGTACTCATTGATATTCCCTTTTAGCACATTATCTTTCTACCATGCCCCTAGTGCATATCAACATATATTTATCCCATTTGCTTGAGAACTCCATGAAATTTTTAAAAGCGGTCTAAGGCTAGTTTTACACTAGCGTTTCCTTTTTCCGGTATTGAGTTCCGTCATAGGGGCTCAATACCGGAAAAAAGCGCTTCAGTTTTGCCCCCATTCATTGTCAATGGAGACAAAACTGAACTGAAGAGAACGGAATGCTCCTAAATGCATTCTGTTCAGTTCACTTGCGTCTCCAGACCGGAGAGCAAACCGCAACACGCTGCGGTTTGCTCTTCGTCCTGGGGATCCGCACCAAGACGGATCCGGATCCGTCCTCCATTGACTTTTAATGGTATTCATGACGGATTCGTCCCAGCGATGTTAAAGATAATACAACCGGATCCATTCATTACGGATCCATATGGTTCTATTATCAGTAATGGAAGCGTTATTGCTGAACCCTGCTGGATCCAGCAATAACGCTAATGTGAAAGAAGCCTAAGGCCTCTTGGGACTAAAATGTTTTTTTTTTTTTAAATATATTTCTAAACGTACCCAATCAAGATGACGTTGAATTTCTTCCTTTAACGTGGTCTTCAGATGGAAAAACGTATACAACAGCTTCTTGGACCCATATTGATACCGGGTCTAACCTTCTTTTGTGGACCTTTACAGGATATGAATCTACATTTGTAGCATTCATCCATAGCGTCAGCGTTTGACCTTGTTGAAGTTGTTGTTAGTAATAGTCCTTGCTTAGAGGCTTTTTTTCTTCAAGCCCATGGATGGCAAAGTCAAGAGTAAAGACCTAGAACTGTCGTATCTCAGAGCATATATATTAGTTCCGACCAGGTTCATGCTGCAAAAATGTCAAACAAAGAAAGATGCTCATAGGGTAAATAAATCATACCTGGCTCCTACTGCACACTTTTAACTAAGGGGTTAACACATTTTAAGCCAGTCTCTCTTAGGAAAGCAATAGACCTTAATGTTATATTACTTACTGGAAACTTATTTTTTTCCACAGCGTGGAGGAGAAGAGAAGAATACTATATTACAGAGGGATTTGAAAAAGCAGGAAGCTTGGTCAGAAAAATAGCAATTGGAGTTTAATGTGTATAAATGTGGTTATGCACTTAGGCTGAGGGAACACATTGTACAATCATGTATTACATAGTAAAAACACTGGGTAAAACTGCCAACGAACACGACTTGGGGATATTAGTAGACAGTAAACTTAACTTCGTCGATCAGAGCCAGGCAGCTGCTGCCAGGGTAAGTAAAATCACTGGGTGCATCAAAAGAGGCGCAGATGCTTGTGATACAAGCATATGTTTGCCCATTTACAAATCACTAGTCAGATGACACAAGGATATGTGGAAAAGATGTGTAATTTTTGCCTCCACGTAGCACGAGTAGTCAGAGCACCGTGTGGGTACCGATTTGTGAGGAATCTTGAAAGGGTTTGTCTTGTGCTGAAAAGTCCTGCCTTTATGCATTATTACGGTGGTTGGACATCATGGGGGATGGGGGGGGGATTTCCTCCTCTACAGGCCAGAGCAGTGATTGCTAACCTCCAGCACTCCAGAGTAAAACTACAACTCCCAGCATTCTCCATTCATTTCTGTGAAGTTCTGAGAACAGCCAAGCAAGTGTGCATCTTGGGAGTCGTAGTTTTACCACAGCCGGAGTGTCGGAGTTTAGCCATCACAGGGTTAGAGCAAAGAGCTGCTGAACTGTCGCCTTGTAAAGCCACATTTTCCTGGTCACAAGGTAAGTATCTGGCATGCCACATCTCCATCCTGAAACACACTGCCTGTGATGAGACAGTCCCCTTAGGATATGTTCCCATGTGGCCAGTAGGACAGAGATTTTCCATATCCACAATCATTTGGATATTTCCAAAACCACTCAAGTCATGTGCCGATTCTGGTGCGGACAGTCTATGTAGTGTGTGGATGACGTCTGTGACAATTTCACAGATGTTTTCACTACATTAAGTTGCACTAATACATCACAAGCTGGGAAAAGCTACTGTTCACACTACCTACCTCACTACAAGATGCAGATACATTCCCCCCCCCCCCCCATAGAAATCAATAAAAATCACTCTACTGTGAAATGGGCCATTTATACTATTAGGAAAACGCGTGCAAAGAAAAAACTTTACATGTAAATCAAACATGCTACTTTTGATATGTAAAGGGCATTTTGCACTGGATCACTGAATAATGAATAATCACATTCATTGGCCAGTGTAAACGTGCAACAGGCAAACGACTTGCTAATTTGTCGTGTCTTTTATGCCGACACAGAAATCGTTCTTCAGCAGTACACCCCCTTGAGTAAATAGGTATCTGACATTGATAATACAAAGGTTATGAGAGGGAGCAAGACAAGAACTTTAATAAAACATAAAATGTAATTTTGCAAGTCTTAATAACTTTCTAGGTTATTGACCGGTGCTTATTACATTCAATTTATCTGTCAGTGTAAAAGGGCCTTTAACATCATGCAGCTGATGTCAGTTTTTTCTGGATTCCATCTGTTCTAAATATATGCTTCTCTGCTTATCTGAGATCTCCCACAACCTTCTGTCAGGCCATTGATGAAGCCCCCCCCCTTGAAAAAGCTGACGGCGAAACCTGCCTTATCAGTTTTCTCCTGAGTGGTTCCTACCACGGACTACCCAAGACCCTGGACAGAGAAGGCCCAAGGGTTGTGGTAGTTTATGTTATGCACTTATATAGCACGGTTATATTCCACAGCACTTTACAGACATTAGCATCACGCTATCCCGAATGGTTCTCAAAATCTAGGTTCCCTATCAGTATGTCTTTGGAGTGAGGGAGGAAACCAGAGTACCCAGAGGAAACCCACACAAACACGGGGAGAACATACAAACTCCGTGCCGATATTGTCCCTGGTCGAATTCAAGCCTAGGACTCCAGTGCTGCAAGACACAAGTGCTAACCACTGAGCCACCGTACCCATGTGGTAGTTATCAACATACATTTACAATATAAACATGGATGTGCTGGCAGAAAGCAATCTATCTGTATGGGGACCAGCAGTAGTGATCATTTGTCTCCAGAGAGAGGAGAAGACTGCTACATGTGAATGCACCTCTCACCTCCGCTCACAATCAGGCAAGCATCAGGAATGTTCAGTTTGTCCTTGATAAACGCCTATACGTCGGTCCATGTAAAAGGGCTTTTAAATAAATTTCTATGTTGCTGCTTGGTGACATCCACAGCTCAGAAATAGAGCAGGCTACATTAGAAGCCGACAAGAAGATGCCGAGGGATTTCAGTATCAATGCAGATTGGGTGTCTAAAACATTGGGGGGAGGCAGAAAACATGAAATTGAAGTGAAAGCTTGATGAAACCTTCATCGGGAGGTGTAGTGTACCTTTACAGCCTGTCAGAATGACTTCAAACTGAAACAAATTATGGCAAACATGAACTATGACTTTACTTTATTAGAGAAAATGTACGATTAACATTTCTAAATAAATATACACAAAATAAACGCAATATAACAAAATGTATATATTTTTTTTTTTTGCTCAGCTGATTGCAAAGAAATGTTGAGGTCCTAAAAACATAAATAGATATTTCTATGAGTCAGGCTCAATGTGTAGACTTTGTGCAATTACATGTTTGTCTAACACACATGGAGTGGAGCACTGTGATATGGACATGTGCGGAACAAGCGCATAACGGAACCAGCACACGTTACAGGAAAGTGCATAAGAAAAACGCAAGAATACAGTAAGCAGCATATGAGTTAAAGTGTCCAACAACAGAACATTAAACACTGCTTGGAAAATGCACAAGAAAATGAACTGAAGACGAGTGGGCTGCTAAAAATATGTATTAGAGCAGGCAAAATGTGGAGCCCTTCTCCGCGTCTACCGCTGTCCAGAGAGGGTTGGATGGAGTGATCGGATCGGTTGTAAAATCTCCGACATCCGTTTGTATTAGTTTCTATACAGCAGGCCCATCGGATCCTCCACAGCATTATACAGTTGCTAATTAGATGCCTAAACACATGAAGAAACAAAGACCTGGAACACAAATCCACTGAAAATACAATATCCGATATGGTGCAATTAATGTGAATAGACCCTGTTATATGTGTGCGCGCTTCAAAAGGCAATTAAATGAGACATTTCTGGGTTACGCACCCAAAGAATGTCGAGGATGGAGCAACATTATATTCTGCTTTACAATAACTTCCTAATCTATGTCCTTAAAAATATATTTACCGAGATCCTGCCATAAATATTTTCTGGTAACACACGTGAACTCCTCCTATAGGTGAATTGAAGCATAATAGTGACGAAAGCCATTCTGTGCCCGGAACCAACAAAGACATGCAGGAACAGCAGATCTCTAGGAACGCGACTGTGATCTGAAGGATGTGACTGAAATTGCAGAAGTATTAACATTTTTGGTTGGCAATAACAGGTAGACACTATGCAGTATGCAGTTTTTGGTAGCGAAAACACCCCTAAGCAGTCCCCTGAATTTAGGCCTTTAGATTTTGGTTAGTATTTTTAATTCGTGTTTGTAATGCCAAAACTAAGAGTGCATCCGAAACAAGGAAGACATACATATCTGTCCATTATAGTTTCTCTCTCTGAAGGATCCATTCCTAGTTTTGGCTTACAATTACTGACCAAAATACAGCTATGTCAAGGTGTCCTAAAGGGGTCCTTCAATTAGGAAACGCCATGCCCATATCACTATTAGGTCAAACTTACACGTGCAAGTTGAATGCGAGGCACTCGCAGTGTGTTACTGAGATGTCCCGTGTGTCTGGCCTTAGGGGCTATGAACATCTTAGAGGGGAGTAATTTTGGTTTTGTAATCACACAACCAAAACGGCTATGTGGTGTTTGTCTTCGGCCTCATTCACACTTCAGTAAATCAAGGATGTTTGCCATCCGTGAAAAAAAAAAAAAAAAAAAAAAAAAATCACAGGCAAAGTGGATAGCATCTGTGTTTCTACAGACCATTGGTAGGAGATACTCTGGAAGTTAATTTTCAGCCTAGAAGAGTCCGTGCAATATGGATGACACATGGACCAAACACAGATCCTCCATGGACATCTTCACAGATGGATTTTCCATGGACGTCAAATGGACACGGAAATGTGAATGAGGTCTCATGCTGCATTCTATCTACATGGATTAGAAAGGTTGTCAGACCAGTAAAATATTTAAAGGGAACCGGTCATCAATTTTATGCTGACCTCACTGAGGGCAGCATAAATTAGTGAAAGAAATGCTGATTTCAGCGGTGGGTTACTCATGAGCTAAAAGTAAGTGGTTGTCGAGAACCAGCTTCATAACCATTGCAGTCCAGGCCTTGAAAAGAGTCAAATCTGCCTGAGAAGAGTCATGGGCATTCATAATCTCCTGCTCTCCCGCCCATCTGCTGATGATTGGCAGTTCTCTCCTAGAGAGAAAGGGAGAAAACTAGGTAGAAGACTGTCAGTCATCAGCAAGAGGGCAGAGAGAGCAGGAATTCATGAATAACCATGACTTTTCTCAGGTGGCCAGGACTCTTTACCAGGCCTAGTCTGCAACGACTGTGATGTTGGTTCTCGGCAACCACTTACTTTTAACTTATAAATGACAGACCGCTGAAATCAACTCACCTGTCTCTACTTTATGCTGCAGTTAGTATGGGCAGCATAAAGTTGATGACAGGTTCCCTTTAAAAAAAAAAAAAAAAATCCTTGGACACTCCTCAGGTCCCTCACTTTTGATATCTCCCGACACACAGGAAAACTCTGCTCCTCCAATCAGTGGCCACAGCGATGATCCACATCAGCTAGTGACTGGATGAGAAGTCACTTCCTAGGTGTTGAGAGGAACCAGGACATAGAGATTAGCTGGAAATCATCAGATAAGGAGCAGCAGGGAATCTGCGACGATCACTTTTTTATGTCAATAACTTTTACTGGCCAGACAACCCATTCAAGGCCACAACCTATTGGCTGTCTTCACTGACTGGTTATTGCTAGAAATTCTACACACTCAAAGCTCCTTCAGAAATTGAGTGTATCCGGTGACAAATTAAATATGAACCAAGCCCATCAATTAAACCCATGTGAGGAAAGTTAGTTGTGAATTCCTTTTAGTCTGTCTGAGGCACATTCAGACATTCAAAGATGAGCTCACCACTCATTCTCAGAAATGCAGGAACTTCTCCTTGACACTTCCTGTAAAACTGATCGTATAAGTCATTTGTCAATGAATGATTTAAGGCAGACGATGGAAGCCTGTATAATTCATGTCCTATTACTACGGAGTCTCCAGCGCTACTCATAGCATATGCTTTTATAAAAATTAGTTCCTCTCGTATAAGTGCTTTTGGATGTTAAAGGCACTTGGACAATGTTCCACATTGCTTACAGCATTATCACCACCAACAATGGTGGGCCGCAACAGAACAGTCCTTGTAAATGTGACAGAAAATGTTTACATGATAAGAAATCACTTTCCAAGAGAAAAAAAACTCCCGGGAAGCATGCTTAGAAAAAGTCAGGAGATGCCTTCCTGATGCATGGCAAATTAAATATTCTCCAATATCCAGTCATCGTTAGAAATAGGAGGTACTGAGAGAGTGAGGTTTCCTTCAGAGTCTTCCCTGGCACCTTTATGGAGGGCACCAGCTTCTTGATAATACTCTTCCTCTTCATCAAAAAATCCATTTTCCATGGCGTACGTGCATTCTGCACTGGAGGCGGCCTGGCAAGCACCTTTATATTCCTGGATGGATTCATAAAGTGAATACAACTGACAGAGGAGAGACATGTCAAGTTGTCTCAGTCCAACCTGGGAAGACACAATGTAACAGAAAACATGTATTACATACGGGGAGCACACAAAATCTCACTTCTATCACATCACAGAGTTTTTTTCTTTTAATATTGTAAAGTTGGCCAAAGACAAGATAAATCCGAGGTAGTAGGTAACTGCAAATATCTCTTACACACTGAGGATGATCAAAACTGGTGCAAAAGAATATTGGCTTAGGTGCCAGCCGATAGCAACCAGACTCCACCTTTCATTTTTCAGCGTTCCTTTGGAAAATAAAAGGTGGAATCTAAAGCTGTTTTTAACGTGCACCAATTTTGATAAATTTCCCTCAATATGCCAAAAATCTTTCTAAAAACAGGCACAATTCGGCGCATCTAGGGTTTCTACCCTTCTTGCTAACAAGAGGGGCTTCACGGGAAAGGGGCAGGGTCTAGGATATGCCGTTCTGCACCAAAATGGCACCACAATTCTGGTGTAAAAATACGTAAGCCATCCAATAGTTGATAGAGAAAAGTGTCTATCCCTACACCACTGCCATAACTTTGGTGCAGGTCTATCAGCACTTGCACTGCCTATACATCGGGCAGTCTAAGATCACCCTAAATTTACACTGTCTATAGAGTTAGCAGATATGGGCCACTGTATTGGAATCTGGTTGGTAGCCTTAACCCCTAACCTAAAGTTTATGGTATAATTATTGAGCAACAAATGAGAAGAACCTATTAAAATCAAAAGGAGTCTAAGCTCAGATCCTACTAAAGCTGCAAATTAGCATAGACAGATAAATGATACAATTTCTGCAATCAGCAGCCACCATGGGGGGGGGGGTTCTTCTGTATCCTGTTTTGTTGAATCCATTTTATAAACAGTATGTAATAAGCTACTAAGCTAATACAATTCTGTCTGCCTACTGCCACTGCCAGTAGCTTTTGAGACTTTTTAAAACTTCTCAGTTGACAAATCACTTTCAAAATTGGAGTGGGTTTAAAAATTCTCTCCAAATGAGTGAGCAGATAAGCTCAAAAAGTATCAAAGTCCTACTTTGAGACGTTTTAAAGTCACAATTCTACAGTGTAGGGCTTGATAAATTCCCCCTAATGTCTGCAAGAGGGAACAAGAATCATGGGAACTGTAGTCTTTCACACTGGTAATCACCTACAGTAAGCTCTTGAAACATCAAAACAAAGGTGCTGTACAAGAATAATTATTTCTGAGCTGGTGGCTTCACCTGGTGAGCGCATAAGTACCGGTATTTTTCTGTGTTTACTTTCACCCAGAAAATGAATGAATGGTTCACAGTACAGAGACTAGAATTTCCAGGTAGAAATATCTAGTAAGACAAACATATTTGGGCAATGAAGTATATACACTAATAAAAATGTGCAAAATCGTACAATTGGATTTTCCCTTAGCCAAAGGATGCTTCAGTATGAGGCAAATGAGGGATATTTCTTTAAAGTACAAACCACTGTGTATAGCTTTGTCACTAGATCTATGTGCAACCATGGAGAATCTCAAACCTCTATGGAACACTCCTACTACCAACAATATCTTAACCCCTTCCCAACCACCTCACGTAATTTATGTCAGCAGTCGGGACTTTAAACAGCAGGCACCCAGACTAATGTATGCGATTTATGATAAACTCTAAAGTCCATCGCACAAATTAAACCTCTCAGATGCCATGGTCAAATGTGACCACTGCATCTGGCGAGGATCGGGGGGAGCTGGATGCAGTGTGCAGCAGTCTCTGTCGTCCAGAGTGACAAGAGGCTTCTGCATATTAGTTCCTGTGGAGAGCCTGCCTGTGGCAGAGCTTCATAGGAACATAGGGGGTCATTTACTAACCAGAAATATGCCTATACAAGATTCTTTGCGCCATAATCAGCGAATTTTCCCCGCTCACTCAGGTCTAAAAATAGTGAGCGTGGAGTGGGTAGGCAAGGGGCGGGCCAGCAGGCTCATCTCATTTACCATTTTCTAACATTTGGTTTCCCCAAAATAAAAATACGCACAAAACAAAAAAAATAATCATGGGCATTGCTGCAAATGCCCAAGCTATTAAAATATAAAAATATTTCTCTCATACGGCAAACAGCAAAATGTAAAAAAAAAAAAAGTCAAAAAGGCTGTTTTGCCATTTTTAGGGTCACTTCATGTCCCACAAAAAATGTAATCAAAGTCACACACACCCCAAAATGTTATCAATAAAAAGTACAGATTGCCCCGCACAAAAGGAGCCCTCACACAGCTCTGTACACATAAAAATAAAGAAAACTACCGGGGTCAGAATATGGTGATGCAAAGAAAAAAAAAAAATCTTTTTAGCAACAAAAACTATACATATGTGGTATTGCTGTAATCATACTAAACCCAGAGAATGAAAGGAACGGGTCAGTTTTAGTGCTGTAAAAACAAAGCCAATAAAACTCTGGCAGAATTGTGTTTCAACCCTATTTGGAATTTTTTTCCTCGCTTCCCACTACATTGGGAAATGGTGCCATTAGAAAGTAAACCTTGTCCCAAAGAACAATTCCTCATATGGCTATGTGAATGAAAAAATAAAAAAAAGTTATGGGTTTCTAAAAATCACCCGGGCTTAAAGGGGTTAAAGAAATGCTATTTATGACATCCACTAATATTTTATGCAAAGCACCCACAAAAAATAAATCCATATTGATTTTTTGCCCATAGCAGAGTTTTACCCTGGTATCGACGTATATCAATACCTCTTAATAACCAGACAATTCCATCAATAATTCACATATTGACTTCTGGTTTGGTCTGCAATAAATACTAAAGAAAAGGATGCAAGATCTAATCAATTGTGACAGATGACTATTTAGTAATGTTGGATATATTCAGATGGAGATACATTTTTAATGTCCAATGGTAACTTTTACTGCTTAGCAGTGTGCCTTCCAGTTTATGAAACTTATGGACACATACAGGTCTGAACCTGAACGATGTGAACCTCCATCGTGTCTTCTATAAAAGGTCAGCCCAACCAGGCACTGCGGGGCAGTTTAAGAGTGAGTTTGGTGCTGACAGACTCTCTCCGTGTTACCACATGAATTCATATCATATGACGGCACTGCCAATTTGTCTGGCAGTATGCATAATCACATAACTCCCAGAATTCTCCTGGTTGCTTAGTAACGGCTCAGGTGTGCATTGGGTGACAACGGCAGATCTCCATCAAAATGCCATTGAGAGATTCTCCAGGCACCTGGCATCCATGGCTGCACGTTTTTAGTTACATCAGTCCCATGGCTGCCAACTGTCCCTGATTTTCAGAAACAGTCCCAGAAAATTCGTGCTGTCCTGGTCGTTACTTAAATGCCCCGATTTTGGTAAGTATGCAGTCCCTCACCCCATGAAGAGGGTCAATTAGGGGGTGATGGTTGAAATGTGACCACATTTGGTGGAGGCTCTATTTCAGTAATATAATAACGAGTTAAACAAAAATTAATAAATGGCAGCACCGCTGCTCAGATTCTCCTGGCCAGGCTTTGTTTCCATGGCTCCAGTGGTGGCATTCCCGTATAGCGCACATGACCACTGCCATCAGTGATCTTGTGCCAGTGACTGGCTGCAGCAGTCATGTGTGTTGTATGGGACCTCATCACTGCAAAAAGAAAATGTCATGGTGGTGGTGTTCCTATATATCTCACATGACCCCTGCAATCAATTACCGCCATCAGCTGTGTCGTATCATATACCACTGAGGCAAGTGACTGGCTGCAGTGGTCACATGTGGTGTATGGGACTTCAACACTGCAGAAAGAAAATTATGCCACGGCTGCAGCAGCAGGGTGCATCGAAGTGGTGGCGCTGGGGTGGAGTGGGTTTGAACCAGAAAGTATACTTACTGTCGATTAGCAAGTTTCACCTTAACTTAGACAACCCCTTTAAAGCCCAGTGATGGGAGGGGGAATTACCCATAAGTCCCTTATACAGAGCCTCTTGAAAAGAATAAAACCTACAAGTCCCTTATTATACAGAAGCCTAATGACCCTTATGTGAAAGGTTCACATAAAGCCCTGACGTTCCAGATGACGGATTCCGATACGTGAATGTTATATTACGGTGCACTGCTATCTGGGTGAGGGGTCATATTACTACTTAAATGTCTGTGTGCGGCATGACTGCACTACAGGAAGCCGGCTGGTGAAATATTTTCTTTGTAGGGGAGCTCCTTTATTTTACTTCAAAGTGTTACAGTGACCGGGATAAGTGAGAATACAGGGCCCGGCCGTACAGCCAGGCAGCCATCCCCCTGTACAGATTGTGGGACCTGAGGTCAGACAACTGTGACAGATTAGGGAATTGTATGGTTACCACTTATCTAAAAGTCCGTAACTGGGATTGCAGAACTCAAATTACCCATCAATTGCAGGTTTACATGGAAGGGGGAGCTCACATCACCGTCATCTTTCCGTTCTTGTGATACGTCAGAAGAGCATAAAAAAAAAAAATGCACGGTTATGCAGATTTGGCATCCGTTTGGGCCATTTCTGCCTGAGATCCGTTTTTTTTAGACCAAAAAAAAAAAAAAAAAAAAGAGCAGAAAAATCACGGTGATGTAAGCCCCCCCTAACTATATTAGGCCACGTTCACACAGGCAGCGGTTTGGTCAGCGATTTCCATCATTGATTGTGAGCCAAAAAAAAAGGCACCAAAACTGAGGAAAAAAATAACATTAACCCCATAATGACTAGCTAATTATTTTTTTCCATTTTTGTTGCTCCATAACTATTTTTTCATTAAAATGGCTGTATAAGGACTAGTTTTATGCAGGAAAAAAAATGCATTTTTGGCGCGGTTTCAGAGTACTAGTGTGCCCTATCAACCTTCCTAGGTCCTCAGGGCAGACAGCAGGGGGAATTATAGGTTGAACTGCTGTTTGCTGCAGCAATCTAAGGGTTAACTGGAGCTACCACTGATCCTTTAGAGCAGGGATGTCCAACCTGCGGCCCTCCAGCTGTTTCAAAATTACAATTCCCAGCATGCCTGAACTGCTTACACCTATTAGGGCATGCTGGGAGTTGTGGTTTTGTGACAGCTGGAGGGCTGCAGGTTGAGCATGCCTGGTCTAGAGGAAAATGCTGCTCTAACAACTGGAACTGTTAGTTACAGTCCGTTCATAGAGGGAGGGGGGGTGCTCACCAAAGTGCTCCTCTCCATCTTAAACAGCCATGACAAAAGACTGCGGGCGGTCATTAAAAAGGGGTTCTCCGGTAATAACAATTTTCCTATGTGCCGGCAGACTGTCCTACAAAGCTGAGGATTCATACTTGCCTTCATCCCGTCGTTCTGGTCCTCCGCACTGCCTCGGTGTCTCCATGTTCCGGTCTCTGCAGTCACGGTCACATACTCCACTGCAGCCAATGACTGGCTTCAGCAGTGATGTGGCCACAAGCAGCATGTCACCATTGAAGCCAGTCACTGGTTGCAGCTGAGCATGACCATGCTGGTCCACAACATGGAGACGCAGAGGACTGGAGCTACAGGGGGCAGGTAGGTATGAAACAGCTTAGTGCGGCAGGCTGCTGGCCCTTAGTAAAGGCGGGCCACTGCTGTGGTACATGATCTCATTTCCTGTGTCTCGGGTCCGGACCAGGAACTGGAGAGCAGCGGGAACCAGGGCAGAGTCTGCATGGTAGCGGATCGGTGAGTATGATTATTTTTCATCTTTAAAACACCCTGGTCCTTTTTACAAAAATGTCGTTCCCCACCCATACTAAATAACAAACAGCGTGCATGCAGGCACAATGTATGGGCAGTTCTGCACATTGTCTCAACACAATATAATAAAAGCTCTAAAAATTGACAATAGCAGGACATATCCTACTGAATGGTAAAACAATTAGGTCACGTATTCTACGGATTTCCCATCGTTTTACTGAAAGTGGCTCACTTGACTCTGACAATACATCTGTGCAGGAACTTGGGGAGAAAATGTGCAAATCCTGTCAATGAAATGCACAGGATACAAGTGTGGATCCTTCACCACCCATCATAAGGCTACATTCACACGACCGTATGTGTTTTGCGGTCAGCAAATTGCGGATCCGCAAAACACGGATACCGGCTGTGTGAATGTAGCCGGCCCTATGATAGAACTGCCTATTCTTGTCCGCGATTGCGGACAAGAATAGGACATGCTCTATATTTTTTGCGGGGCCGCGGATCGGACCTGCGGATGCGGACAGCACATTGTGTGCCGTCCACATCTTTTGCGGCTCCATTGAAATGAATGGGTCCGCACCCGTTCTGCAAAATTGCGGAACGGATGCGGACCCAAAACTACGGTCGTGTGAATGTAGCCTAACACTGTAGTCCTGACTGAGGGCGGCTTCTGGGAGATTTCACAGCGTGACACCAGGATATAACCAGATTGTTTATCATGCTCTTAATTAACTATTGGGATTTTAATGAGCCTGTGCAATGGATGCGTCATTCTCATCTCCCAATTATATGGGTGGCACTTGGCTATCTTGAGCCGGTAAAGACCTGGCACATGTGCTCCTCATAAGAGCCCGTGGATAAAAATAGCAGATCCTGTTTCTCAATCTTCTTACTCTACCTAAGTCTCTGGCACTGGGCTTGACAGCAGTCTGTGAACAATAGCTCTACCTTCACTTTACTCAAATGATTCATGTGTCTCGTGATCCTTAATACAAGGGACTCGGACTTATAGGGTTTACTATTCCAGGCTAAGACCTTTATCCCACTAAATTACTTGGTAGGATCCACTCAATCTGAGAAGCAAGAGACACAGGTTTATTGAGAGTAACAGAAAGAAACATTCTCTACTTCATGGGATGACACCGATACATAAATGCAGAAACGTGGAGATTATAGAGATTATCTGGGAATTAATATTGATGACCTATATCAGATGATCAGATCAGTGGAGGTCCACGATGAAGAGGCCGGGCGCTCTGTGAGCACCGCGGCCTCTTCCTGGCCCATGTGACGTCACTGTACATGGCCTAGTTACAGTTCAGCCCCATTCATGTCAATGAGGTTGAGCTGCAATACCAAGCACTGCCACTATACGATGTTTAGCGCTGTGCTTGGTAAGCGCCCAAAAGGCCCTGTGCTCACCAGAGCTCTGGTGAGCGCCACGGCTTCTCAAAACAGCTGATCGGCAGGAGTGCCAAGACTCAGCACCCGCCGATGACCTGTGGATAGGTCAATATTTCCTGGCAAACCCCTTTAAGCCCCCTGAGCCAGAATAGTAGCTACAAGGGGCTGCCAATATTTGGGCAAGCCAAGATTTGTGCAAAAATGTGCAACTTTTTGCCTGCCACACTCGGCACTTTAAAGTGAGAGGGGCATATTTAAGATGACTAACACTAATCTTCTGCCATTTGTCACATCTGAAAACTACTCCAACTCCCAGCTGGTGTAAATTTTGGATAAGGGTGCACAATTATTAAGGGCCATAAGCTTCTCGGGCACATCTCATGCCACTATAAAGTACATTAGAAAGGCTAGTCTTGATAAGTCTCATAGAAGATGTAGTCCATGTTCCAGACATTTACAATCCAGTGAGGTGTCTCAGTAATCTTAGGGCGAGTTTGTCGACGAAGTAAAAGACAACTTTTTAACATTAATTGTGTGAAAATGTGGGAAACTTGCATCATTTTGTGGCAGTTTTGCAAAAATTGTGACAAAAACCATGTTCTGCCTAAAACCTGTGAAATTATCTTCAAGCTAAGTTCACGTGCAGCAGATTTGTTGCAGAAATGTCTATGACTAAAAAAAAAAACTCATTCCATACAGCGGAATAAGACTGCACCATGTGCTTGGATTTCAGCTATTTAGACATGTGGGACAGCCACAGAAGGTTCTGCAACAAATCTGCCGCGTGGGAATAGACCCTTGAAGAAAGTCCACACTGAAATCCACAGCAAAATCCAGAACAAATTGTGTGGCTTTTGCTGCAGATTTCACCCATTGTCGCAAGGGTGAAATGTATGGCAGATATCTACAACATAAATGGACTTGCTGCGGGTTTACTAAGTGATGGCCTATCCTCCGACACCCCACTGATCAGCTGTTGGGATGTAGCTCCATCCTTACAGTCCACAGAAGTTTGGATCAAAGGTGGCCATGTGCCATTCTTGTGAAGATTCGGCAGTGTCCCTCACATTAGGGTCACTTCAGAGCAGAAATCTAATGAGATCACCAAGTACTTGCACTGAAACCACCTCATGCATAATCATGTGTGGTTATTATCACAGAGGACATATATCTGCCTGCATGTAGGCACTAATGGGTTAACTCACCATTTCTTTCCGAAGTAAAGCCAGAGCTGCGTCTAAGTTTGGCGGCTTTGGGTGAGCTTGAGAGCTGCCACTTGACCCTCCCCGGCTTAGGTCATCTTGAATGCGAGACTTCTGCGCGTAGACTCTCTCCAGGTCTCGCCAGCCTGACCCTCCACTTGAGTTTAGCAGACCACTAAGGCTCTTTGGCAGAGGAGGCAACCCCTCCATGCAAGGGGTCAACGGAGCAACAGCTGCGTGGGACCCACTCATCACTTGGACTCTGATGACAGAAGGAACCGAGCCAAATCTTCCTCCTAAAGAACCAGACATTGGAAAAATGACATGTATTGAAAGTACATCATGGCCACTGCAGTTACCAGACAACCCAAGGTAATATAGATGTGAAGAGACCAGAAGTCATGTAATAATTGTGGAGATCATCGGAACGGTCACCACCACTGGCACTCAGGATGACAACCAGCATTATAGACAGAAGACAAGGGCGGAAACCTAAGGAGAGCTTAATCTACCATGTTAGGCCACTTTCACCCTAGCGCTAAAATCTTCCAGCAGAGGAACAGCCTGCTAGAGTTCATCATATCTGTCCAGGCCCCAATGACTATAATGGGACCTGGCTGGTATTCGGACTGTTTCCAGAATTAGTGCTGGGATTCAGAAGGACGGTGTTTTCAATGGTTTTTGTATGGCCGAATGCTAAAAACAGGCCGTACACCCGTGGGGCCCATAATGGTCAATGGGCTCCAGTGGGGAAAGGTAGTGTCCGGCTATGCCGGAAGCGATTAAATCCGGTAGACTTTCTCTGCTGGAAGATTTTAGCACTAGTGTGAAACTAGCCTTAGATTTTTTTCATGGTTGTTGGGCGCAGTCCTTCTGGTGCTTCATGCCAAACAGATCCTGATCTCACCGACATTACCACTGGCAGCTGCTTCTCTCTCTGGTGGGATAATGATCAGACAGCTGGATTTCAGCATGCCTGATCCTTTTTATCTTGAGTAAATAAGCCAGTGCCAGAGGTGTCTCACAGCAGGAGCTTACTCTCCTCTACACATTCACATTCCACTGAGTGTGGGGATAATGGGGAGAGATCGCTGTCGTTTGGCTGCCAGGCATCTCATGGGTATGGCCAGCTTTAAAGGGGTTGCGTTGTGCGGTATATCATATAGGTGGGTGTCCGACTCCCGGACGATTAGCTGCTTGAAGAGGACTATCTTCTTCAGTGTTTACCTGCCGTCTTCCTTGTAGCAGAGGTGCAGGGCAACTACAACTGTCCCATTCACCAGTATGCAGGTACACACTGAAGGGCACAACCAGCTGATCGGTGGGCGTTCCAGGAGTCAGACCCCTGCCTGCCCTGAGGATAGGTCAGCAATATCCTAATACTGTATAGCCCCTTCACCTATGATTTTTTGAGGATAGATAGTTTAACATGGGGCAGATACATTGCAGATTTCCATCTGGATCTAGCAGTGCATTCCAGTAGCAGCAAATCTCATCCACACTGTCAAAAAGAAAAACAAAATCAGAATCCATACGAAGATGGACCTGTGGTGTGAAGTGTAAGAGCGGATGTCACCCTTTATGATGCATCGAGTGAAATCCACAACAATCCAAGTTTCATGGACTTTGCTGCCGTTTTTTTCCGCTCTGTCTGGACGGACCAGAGACTGCTCTGTGTTGGATCTCTCCTAACATTATACCGCCAGATGACATCGCTGTAAACTATACATCTCGTGGTCATGCTTACACGCAGGCGGTATGGTACAATGTATGCTCGTGCATTCCAGGAAGGCAGACGGGTGCCATATGCTGTTTGTGCTCCTTACTTCATAAAGTATGTTGTTTTTGGATGTGGCTCAATTTCCTAATAACGCTGGCGGTAGACACAGCTATTAACGGAGCAAGAGTATGCCCCCCTCCCCAATCCCATATATACATGTTATTACAGGGGGAGAGGGAGCAGTCGCCAGACACCAAATCAAAACTGCTTCTCATTTCCCCTCTGTAGGGGGTAACGCCATTCATCTGTCAGTCTCTGGCCCTCAGTCCGTGTCTAAAATTACATGCAGCACATTTCTGAAGGGCTGAGCTGACCACTGCTTCCAATGTCACTGAACCCTGAGTGCAATTAAAAAAAAAAAAAAAGCACTTAATTTCCCTGCTAGATTTATTTCAAGCTGGCAGCTCAAGGGTGTGTCCTTTCTGCTGCAGCTGAAGGACGGGACAAAGCATGTGCTTCCATCTCAGTGAGCAGGATAGAAAAATTAGATAAAGAGCAAAAAGCAGGCGGCGCTATACAGATGGATATCAGTCAATACATGTTTAATTACACGCAATTAGAGAAGCATTAAGATCCAGGTTCTGGTTTGAAAAGTAAAATATTTTCGCGGGACGACCCCGTCACAAAGGTCAGCATCACTACGGCTCACGTCATAGGTGATACTTGCTTCCAGGTTGGATGATCAGACATTTTCCTCCAGTTTACCCAGTGTCGGATCGGGGTTCCTTGGGCCAACCAGAGGAAATCATTCTCAGGCCCAACCCCTGTGGCACTAATAAAGTCTAATAAGTTTTGAATAAAAGAAATAGACCAGGGATCGGCTGCTGTGAAACTGCAACTCTCAGCATGCACACTTAACTTGGCTGTGAACGTAGGATTCTGAGAGTTGTAGTTTCGGTTGCTGATTACTGAAATAGACCCTAGTAACAAGTAATTGGCCCCAAATGGACTTCTTTGTTCTAGACCTTTGGGGGCCACCATGATATCAGAGCCCGGGACCACCGGAGGATCCTCGGGTGGACCAGTCCGACCCCGATTGTACCTCACATCAGGCTGGAATTGAGCCATCCCCTGCAGGCTGTATACAAAATAACCTACTGCTAGTCCTTCCACTGACAGGGAATTCCATCCAGCTCAATAGATTTTCTAGAACGTGCATTCAACGAGGAGCGGCGCCTTCTCTTCTTTTCCTCGGATACTTCGCAGCATGAATAATAGATGCAGCGTCTGTCTGAGCTCGCTGCGGTCCTCCCGCCTGTGACATCTTGGAGTACTGAAGAATCCTTCCCAATGTACGGGCATGAATAGCAACTCCCCAAAAACCGGAGATCCAGACAAGCAGGGAGCGTACTGCACCTTTAAGGACACTGCTCACTTTCATGGAATCCGAGTCACGTAAGGTTAATATAAGAGCAGTAACCTCAAGGGTGGGGATAAGGGAACGTCTGGGCAATATCACTAGTTTTAGAGACTGAATGGCCGCTTATAACCGGCAAGGACGCTGCTGCCCAGAAGGACACATCCAGGACGCCATCGTCAGATTAATTATTACTGGGTCATTCTGAATGGGCACATTGCTATAAAGGGCGTGACCTTATCGATGGTGGGCACTATGAACATTGCTATAATAAAACTATAGCAGAGCGGACGGCACTGACGTGAACAACATGTAAATGGTTAATGCCGCCTCATACTGCCACCATGAAGCCCCTCTGGATTTAAATACGGTGCCCCCTACATTTTAGTCCTGAAATGACCCCCAGTGGCCACACTATCTATTAGCCAATCCATCAGAAGGTATCTCAGAAAAACATTTCATACAGAATAGTAAACTTTGGATTCAGGGATCTGGCGCCATCCATAGCAATGTGCGCCTAGTCACATGCGGTGATGTTTCACGTATGGTGGCAGCAGATCACAGTAATATCATGTGATGTCACCAGGTAAAATATAAAGTTTTTTGGGAGGGGTTTATACAACCCCTTTAATTTTCTGTCCCAGTAAAGACGACCACCCACAACATTTTATATGTCTGTCCGCCTGCGCCCCAGTGATGGGTCCTGATTATTCTGGTCCAGGTCCCATAATATTATTATTATTATTATTACTGGCTGTCCCTATGGGTCACCTGCTGCCAAAATCCACTCCATCTATGGTCAGCAGCAGTGTCACCCCAGGAGGTCTGTGGACCTGCTGCCAGCCCCATGCTATGTCCTGTGTGACCCGGAGGACGGGGCTACCCCACACAATGGGCGGCGGGCGGCACATAACACTCACAGCTCCTCTTGATCACGGCGGCGGCTTTGTGTCAGGTCCTCCGGGTGTCTGCTGTCATCCCCGGCCCCGTCTCCTCAGCGTCCCCCCGTCCTGCGCTCGCCTCCCGCCCAGATCCGTCCAGTGTGTGGAGGACAGAGCTGCTGATGTGTGAGGTGGGGGAGGGCGGCGGTGTGTCCTCAGCTGTGGTGGGAGGGGGTTTAGCTGTTGGTGCAGGGAGGAGGAGGGGAGGGAACACCCAGCGGCAGGCTGACAGGCTCCGGTGTACACAGCGCAGCCCCCGTATACTTGTATGGCGTTTTACTATGAGGCTGGGGTCTCAGGGAGGATTAGAGGAGGACCGTCAGTAGTGGAGACCTAGCCACGCCCTCATGTATAGACCACACCCCAAAACACATGTCTATCACCTATATGTGTATCTATAGTGACATAGTAATCATATAATACCTGCATACAGTGCCCACATAATGCCAGTGACAAAGCCTTACCAGCATTTAGTACCATGGACGATATGTGGCCCCATGTAGCTCTGGGGTCCAATGTGACATCATTAAGGCTACTTTCACACGTGTTGTTTTCCGGTATTGTGATCCAGCAGAGGATGTCTATAGGAATTAAACTGATCCGTTTGGATTTTGCACATCAGGATGCATCCGTTCCGTTAGGATGCGGTTGTGTGAAATCAAAACGGAAATCAACAAATCTGTCACTAAATACATTTAATGTCAATGGGTGACAGATCTGCTTTTTTAGGCTCCATAAAAAACATATCCGTCACCATTGACTTACATTGTTTTCAGTGCCGGATGTTTTTTTTTTTTTTTTCATTTTTACAACCCAAGACAAAACTGCAACGGAATGCTGCCGGAACGGAAGACATCCTGATGCATCCTGAACAGATCTCATTCCATTCAGAATTCATGAGGACTAAATGGAAAAGTTTTTTTCTGGTATTGAGATCCTCTGAAGGATCTCAATACCGGAAAACAACAACGCAAGTGTGAAAGTAGCCTAACTGGAACCCCCACCTATCATGCTTTATTTACTGGTCCTCATACCCTTATGGGTCTCCTCCGCGCTCCGCACCCCCTGTAGTTACACCCCTGATCATCTCCTCCCTGTAGGATTACTCTTCACACTGTTCCTGGCCTATAAGTACTATAAACAGAATGGCACTACAGTCATGGATGCTAATAAACTGCTTCAGGAACCTTGTCTGCTCCATTTACCGCCATCCTCCAGCTTGATGGAGGAATAGAGCTCCGAAACATTGGTACATTCATAATATGCTCCTCTGGCATCAAATACTGCAGCGCAATACCATTCATGGTACCAATGTGTTTGCCCTCCCTTGGCAGTAAGAACCGCAACCAGCACAGAGCATCCGCAAACCATCAAAGAGAACATTCACATGGTGGTTTATGCTGCTGGAATTTTGGCGGGGACTCTGTTCCAAAATTCCAGCAGAGGCTACATTTTGTCTGCCTCCTATTGTTTTCTATGGCAGTAAGTGCTGCAGTTCACACCTACGACTGCAACAAAAAGGTACATGTCCCCTTTTGGTACGGTGTGTGGACAGGTACCACATGAAGCTGCGGCAAGTGTCTGCTCGAGGTTTAGCGCCATTCAATGAAGCTAAGCTGCAAAACGGGTCGGCGGCATCTAAAGTGAACAACCCTGGCAGAAACCATAACCGCTGCTGCCAAGGTAGATGCAGCGGATTTTGAAAGTGCCGTGTGAACATACCCAGAAGGTGACATAGACTATCCCTCTATGTAAGATGCCTCATGTAACAGCATGCTATGCTTTTTTCTTATATCGAGCTGTCACCTTGTACATAGAGAGACCTTTTATCATAATGATGTCTAATATGACGTGCAATGACTTATAATGCTGTGTGATCCTGTTAGAGGAGCAGAGGTCAGAACAGGAACTCACACTGCCGCAGTAAGTTTCTCACATTGAAATTGCTCATCCGTGTTTAGCCTTAGTTTGCATTATCCCCATGCTGTAATGTCACAGAGAAGGTTATGCATGTAGTGTGACATCACTGTGTGCAGTATCTGAGCTATAATGTCACAGAGAAGGTTATGCATGTAGTGTGACATCTCAGTGCCCACTATTCCTATACTGTAACATCATTATTCTTATTGACCAGGAAAATAAATAGTCTCAGTTCCGTGACATCACTATGTACACCGTGACATGACTGCATAGGCGGATTATAATGAGGGCAATCTGGGCAACCCCCTGGGCCCAGCCTCCTGGGGGGGCACAGGTCGGATTCAGGGTTGCCAACCGTCCGTAAATTTATGGACAGTCCGCAAAAAATCGTTGTTTTTCTCTGCCGTCCGTAGTGTCCGGCAGAAAAAAACAGCGTTCGTGAATTTTAGTGCTGAAAACCCGAAGTCTGTACTGCGTACGCAATTATGCGTACAGACTTCGGGTATTGCAATGAAAAGTTCCAGCGGCTCTCCCTGGCCGCTCTGAGAGGGCGGGCCGATGAGCCATAACATAAGCACGCAAGGATCCTAGTAAATGTAATTACCTGGAGGTGGAGGCAGGGGCTGGGCGGGCTGTCAGCGCCACTGCTGATGCCGAGGGCGGTGTGTGCGGACCGGTGGAGACTGGACAGCAGATGCGGGCCGCGGGTGCACTGCGCAGGTGCAGTAAGTCAAGGTGCTGCAAAAGGCTTAGGCAAGGCAAGTAAAGGCAACAAGGCGCCCGGGGGGGGGGGCTCTTGGCTGTTAGGCTGCTGGAGGAACTATAGGGGAGGGTTTAAGTTACTGGGGGCATTATAATCACGGGGCACTATAAAGGGTATTATAATTTTTGAAATGACAGAGCTCTATGTAGGGCCTATCTAAATTCCTGGGGCACTACAGGGGCCATCTAAATGACTGTGAGGCATTACTGGGGGCTGTCTAAACTACTGGGGGCATTACAGGGTCCATCTAAACTACTGGTGCACTAAAAGTGGCCATCTAAATTACTGGGGGCTCTACAGGGGTCTATCTGAACTACTGGGGGCATTACAGGGTCCATCTAAACTACTGGTGCACTAAAAGTGGCCATCTAAATTACTGGGGGCTCTACAGGGGTCTATCTGAACTACTGGGGGCATTACAGGGTCCATCTAAACTACTGGTGCACTAAAAGTGGCCATCTAAATTACTGGGGGCTCTACAGGGGTCTATCTGAACTACTGGGGGCATTACAGGGTCCATCTAAACTACTGGTGCACTACAGGGGGCCATCTAAACTAGGGGCACTAAAGGGGCCATCTAATCTACCGGGGACACTACAGGAGGCCATCTGAACTATTGGGGCACTAAAGGGGACTATCTAAACTACTAGGGGCACTATAAGAGGTATTATAATTGCTGGGAACATGATAGCGGGGCCTTATCATTTCTAGGAGCACTACTGGAGGCACTATGAGAAAAATTATTTCTATTCTGGGGAATTATTACTACTACGAGGGGTACTATTGGGGGTGTTATCATTATTTGGTACAATATGGAGGGCACTTCTGCTAAAAGGGCTACTTGTGAAGCATTATCACTATTGGGGCACTCTGGGAGAGAATTATTAGTATTAGTGGGACTTTGGGGAGCACTGTTACAATGGGGGGGCCCAGCTATATGGCACTGTTATTTCTACAGTATAATATCTGGGGACATTGGGGAGCATGACGGGCAAAGTATTGGGGGTAGCAGCAGGATAACACTGTTGGGGCATCAGGAGGATAGAAAATTGGGTAATCTAAGGTGTCTTTGTGGCAAACTCTGCAGAGAGAAGGAGTGGCTGAAAGAACTCATCATGGCGGTCTGGGCAAAACAGAGAATATGAGAAAAGAGAACTTCCAGATCAGGAAGACGTCACCGGACTTAAGAGGTATGTGGTAACATAGTAACATAGTTTATAAGGCCGAAAAAAGACATCTGTCCATCCAGTTCGGCCTGTTTTCCTAGAAGTTGATCCAGAGGAAGGCAAAAAACCCCTGTGAGGTAGAAGCCAATTTTCCCCACTTTAGGGGAAAAAAATTCCTTCCCAACTCCAATCAGGCAATCAGAATTACTCCCTGGATCAACGACCCCTCTCTAGTAACTATAACCTGTAATATTATTACCCTCCAAAAATATATCCAGGCCTCTCTTGAACTCTTTTAGTGAACTTACCATCACCACCTCCTCAGGCAGAGAGTTCCACAGTCTCACTGCTCTTACCATAAAGAATCCTCTTCTATGTTTGTGTACAAACCTTCTTTCCTCCAGACGCAGAGGATGTCCCCTCGTCACAGTCACAGTCCTGGGGATAAATAGATCATGGGAGAGATCTCTGTACTGACCTCTGATATATTTATACATAGTTATTAGATCTCCCCTCAGTCGTCTTTTTTCTAAAGTGAATAACCCTAATTTTGATAATCTTTCTGGGTACTGTAGTCCACTCATTCCAGTTATTACTTTAGTTGCCCTCCTCTGAACCCTCTCCAGCTCTGCTATGTCTGCCTTGTTCACAGGAGCCCAGAACTGTACACAGTACTCCATGTGTGGTCTGACTAGTGATTTGTAAAGTGGCAGGACTATGTTCTCATCACGGGCATCTATGCCTCTTTTGATGCAACCCATTATCTTATTGGCCTTGGCAGCAGCTGTCTGACACTGGTTTCTGCAGCTTAGTTTGCTGTTCACTAAAATTCCTAGGTCCTTTTCCATGTCAGAGTTACCCAGTGCTTTACCATTTAGTATGTACTGGTGACTTGCATTATTCCTTCCCATATGCATAACCTTACATTTGTCAGTGTTAAACCTCATCTGCCACTTCTCTGCCCAGGCCTCCAGTCTATCCAGATCCATCTGTAGCAGTGTACTGTCCTCTTCTGTGTTAATTACTTTACACAGTTTAGTGTCATCTGCAAAAATTGATATTTTACTGTGCAAGCCTTCTACAAGATCATTAATAAATATATTGAAGAGAATAGGCCCCAATACTGACCCCTGTGGTACCCCACTAGTGACAGTGACCCAATCTGAGTATGTACCATTAATAACCACCCTCTGTTTTCTATCACTGAGCCAGTTACTTACCCATATACAGACATTTTCTCCCATGCCAAGCATTCTCATTTTATATACTAACCTTTTATGTGGTACAGTGTCAAATGCTTTGGAGAAGTCCAGATATACGACATCCATTGATTCGCTGCGGTCCAGTCTAGAACTTACCTCCTCATAGAAACTGATTAAATTGGTTTGACATGACCGATCCCTCATGAAGCCATGCTGATATGGAGTTATTTGCTTATTTTCATTGAGGTACTCCAAGATAGCATCTCTTAGAAAACCCTCAAACAGTTTACCCACGACAGATGTTAAACTTACCGGCCTATAGTTCCCGGGCTCTGTTTTTGGACCCTTTTTGAATATTGGCACCACATTTGCTATGTGCCAATCCTGTGGAACACTCCCTGTCAGTATAGAGTCCTTAATTATCAGAAATAAGGGTCTAGCGATGACATTACTTAATTCACTTAGGATACGGGGGTGTATGCCATCCGGTCCTGGCGATTTGTCTATTTTAATCTTTTTAAGACGCAGCTCTACTTCTTCCTGGGTTAGACAGGGCACTTTTAATGGGGAATTTACTTTTATATTCTGCATTTCATCTGACATTTTCTTTTCCTCAGTGAATACAGTGGAGAAAAAGATATTTAGTAGCTTTGCTTTCTCCTCATCGCTCTCTGCAACTCCCCCCTCATTACTCTGTAAGGGGCCGACACCTTCAGGTTTATACCTTTTACCATTTATATAATTAAAGAACATTTTAGGGTTAGTTTTACTCTCTTTGGCGATTAATCTCTCGGTCTCTAGTTTGGCTGTTTTTATTTGTCTTTTACATATTCTATTTTTTTCCTTGTAGTTTTTCAATACTTCCTCGCTCCCCTCCTGTTTTAGTGATTTAAATGCTTTCTGTCATTTATTGCATTCTTTACAGCTCTTTTTATCCACATTGGTTTTTTCTTGTTCCTTAACCTTTTATTCCCATAAGGTATGTACCTCTCACAATTAGATATTAGGATGTTTTTAAAAATATCCCATTTTGTGGCTGTATTTTTATTTTTGAGGACTTTGTCCCAGTTAGGCCTATGGCCTCTCTTAGTTGGCTAAATTTAGCTTTTTTGAAGTTTGGTATTTTTGTTCCTCCCTGAAGAAACGCTCTTCTGAATGACAGTTGGAAGGTTATTATGTTATGGTCACTGTTTCCCAGGTGTCCCCTGTAAAAGGAGATATTAATTATTGGTATTTTGGGACGTACCAATAATTAATATTCATAAATAGGCAAAACCCGCTTCTGCTAGTTCCCCTATTTATGCCTAAGTGCTGCTCTATTGCCTTTCACACGACCTAAACGGGACTCAAAGTACACGTTATAAAACAATAAACACTGTACACTGTATTATAAATAATAACAATATTTATTAATTATTAACAATACAGTAATAATCCCTAACTACACTACACAATCCCGTTAAATCCAACCGCAATACTAACTAAACAAAACACACTCACACATATAAAGCAGCCCTCCCCAGCCTATTCTAAATCACTGTCCCTGGGAGCAAAAGGGGTTAAATTACAGTGCAATGCAATCTGGGGAAAACCAGGGGCTATGGCAGGGAAGGGGTTAAATGGTAGGGCAAGGGTACAGCAGGGATCAAGGCAGGGGTTGTGGCAGGTTACAGGGCAGGGTACCAGGGGTTAATGCTGGAATATAGGGATCCAGGGGTTGCAGGGAAACTGCAGGACACCAGGGTTAATGGTTTATGGTGCAGAGCAGCAGGGTTGCAGGGGTTAAATCAGGGCAGGGTACCACAGGGCAGCAGGGTTGCAGCAGGCAGGGTACCATAGGGCAGCAGGGTTGCAGGGGTTACAGGGGTTAAATCAGGGGATCCAGGAGTTTGACAGGGGTTATTACAGGGCAGGGAATGCAGGGGGCAGCATTGGTGGTTCAGGGGTTAAAAGCATTGGTGGTTCAGGGGGAACCCAGGGTTACTCAGCCTTCCAGCTCGTTGTCCAGGAGTCGCTCATTGTCCAGGGGAGATCCTCACTTGGGGGAGGCATGGAGCAACTCCTGAGCGCAGCGCGATCGGGTTATTTAAACCCGGTCGCGCTCGCTCCCGTGCTGCCGGCGAGCGAGCGCGCCGGCAGCTGTGGGCACGAGCGCCGGCGCGGTGCTATGACGTCATATTGATCTTCTGTCCCTTTGAAGTACCTGGGACTGGACTAATTAGTCCAGTCCCATGTCTCCAGCTATCCCCAGCAGATGGCCATTGTCCATCTGCTGGGGGCTATGGGGGGGGGGGGGCACCCTGGTTATTACATGTATATAGATACATGTACATAACTGGGGATCATGTACATGCATCTATATACTACTGGATGATAAAGGGGCATAACAGGGGGCATATAAGGCAAGGGGGCATCATAAACAGGGGGTAATGAATAAAGAGGGCATTATTATATATGTATAAAGGGAATATATATATACATATATATATATATATATATAGGATATATATAAGTATATAGATATAGGTGCATGCTACTGGGGGCACATGCACACATATCTATATATATACATATAGATAGAGCACCTGGTGGATATACACATCCACCAGGGCTACAAGCCTATAACACCGTGGGGCCACACAGGCTCGGACTGGTCCCCAGGGGAACAGGTGAATCCCCCGGTGGGCCCCTGAGCTAGGTAGGCCTCTAGTCCCCCACTTCCTGCACAAGTAACACATGGCACAGTAGACTGACCTATAAATAGGCTGCCTAAGATGCTATGCAGTACATTACCTATGTCCATATAAAAGACTAGATAGTGTGGGCAGGTAGCATATGCATGTGGGCCCCCAGAGTGAGCTTTACAGTGGGCCCCCAGAGGGAATTTTACTGGTGGGCCCTAGACACCTCAGTCCGACCCTGGGGCCACAGACCCTCAATTTGGGGCCACCCATATATGTATATACCTAGGGGTATATACATATATTATAGGCTACACCCACACTTCCTTCTACATCCCCCGACCTGCACATCTGTTGTTCTGTCAGGTCTATTGGTTAATACTAAGTCCAGTATGGCCGTCCCTCTAGTCGGGTCCTGAACCAGTTGGGAAAGGTAATAAGGTCTTTGGTTATTTCCAAGAACCTGTTTCCTTTATGAGATGTACAGGTTTCAGTTTTCCAGTCTATATCTGGGTAGTTGAAATCCCCATAATAACGACCTCATTATGATTTGCTATATCATCATTATGGTGCTGTATCATCTTGTGTGTTTGGTATTGGTGAATGTAATGTCCATCCAAATATGTCTCACCTATTCCTTCAATGCCATTTTCTGTAGCTGTTAACTAACTGCAGCGGGGTATATGGTATGTTACTGTTGCAGCCAATCACCAGTCAGTGGTCTAATGCTGAGAACTGGCTGCAGTGGACACATGCCATACACCTGCACATCAGTGTGCACATCACCAGCACTATGACAGATGTGCACACTTGCCTGTTATGTCCCTGTCAGTCTTTGTTGACATGGCAGCAGAAATGATGCCAGAAAGTCCAGCGTGTCACAGGCATCATCACTGCAGCCATATAAACAAAGCACTCAGACTAGAAGCAGGGATGGAACAGCTGAGAATTGTGGATTTTTTTTTCCATATGCTGCTGCCATATTTTATTTTTAATTACTGAACAATTCTTTTTATTCTGTGGTGTCTTTAATTCAAGGGCATTTTGAGGGCGTGGAAAGGGGTGTGTCCTTTAAAAAGGGATGTGTCCTCTAAAAAGGGGGTGTGGCTTATGTCCATAAAAATTTTGGGCTGTCTGTAAATTTTGGTCCAGTTGTCCAGAAAAATTTGAAAGAAAGGTTGGCAACCCTGCTTATGCTATGTTTTTACCATATTGAGGCAGCAAAAGGCCTTGGTGAGTAACCTTTTTAACCCTATGCTGCTTGTATCTAAAGATAGCCCTTAGGCTATATTAGTTATTGTTGCAGCATAGGGTTAAATAGGTTACCCAGCAAGGCCTTATGCTGCCTCAATATGGTAAAAACACAGCATAAGGCCTTGGTGAGTAATCTTTTTAAAGATAGCCCTTAGGGTTCATTACCTATAGATGCAGCATATTATATAAGTTCTCCAGCAAGGCCTTATGCTGTGTGAAGTGTTTTAAGGCAGCATCAGGCCAGGCTTGCTAGGTAACCTATTTAACCCTATTCTGCTTGTATTTACAGATAGCCCTCAGGCTATAATACATATAGAAGCATAGGGTAAATACATTAGCCTGCAAGCCTGGCCTGATGCTGCCTTAATACACTTCACACAGCATAAGGCCTTGTGGTAGAACTTATATAATATGCTGCATCTATAGGTATTATAGCATGAAGACAATATAAATATGTATAGATACAGCAAAAAAACCCATGTGCATAGTCATA
Source organism: Rhinella marina (assembly GCA_900303285.1). Taxonomy (NCBI): domain Eukaryota; kingdom Metazoa; phylum Chordata; class Amphibia; order Anura; family Bufonidae; genus Rhinella; species Rhinella marina. The sequence continues at coordinate 331,470 of ONZH01017803.1, forward strand.
AGCAATGCATCACCTGTATAGTTCATGGCCACTGAGTTATGATGTGGCAAGCTTCTGAGCGGTCAGTTGTAATGCACTGAGCTGACAATCTGTCCTTTCTGTTCGTTAAAGCTGGCTGCTCAAGATTTGGTCTGTTTAGTTGCGTTTAGTTTTTTTTAAGGAGGCAAAATGCGTGTGGGGGCGGGGCAGGGGTGGAGCGTGTGGGGCGGGTCAGGGGTGGATCGTGTGGGGGTGGGGCATGGGTGGAGCCTGTGGGGGGGCAGGGGTGGAGCGTGTGGGGGTGGGGCAGGGGCCCATGCATTATAAACTGCCCAGGGCCCATGGGATCCTTAATCCACCCCTGCATGACTGTGTGCATTACAACTACATAAGTAAGACAGACAAAAAAAATCATGTTTCTTTTATGTTCTGAACTTGCTACTGTAGGTGGCCATGTTGGAGTGTGGCCCCATTACACGTTTTGCCATGGCGCCCCATGGATACTTGTTATCTATAGAAAATAATCCATAAAGAATACCGGGCAACAGTTATCAAGTAATAATGCCATACAGTGCAGACATAATACATAGTACTGCCATACCATGTTCAGATAACACTGTCATAGAGTTCCAGCATCATACAATAGCACCCAACTATTCTGCCAATGCTCAAATAATACTGTAATACAGTGGTAAAATATTACCTTATGAACTTCCATGGAAGTCAGTTTAGTAGCTTTTATTTTCGTGTAGTGGGTTTTCGGTAGAATATTTGTGACATTTTCTCACCCATAGACTCTAATATTGGTTTTATATTGATGATTCTCTTTTGGTACCATAGATATGGTGATTATTATTAATGATTACTCATTTATGGCCATATTGTGTAAATAAATGGCACACCAAGTGCCTGGACGACCTCTGTCCATATGCCATATCACTGATGTGGGTCTCCTGCTCGGTGGTCCCATGCCTTTTTGAGCAGCGTCATTTTCCAAATGCAAATGTGCCCCTGAGAAAGGCGGCCGTCTTCTCCTCCCTGTAGCAATGCTATTGATCAGCATACAGGGTGGCAAAAGAGAACGGGGGGCACAGCGCTGCAATGGGGGAGCGGATCATGAAATAAAATACACAGGTACATCTCCTAATCATGAGCTACAGCCTGAGGTATTGATTTTAGAAAGTACAGACTGATGAGAGGTCCCCTGTAAAGTAGAGCCCCATTCACACTTACAGTGGAATCCTGACATTTTCTGGAGATTACCCGTAGGGGCTGTATGTGTGAATGCACACATCCACAATATCAGTCCCAGACTTTTTCTCCCCAGAGCCCTAGTACTAATTCCGGGATATTTGTTCAAATAAAGTCCTATGGCGGACTGTATACGTAGGGCTATTTTTAATAATTGGTCCATTTTGGAGAAAGACAAGAGTTTGGGTGATCTGGTTGAAAAAAGAGCTTTAGTTGCATTTAGGAGGTGCCACACTATTAGAGACAAAATCGTAAGGAACAAGTTTGTAGAGAAAAGAACTAAAACCTGGTTAGAAGAAAGAATGCCAATAGGTAATTATAGATGTGGAAATTGTGCTTATTGTAAATTCAACTCACAATGTAAGTATTTGAATTTTGGAGGTGTACAGTACAAGGTGAAGGATTTTATAACATGCAAAACCAAATATGTTGCTTACCTGATATTGTGCCGATGTGGCCGTTTGTGTGTAGGGAAAACTATCCAGTGTTTATGTGAACGCATTAGGGAACATATTAGTTCGGTATCCTCAAAGAAAAGCTGTATTCTGGACAGGGGTGGATTAAGGATCCCATGAGCCCTGGGCAGTTTATAATGCATGGGCCCCTGCCCCGCCCCCCACGCTCCACCCCTGCCCGAACCCCACATGCCCCACCCCTGCCCCGCCCCCACACACATTTTGCCTCCTTAAAAAAAAATGGTAAAAACACAGCATAAGGCCTTGCTGGGTAACCTATTTAACCCTATGCTGCATCAATAACTAATATAGCCTGAAGGCTATCTTTACATACAAGCAGGATAGGGTTAAAATGGTTACCCAGCAAGGCCTTATGCTGTGTTTTTACCATACTGAGGCAGCAAAAGGCCTTGGTGAGTAACCTTTTTAACCCTATGCCACTTGTATCTAAAGATAGCCCTTAGGCTATATTAGTTATTGATGCAGCATAGGGTTAAATAGGTTACCCAGCAAGGCCTTATGCTGCCTCAATATGGTAAAAACACAGCATTAGGCCATATAACCATATGCTGCTTAAATGATGCATGCAGAACTTTTCTGTCCGGTCTTTTTAACAGAATCTGTGACCCAAACGCAAATGTGAATGGATAGTATTAGACGTATAGCATCAGATGTCTGTTTAACACACAAATACAGAGCAAGAACCAAGATCACTACATACAGTACAGACCAAAAGTTTGGACACACCTTCTCATTCAAAGGGTTTTCTGTATTTTCATGACTATTAAAATTGTAGATTCACATTGAAGGCATCAAAACTATGAATTAACACATGTGGAATTATATACTTAACAAAAAAGTGTGAAACAACTGAAAATATGTCTTATATTCTAGGTTCTTCAAAGTAGCCACCTTTTGCTTTGATTACTGCTTTGCACACTCTTGGCATTCTCTTGATGAGCTTCAAGAGGTAGTCACCTGAAATGGTATTCCAATAATCTTAAAGGAGTTCCCAGAGATGCTTAGCACTTGTTGGCCCTTTTGCCTCCACTCTGCGGTCCAGCTCACCCCAAACCATCTTGATTGGGTTCAGGTCTGGTGACTGTGGAGGCCAGGTCATCTGGCGTAGCACCCCATCACTCTCCTTCTTGGTCAAATAGCCCTTACACAGCCTGTAGGTGTGTTTGGGGTCATTGTCCTGTTGATAAATAAATGATGGTCCAACTAAACGCAAACCGGATGGAATAGCATGCCGCTGCAAGATGCTGTGGTAGCCATGCTGGTTCAGTATGCCTTCAATTTTGAATATATCCTAACAGTGTCACCAGCAAAGCACCCCCACACCATCACACCTCCTCCTCCATGCTTCACAGTGGGAACCAGGCATGTAGAGTCCATCCATCCACCTTTTCTGCGTCGCACAAAGACACGGTGGTTGGAAACAAAGATCTCAAATTTGGACTCATCAGACCAAAGCACAGATTTCCACTGGTCTAATGTCCATTCCTTGTGTTCTTTAGCCCAAACAAGTCTCTTCTGCTTGTTGCCTGTCCTTAGCAGTGGTTTCCTAGCAGCTATTTTACCATGAAGGCCTGCTGCACACAGTCTCCTCTTAACAGTTGTTGTAGAGATGTGTCTGCTGCTAGAACTCTGTGTGGCATTGACCTGGTCTCTAATCTGAGCTGCTGTTAACCTGCGATTTCTGAGGCTGGTGACTCGGATGAACTTATCCTCCGCAGCAGAGGTGACTCTTGGTCTTTCTTTCCTGGGGCGGTCCTCATGTGAGCCAGTTTCTTTGTAGCGCTTGATGGTTTTTGCGACTGCACTTGGGGACACTTTCAAAGTTTTCCCAATTTTTCGGACTGACTGACCTTCATTTCTTAAAGTAATGATGGCCACTCGTTTTTCTTTACTTAGCTGCTTTTTTCTTGCCATAATACAAATTCTAACAGTCTATTCAGTAGGACTATTAGCTGTGTATCCACCTGACTTCTGCCCAACACAACTCATGGTCCCAACCCCATTTATAAGGCAAGAAATCCCACTTATTAAACCTGACAGGGCACACCTGTGACGTGAAAACCATTTCAGGTGACTACCTCTTGAAGCTCATCAAGAGAATGCCAAGAGTGTGCAAAGAAGTAATCAAAGCAAAAGGTGGCTACTTTGAAGAACCTAGAATATAAGACATATTTTCAGTTGTTTCACACTTTTTTGTTAAGTATATAATTCCACATGTGTTAATTCATAGTTTTGATGCCTTCAGTGTGAATCTACAATTTTCATAGTTATGAAAATACAGAAAACTCTTTGAATGAGAAGGTGTGTCCAAACTTTTGGTCTGTACTGTACACACATCACCAAACCAAACCCATAAGTCAAATACAGCACCAGAACCAAGCTCTCTACAAAAATACAGCACCAGAACCAAGTTCTCTACATAAATACATCACCAGAACCAAGTTCTCTACCTAAATACATCACTAGAACCAAGTTCTCTACATAAATACAGCACCAGAACCAAGTTCTCTACATAAATACATCATCAGAACCAAGTTCTCTACATAAATACAGCACCAGAACCAAGTTCTCTACATAAATACATCACCAGAACCAAGTTCTCTACATAAATACATCACCAGAACCAAGTTCTCTACATAAATACATCACCAGAACCAAGTTCTCTACATAAATACATCACTAGAACCAAGTTCTCTACATAAATACAGCACCAGAACCAAGTTCTCTACATAAATACATCATCAGAACCAAGTTCTCTACATAAATACAGCACCAGAACCAAGTTCTCTACATAAATACATCACCAGAACCAAGTTCTCTACATAAATACATCACCAGAACCAAGTTCTCTACATAAATACATCACCAGAACCAAGTTCTCTACATAAATATACTATACTATATATATATATATATATATATATATATATATATATATATAATGTATATCATATACTATATATCTGTACACAGTGCATCTATTATACCTTGTACTGCACATATCAGTACACTGCTGTATATACTATATATCTATACACACTGCATCTACTATACTTTTATAATACATGAGGTGTATACAGATATATAGTATATACAGCAGTGTACTGATACGTGAGGTATGAGGTATAATGTAGTGTGTACAGATATATAGTATATACAGCAGTGTACTGATACGTGAGGTATGAGGTATAATGTAGTGTGTACAGATATATAGTATATACAGCAGTGTACTGATATGTCAGATACGGCGTGTATTAGATGTAGTGTGTACTGATGTGTGAGGTATAATAGATGCAGTGTGTACAGATATATAGTATATACAGCAGTGTACTGATATATGAGGTATAATAGATGCAGTGTGTACAGATATATAGTATATACAGCAGTGTACTGACATGGGAGGTGTGATGTATAAATTACACCTTGTATCTCACATGAGTACACTGCTTTGTATACTATATACCTGTACACACTGCATGTGTTATACCTCGTACCTCACATGAGTACACTGCTGTGTATACCATATATCTGTACACACTACATTATACCTCATACCTCACATATCAGTACACTGCTGCATATACTATATATCTACACACTACATCTATTATACCTCACATACCAGTACACTGCTGTATATACTATATACGTTTACCCACTGCATCTATTATACCTTGTACCTGACGTATCAGTACTCTGTATGTATACTATGTGTCAGGTGTGAGGTATAAAAGATGCAGTGTGTACAGATATATGTGGACGGTCATATATTATGGTTACTGTGAGGTACGTGAGGTATTGGAGGTTGCAGTTAAGGTTCCAGTCAGTTTTAGGGATAGGATTAGCATTAGTGTTAGTATATTAGGGCCAGTATTGGTGTTAGGGGCCAGTATTGGGGTTAGAGGTCAATATTGGGGTTAGGGGCCAGTATTGGGGTTAGGGGCCAGTATTGGTGTTAGGGGCCAGTATTGGTGTTAGGGGCCAGTATTAGCAAAAAGCTACATTTAGACGACCAAAAGTGTTTAGCAGTCCACAAATTGTGGATCTGCAAAACACATTTTGCAGAACGCACAGTGCCAGCCCTATATAGAAATGCCTATTTTTGTGGACAAGAATACGACATATGCTTTATATTTTTTGTGGGGCCATGGAACGGAACTACGGATGTGGACAGTACATGGTGTGTGTGTCTGCATCTTTTGTGGCCCCATTGAATTGAATGGGTCTGCACTCATTCCGCAAAATTGTGGAACGGATGCAGACCCAGAAATATGGTCATCTGAATGCACCCTTAGAGCCAGTACTGGGGTTAGAGGCAACATTAGGGTACATTCATATGATCATATTTCCATTCACTTCAATGCGGCTGCAAATCCGTAGTTCCGCTCCACAGCCCTGCTAAAAAGATAGAGCATACCCTATTCTTGACCGCAATTGCAGACAAGAACAGGCATTTTTATCTTAGGGCTGGGCATGTGCGTTTCACAAAATGTGGAACGCACATAGCCAGTATCCGTGTTTTGTGGAGCCGCAATTGTGGATCGCAAAACAAATATGGTCCTGTAAATGAGAAAGCATTATGGGTCAGTACAGTACATTAGGGTTAGCGGTCAATATTAGGGTTAGGGACAGTATTAGAGTTCAGTATTAGGGTTAAGGGGGTCCAGGGTTAGAGGTCAGTACCAGGGTAGGGGTCAGTACTAGGGTTAGGGATAGGACAGGGCCAATATAAGGGGGGTGAGACAGGGCCAGTATTTGGAGGGTGAGACAGGGCCAGTATTTGGGGTCGATATTAGGGGGTCAGGGGCCAGTATCAGGGTTAGGGGTCCAAGGTTAGAGGTCAGTAACAGAGTAGGGGTCAGGGGCCAGTACTAGGGTTAGGGGTCAGGCAGGGCCAGTATTAGGGGGTCAGGGGCCTGTATTACGGTTGGGGTCAATGCAGGGTCAGTATTGAGGGTTAGAGGCCAGGGTTAGGGGTAAGGCAGGGCCAGTATTGGGGGTCTGAAATAGGGAGGCAGGAGCTAGTATAAGGTTTAGGGCAGCATGTATAGTGCCCTCATTATAATCCGCCTATGATGAAGATGGCAGCCTGAAACGTGATGCAACATTTTAAACTTAAGATGCCCAAGCCCTTTAGATAACTAACCAGAGCCAGAAATAGATGACAATGGTCAAACAATTAATTCTACTGTCAGCTCAGTTGTCAGAAGTCCACTACTGGGGCTCACGAGTCCTACAGCGATGTTTCAGTGTGGCCTGTCCCTAGAAATAGAGGTTCTGTCCCTCCCAGCTGCATTGATTGCTATGACTTTGCCAGTTTATCCTCACTTGTCGTCCTGCTGGCGCGGTCCGCGCGGTCCCACGATGCAGAACCAGACCCAGCCTGACTTCTGGCGGGTCTGCACCTGACTGGAACGTCGCAGGTGGCGCGATGACGTCATCGTGCCGCCCACGTGACGTCACATCAGTGCGCGTGGGCCAGTCACCGGAGCCAGGAGCATGAGCTCATTGCTTCTTCTTTTATCCTAGATGGCGCCGCCTCACCTCGCCCCCTCAGGTGCACCCCTGCCGACAGCATCCCCCCCCCTCCCCGGGGAATTAAAAAAAAAAAAAAAAGGAAGGACTCCTAATGTGATTATAATGGGGGCAATCCGGCCTGTGCCCCCCCAGGAGGCTGGGCCCCGGGCGGTTGCCCAGATTGCCCTCATTATAATCTGCCTATGATTCTGGAGACGTGAGATGTTTAAGCTTTTCAGGAATAGAAGTGGTCAAAATGCCAAAAAAAGGAGGAGACAGACATTGAGCCCTACTGCAGCAGGAGGCCAAGTGGATAATGCGGACTGAAGCTATGGGTGCCTTAGGTCTGAAAGACCGTAATGATTTAAGTGTTTTTATAGGGGATTAAGTATATATTTATTTGATATGTGAATAATTGCTGTTACAAACCCATTGCAAGTGTGTTTCAGTTGCGTGGTTGATCGCCATGGCAACGTTTATTACTATATGAGGAGGGAGAGACGCAAGAGCGCTATGACGTAGCGGTTTGAGAAAGCGCAGGAGCGCGAAACGGCCGTCACCGCCGCTTCTTACTTAGTGTAATGTGGCGTCTGCCCCCTCACCCTGTTTGTGAGTATTCTAATAAAGAAGATTTTTATGAAGAAAGAAGCTGGTGAGTGCCATCCATGATTGTTTTTCACTGCTCTGTTGGATTACTAATTCCGGGATATGTCCGACTGAGCGCATGCGTGAAATCAGTAAGGCCCCTTTCACACGAGCGTCACGGATTCAGTCCGGATGCGTTCAGGGTGCGTTCCGGAAAACTCGCACCAATCGCAATCAAACTCACACCAATCGTTTTTTCCGCGCGGGTGCGATGCGTATGGATGCATTTCGCACCCGCGTGATAAAAAACTGAACGTTTACAAACAACATCTCTAAGCAACCATCAGTGAATCACGCATCACACAAGTGCGGATGCAATGCGAATTTCACGCAGACCCATTCACTTCAATGGGGCCAGGGCTATGTGAAAAACGCAGAATATAGAACATGCTGCGATTTTCACAAAACAGCGAACTGATGCGTGAAAAAATTCACCCATGTGAAAATAAATTGAAAAATAAATAAATGGGTCAGGATTCAGGGCGGGTGCAATGCGTTCGCATCACGCATTGCACCTGCGCAGAAATCTAACTCATGTGAAAAGGGCCTAAATGTTCCAGAAAATCACAGTGGCCATGCCTAAGTTCCCGCCCCTTGTCTAGGCACCTGGAACATTTCCTCTGTAGTGAGAACGCATCCAACGTGGAACATCCCTGGGGTGATAGCTAAATGTGTGAAATGACAACTCTCCGGACCTGATAATCTGGAAATATTCCGGGGTTAAGTTGTGAAAACAGCATAGGTTTGTCCTAGTGATTTCATGCCCCCTGCTAAGTTCTCACCTTCTAAGGGAGGGTGAGGAAGGCCAGAATCACTGGGGCATCAGATGTGATCTCCTAGTGGAGGCCGCTCTAGGCTGTTATCAGTTTGCATAGGTTTGTGTGCTGTTCTCATGTGTGACAAGAGGGCGTTTCATTTCTTGCTGAATGACCAGTTTGCAAAATAATCTCTGCAGGGAATTGCCTGCAGCTGCCGCCTGCCTGCAACATCCTGAAAAACAGAGGAGCCTTCTGTAGAGCAAACAAACATATGGCGGGTATTTATCACATGCTTGCACTTCAGGCATAGTAATTACTATTGTCTGTTTTACCTATTAATACTGCTTTACGTGTAACAATTATTATGTAGATTTGTATATTATTACCCTGTTTCTTTAATAAAAGCTGATTGTTCATACCAAATTATTGCTGTCATTTGGTGATTGTGTGATGCAAGGGGCCATCCCCTGAACACATCCCTATAAAACTGCATTGTACAACCATTAAATATGGGTATCAAAGTGTTCCTGATACTGTGGTTGTCATGATCTAAGCATAAAGGATATCTGTCACCAGAATCATCACCACTAAACCAAAACTATTGTCTTGCACGTGTGCTTTTATTTCCTTGCTGCTTGGTTTCTATCTTGAAAAAAATATACTTTATGCCTTATGCAAATGACCCAGTAAGGTGCCCAGAGGGGCGTTATTTTCGTTCAAAGGTGCCCAGCAGGAAGCAGGCCTCTCCTCGGCTCATACTCTACGCCCCCCAGCAGCACCGTTGCCGATACCCACTACATCACTAACAGCAGATAACCCCGGCCACCATTGACTTCAGTGTCACTGACAAATCTCGCCACGCTTCTTTTCTCACCAGCAGTGGCTGAAACCGTCACTGGGCTCGGCGCATGACCAGTAAAGCATTTGAGGCTGATGCAGAGGCGCAGGCAGTGTCTGGAACTGAGGGCATCAGCCTCAAATGTTTTACTGGGCATGTGCCGAGCCCAGTGACGGTTTCATCCACTGCTGGTAATATAAGCGTGGGGAGATTTGTCAGTGACACTGAAGGCAAGGATGGCCAGGGTTATCTGCTGTTAGTGATGTAGTGGGCATCGGCAACGGTGCTGCTGGGGGGCGTAGAGTATGAGCCGAGGAGAGGCCTGCTTGGGCTCTGCTAGAGGGCGGGTCTGGGCACTCGATGGTGGGCGTTCCTGGGCACCTTTGAATGAAAATAACGCCCCTCTGGACACCTTACTGGGTCATTTGCATAAGGAATAAAGTTGATTTTTTTCAAGATAGAAACTAAGCAGCAAGGAAATAAAAGCACATGTGCAAGACAATAGTTTTAGTTTAGTGGTGATGATTCTGGTGACAGATTTCCTTTCAAGGGATTGTGTCACTTCAGCAAATGGCATTTATCATGTACAGAAAGCTAATACAAGGCACTTACTAATGTATTGTGGTTGTCCATATTGCCTCCTTTGCTGGCTGGATTCATTTTCAAGTGCCGGCCTCTCTGGTGGCCAAGACCGTGGGAGTTCACATAGGCTGGAGCTTTTTTCTATAGTGTGTAAGCATGGCCACCGCTGATGGATTGCAGGATAGTCTGTAACCATGGAAACGAGCAATGTATAATGTGATGGAAAAATTAATCCAGCCAGCAAAGGAGGCAATATAGATAATCACAATACATTAGTAAGTGCCTTGTATTAACTTTCTGTACATGATATTTGCTGAAGTGAGACAACCCCTTTAAGGGCTCAAGAACTTACTAGGAGTCTTTATGGTATAGTATGGAGCTGTATGGCTGAGCTGTACAACCTCCTTTCTAAGTGTGGATTTTGAGGGGTGAGAGTAACGCAGACAATCCAAACTCAAGTAGTGTTTTCTCATCCAAAAGATAATGCATCTTCCTCATTCCCAGGTTCCTCATTTCTAGGTTCCTCTTCTTGGCACAGCCAGCTCCTGTACAGCAGCGCCTGAAGCCAAAGAGGAACTTAGGAGCTAGGAGCATAACTTAGTGGAGGTCTGGTCTGAGCTCTGATTTTTTTTATTGCTGTGGTCTGGAGTCTGAATTACTGATCACTAGAACAAGGGTCCAAGGCCCCAGTTCCAAAGGAGTTTTACTAGAGCTACTGCTCTATTCAATGTCTTTGGGGCCATGGGACCCCCCTGTATGACATCCATATGCCTTGATATGCATTTGTGACCATCATCATGGTATTGTGACATCAAAGTGTTCACAGGACATCTGTTACCTTCAAGAAGTTGTCAAGGGCAGAGTGACAATAGTTACCATGCCAACGTCAAAATGAGGCTGACATCACAGTGGTTATCCTGACAATAATGGCATTTCTAATGACTGTCAAAACTACTTTATGACATCATAACATTTAATTTTCCAACGATAAACATCATCATAGAAGCAGTGACATCGTAATAATTCCCATGCTGCAACATTCTAATGGTTGTCAAGGACACAGTAACCTCATAATGATTGTCAACAATGATGGTAACATTGTAATTATCATGACAACCAACCAAGTCTTATGGCTGGCTAGACAATGATTACATCATAACAGTTAACTGAGTAAAAGTAAACATCATTAAAGTGCCAATGACAACCCTAATATTCTAAGGAGGTAAATTAGCATGAGATGAGTTTTTGTGTTGCCCTAAATGTCGTTGAGAACGAAGCAGGAAAGGTGGTGGTTGGAGGTTTCCCCGGGTCCAGTCATCACCAAGCACTCTTCCCATAGTAGTGAATGGGAGCGCCTTTAAGGCACCTCATACTGTGTGGGGACACTTAAAGGGGTATCACACTATGTGGGCACTTAAGAGACACAAAGCTCAGTTGCTATACAATGTACAGTGCTGTGATTGGTGAGCTGTGAGGAGGCTGCAGCCTCTTCAAACAGCTTATCAGTGGCAGTTGTCGGTGTCAAATTCCCTGTTGATGACCTGTTCTAAGGATAGGTCATCAATATTCTTCTCCTGGAAAACCCTTTTGAGGGGGCATCATTCTCTATAGGGATACTTAATCTGAGTTAGGCTACTTTCACACTTGCACTTTCTCTTTCCACTATTGAAATCCATCATAGAGTCTCAATAGCGGGTGAAAATGCTTCCATTTTGTCCCCATTAATTGTCAATGGGGACAAAACTGAACGAAACGGAATGCACCAGAATGCATTCCATTCTGTTTGGTTGCGCTCCCATCACGGACAGAATAACGCTGAACGTCCCCCATTGACTTTCAGTGGAGCTCATGATGGATGCATGTGGTTTTATCATGATGGAAGTGTTTTTTACTGATCCATGATGGATCTGGCAAGAACACTGGTGTGAAGGTAGCCTTAGAGTGCTGAGAACCAGAAATGTATTCTGATTGCCATTTTGGAGTGTGGGAGGAATTTTGCCAACTATCTCAGAGGGTTGTGACCTTTCACCACTCCTGACATGTCTGTTTTAATAGCTTCATGTATTCCCCATGTAATAACAATTCTGGAGCATCTATTCTTATGGCTCTATGTTGTGCCATTCCTTTATTATTTCTACTAGAAGTTATAACTGAATTGAGTACAAGGGTACAAAGGGCAGGTAAGGGTACCCTTCAGTAAGGGTACAAAGGGCAGGTAACTAGTTGGGGGGGGTGTACCTGCACAGCCTTAACATGGCAGCACTGATTGGATAGAGTCAGACTGTGCAGGTACACGCCCCCAACTGGTTACTTCCCCTCTGTTCCTTTACTGAAGACAAATAGCAATTCAGTTATAACTTCTAGTAGAAATAATAAAGGAATGGCACAACATAGAGCCATAAGAATAGATGTTCCAGAATTGTTATTACATGGGGAATACATGAAGCTATTAAAACAGGAATATTAGGAGTGGTGACAGGTCCTCTTTAAATCTATAGAATTGCACAGCAGTCTTATTTTTTTATCTTAGTGTGTCATACGACACAATATTTCATTCATCTCATACTTCTGGAGTCTTGAAGGTTTCTTACAGTGCGAACACAGTTACCGACTTTCTCAAGTTTCTGGAACATTTCAGTTTTTGTGTTTATTATTATCATGTACTTTCTTGTGAGTGAAACCAGAAGGTACATCCGCAAGGCAATGTGTATAATTTGTATGCAGGCCTGTCAATGAATGTTTTAGAAGGATTCGCCACGGAAAGTTGTGCAATATACAAGAACTGTGCACACACGTTCACTCTTAAAGAGAACTTGTCCTATTTCTGTTTGTGGTGGTACTTTTCTTTCTGCATTTGCAAAGAGTTCATTACACATAAGATACACCATTTTCTTGAATAGATACTAACACATATACAGTAGCTGTATAAATGAGACATGCAAGATATCTGTCGAGGGCACAGACAATGCACCCAACAACATTGCATCATGCACTCTATGCTTGGTACAGAAGACTATAGGGCTAGGGTTACTTGGCGACATGAAGATCACAATATCACATTGTGATGTTACATCTAGTTATTATCAATAGGGTTGACATGCGGCATGTGACACAAAAGTAAAAAAAAACTAACATTGTTGGATTTGTGGTCGCGAGTTGCCCACTACTTTACCATTATAGACCACAATTTTTCTAAATTCTGCTGTGTTTTTACAGTCAAGTTGCAGCAAGGATATCTCATAGACCTGCATAGAAAAGGAAACTTCTGGTCTACACAGTGAATGGACTGGTCAGTGTGCTGATCTCCTGACTAAAGGGGGACCCGAATGGGGGCTGCATTACAGAGAGGATCCCTTGGGTGAAGAAACTCACTATACTAAAGAATACAGGTGCCCAGTATTAAAGGGCACGAAAAATACTAAATTTCATTGGAGTGTCGCTTTAATGGGTGGCATTTATGAAGTCATATGAAATGTCAGTCTTAAAAATAAGTGCCCTGAAGTAAGATGCACCAAATTTATTAAGAGGTGCAGGTACAATCTTTTGACTGCCTCTACACCAGATATGCAAATCTACAGCAGATGTGAGCTGGTATAGATTGGCATCATAATTTATGCAGGTGTCTATTGTAATTTATAATAACACCTGGCTACACCCTGCTAACACTCAAGCACATGGACAAGCACATTACTATACATTATGAACAAGTGCCATGCTTAGGGTGGTCACTTGCTAAACCCCAAAAAGTAGGACACTGGGGACCACACCACAACCCCTAAGTCATGCTCACATTTCCGCTAAGCCATGCCCGTCTCCCAGTAATGGTGCCTGGCAAGAAATAAAAAAATAACAGAGGAGGAGCTGCACGCTCCTCAGTCAGTTAGTTTGTAGCTAAAAGTAGGACATCCCTGTGTCTGTCCAGGCCTTTGTGCTGGACGGAGGACTCTTCGGCCTAAAGCCATACATCTGGCTCCCCATGCTATGTAAATAAATGTCATCATTCTTCACTGGATCATTTTTCATCAGAAAATAAATGGCAAATATGCTTTATTTTTATGCTCTATAAACATGTAATGGTGCGACAACCCATTTAACCCTTTGTCTCTGCAGACAGTTTTGGCCTTAAAGGGGTTGTCTCACTTCTGCAAGTGATATTTATTATGTAGAGGAAGTTAATACAAGGCACTTACTAATGTATTATTATAATCCATATTGCTTCCTTCGCTGGATGGATTAATTTTTCTATCACATTATACGCTGCTTGTTTCCGTGGTTACGACCACCCTGTAATCCAGCAGTGGTGGCCGTGCTCACACACTACAGCAGAGAGTGCCGTTCTTTCTAGTGGCTGGGACCATGGGAGTGCACATAGGCTGATGTTTTTTCCTGTAGTGTGCAAGCATGACCGCTGCTGCTGGATTGCAGGCATCCGATTACCATGGTAACCATCAGGACATTTCCACTGCAGCGCCGGGGCTCAATGAGGGCGAGAGCGACCTCAGCATGTAAGGGGTTAAACAGTAGGGATTGGAGCCAGCGCTGATCTCGGCCATTGCAGCAGAGTGTCAGCTGTATGTTACAGCTGACACTCGCTGCTGATAGCAGTGGCTCTGTTTCTGAGCCACTGCCAGCAGCATACAATGCGGCACAGCGGGGAACCAGGCTGCAGGGGGCATAAGGGGCACGATGGGGGCATAAGGTGCATCGGAGGCAGGAAGAGGACATACCTGATTTCAGAGTGGAGATCAGAGCCTGAAACCGGCATTTTTACACTGCCTACGCTCTGATTGGCTAGTCTGTATAGAATAACAGATCAGAGTGGTTGCCGGCAACACACAGTTACATGCATTTGAAGCAAGGGGCTAATAATCTGTCCACCTTAGGTGGTTTAGGAGCTTACTGCACACTGTTATACATTGAATTCAGTGATAACACAGTATGCCATAAGCTCCCCCTTGTGGTGACTGAAGATAACCAGAACATCATGGTTAATCTGTCCACCTTAGGAGGTTTAGGAGCTTACTGCACACTGTTATACATTGAATTCAGTGATAACACAGTATGCCATAAGCTCCCCCTTGTGGTGACTGAAGATAACCAGAACATCATGGTTAATCTGTCCACCTTAGGAGGTTTAGGAGCTTACTGCACACTGTTATACATTGAATTCAGTGATAACACAGTATGCTATAAGCTCCCCCTTGTGGTGACTGAAGACAACCAGGAGATCATGGTTAGGGGATTTGGAGTTCTGTATCTGAAAAATAGAGCTTTGATAACATTAACATATATTAAGAATTTGAGATCTAAAAACCAACATGGTGTTAAAAGGTGGATCTGTGTTATATCCAAGCTGTATTGACAGCATTGAGATAAAAGCCAAAAGGGGCTTGGAAGACTCTTCATTCTGCAGTTGGTACAGATATGTTCTCAAGACATGTCAAAACAATGAGGTGAAGGTTAATTTTAAAGCGGTTTGAAGGCCTTTTCCCTAATAGAGATTGCAGTTCCACAGGGGAAATTAAGCATTGGATGATATCCCATTCTAATTGATTTCCTAAGACCAAGGGGAGCTCCTTTCCGTGGCATACGGATACGGTATGTATTAGTGCCTAAGGATGAAATACATCTGAGGATCCTGATACATGGGCCTATGTTGGACCAATAATGAATGCCGATTGATAATATACAAGCAGATTTTCACTTGTTTAAAGGGCCTTCACATGGCCCAATGCAAAATGAAAGGGAGAAGAATGATCATTATTACGATTGTTTGTCCTACATTCAGTTTACACCACAAGTTTCAATCTATCACATATCTATCTATCTATCTATCTATCTATCTATCTATCTATCTATCTATCTATCTATCTATCTATCCTCTATATCATCTATCTAATTCCTATTATCATCTTTTTAATCTTACATCTAGCTCTTGTACACGTAAAATTATACTTCGCCCTCCAAAAAATGCTGATTTCAGAGAGCAGTTGCAGCAACTTGTGAACTTCTTGGAACATAGAAAATATCTGTATACCTTCCCTGACATTCATTTCTAGAATTCCTGTCCTGTGGATATTCTGTATCAGATCACAGTTGTCACTAGATGCAGGAATTCATCAATTTAAACACATCAGATTTTCTTACACATTCTGCTTTAAATATGGTGTGAAATATTTAAGGTCATTGCATACAATACATACGGACATTTGCTGATGTTGTAAAACGTTTTCCAACCAAGTCTCATATAACTGAATTCTTAGTTTTCTTTAGTTTTTATAGTATCATTACCATTCATACACTGAGATTGTTCAGCATTGGGCGAAAAAACAGATGTAATATACTAAATGCTTTCCAGTATACACATAACTATAATAGCTTACTAATATTTGCTGCACTCTCAGTGCTTCAGATTACAGACTGGATGCCTGATATACTGTAGTTCTCATGCTCCTGTGTCCTCATGACAACTTTTTCTAGTCTTGTTCATCTGTGTCATAAGGACTAGAGATGAGCGAGTAGTGAAATATTCGAAAGTTCGAATTTCGATTCGAATAGACCGCGTTATTCGACTATTCGACCGAATATCGAATCCCATTATAGTCTATGGGAAAAAAATGCTTGCCACTTGGAAATCTCAATTCGACCACTTGGAGGTCACCAAGTCCACCCTGAAACCTCAGAAAATGATGCCAACACTGCTGGAATGCAACTGGGACAGCAGGGGAAGCATGTCTGGGTGCATATAACGCGCCCAAGTCGCACTATTACGCCACTATCACAGCCTCTCAACAATACACTCCAAACACAATATAACTTCTATGTAAAGTGAGACAATACAAGGAAACCTTCTTTCCTCTACATTGCCATGGACCCCAAGCCAAACTGTACAAAAAAGAAGAAAAAATTCTGCACCCCTTAAAATCACGTTGCCTATGACAACCACAGATGGCATAGGCAAGGGGGAAAGCAAATAGACCCCACCCCTAATTGTCATTGTGTGTGTGTGTGAGATGTGGTCAGACATGTCTTCTTTAAAATGTAAAAACAACTCAAACACATGCAGAAGCCTTAAAATGCCCAAATTGTTGGCGCTTGAGATGTTGCCATTTAGGCTTGTAGAAATGAAAGCTTTCTGCAACCTGATGGGGGCTGCCATCCATCAGTATCCTGTCCCTAGCCATCACTATTTTTCCCTCTGTGCCATCCCTGCCTTGCCCTAGCACATGTCCCAAAACATCATCCACGCCCGAGTAACACGGTTACTGCAAAAGGCCATTTGACCACCAACACTTGGACAAGCGTTTGAGGCCGGGGATGCTACATCTCCCTGACAGCACACTGGGTGAATGTTGTGGAGGCGGGGACGGGCAAACCTGCTACCCCCACCCAAGTTTTGGGCCTTGGTTCTGTCAGGATTTCCGCAACCCTTACAGACAGCTCGGCAAACCCCTCCTTCTCCTTCTAGATTTGTTAAATCTGTCCACCAGCCAGTCAAGTCCACAAAGTCCAGTCTCGTCGATAGCCTGCAGAAACTGCAGGGACCTCACTCTGACCCTCCTTCCTCCCACCCTGCCCAATGTTATCAACCGAGTGTCCCACCCATGCCCACTCCCAGGAGCTCTTCTCAGGTCCCTTACCTGATTTTGACTCCTCGCCAGTCCTGCAAGAATCGCAGGAGCTATCTGAGGATTTTGTTTGTTCTGATGCCCAAACACTGGAGCAAGCTCCATCTCTAGCTGATGGTGGTGTGGAACGGGCACTAAAGTGTAAAATGATTAGGGACGATGATGAGACACAGTTGCCAGCAAGGGAGGCTGTTGGTATGTCGGGTGGGCCGGAGGAGGAGCAAAGTGAGGCAGTGTAAGAGGAGGTGGTTGAGTATGACGAAGTCAGTGACCCGACCTGGCCCAGTGTCATGTCTAGCAGGTAAAGCAGTGGGGATGTTGAGGGATGCGTAGGACCGCAAAAGGCAGGAAGAGGCCGTGGGGTGGCCAGAGGCTTATGGAGAAGGCAGGCTAGAGCCCGCAGGGCCGCATCTCTTCCCTATAACAGGCCCCCGCACAAAGCTCTCCCATCGAGGGCTCTTAGGTCCTTGTTGTGAAGATATTTTAATGAGTGCGCAAAGTTAGCTTGAGGTGAGACCTTGAAAAAATTATATGGAGGCCCTTGAGGTGAGCCCTCGAAAAAATTATGTGGAGGCCCAAGAGGTGAGACCTCTTAAAATTGTGTGGAGGCCCAAGAGCTGAGACCTCTTAAAAATTGTATTAAGGCCCAAGAGGTGAGACCTCTTCAAAATTGTTTGTAGGCCCAAGAGGTGAGACCTCTTAAAAATTGTGTGGAGGCCCAAGAGCTGAGACCTCTTAAAAATTGTATTAAGGCCCAAGAGCTGAGACCTCTTAAAAATTGTGTGGAGGCCCAAGAGCTGAGACCTCTTAAAAATTGTATTAAGGCCCAAGAGGTGAGACCTCTTAAAAATTGTTTGTAGGCCCAAGAGGTGAGACCTCTTAAAAATTGTGTGGAGGCCCAAGAGCTTAGACCTCTTAAAAATTGTATTAAGGCCCAAGAGCTGAGACCTCTTAAAAATTGTATTAAGGCCCAAGAGGTGAGACCTCTTAAAAATTGTGTGGAGGCCCAAGAGCTGAGACCTCTTAAAAATTGTATTAAGGCCCAAGAGCTGAGACCTCTTAAAAATTGTATTAAGACCCAAGAGCTGAGACCTCTTAAAAATTGTATTAAGGCCCAAGAGGTGAGACCTCTTAAAAATTGTGTGGAGGCCCAAGAGCTGAGACCTCTTAAAAATTGTATTAAGGCCCAAGAGCTGAGACCTCTTAAAAATTGTGTGGAGGCCCAAGAGGTGAGAGCTCTTAAAAATTGTTTGTAGGCCCAAGAGGTGAGACCTCTTAAAAATTGTTTTAAGGCCCAAGAGCGGAGACCTCTTAAAAATTGTATTAAGGCCCAAGAGCTGAGACCTCTTAAAAATTGTATTAAGGCCCAAGAGCTGAGACCTCTTAAAAATTGTATTAAGGCCCAAAAGCTTAGACCTCTTAAAAATTGTATTAAGGCCCAAGAGCTGAGCCATAATAATTTTTTCTTTTTTTTTTTTTAATGGAGCAATTCTACGGCGGTTAAGGAGGAGGAGGAGGAGGAGGAGGAGGAGGAGGAAATGGCACTTCATACAGATGGCACTTCACTTTTGGCTGCTTTCCACTGTTGTAGAAGCAAAGTCCGGGTCAATCCACTTGCTGTTCATTTTGATTAGCGTCAGCCTGTCGGCACTGTCGGTTGACAGGCGGCTGCGCTTATCGGTTATAATGCCCCCGCTGCGCTGAACACCCTTTCTGATAGCACGCTGGCGGCAGGGCAGGCAAGCACCTCCAAGGCGTACAGGGACAGTTCCAGTCACGTGTCCAACTTGGAGACCCAGTAAGTGTAGGGCGCCGAGGGATCGGGGAGGACAGGGGTACGGTCTGCCAGGTACTCCCGCAACATCCGCCGATACTTGTCCCTCCTGCTGATAGTGGGCCCCGCAGTGATGGAAGTTGCACGAGGGGGTGCCATGAACGTGTCCCACACCTTGGAGAGTGTTCCCCTGGTGGCTGTGGGCCTGATCGATGTTGTCAGACTCTGGGAGACACTGTCCTCTCTGCCGCCAGCGATGGTGGGTGGGAAAATCTCCATCATGTTCTGCACGAGTTCCCTCTGGTATTCCAGCAATCGATTCGTCCTCTCCTCTACTGGAATAAAAGAGGAGAAGTTATCTTTATACCGGGGGTCCAGGAGTGCGAAGACCCAGTATAGTTTGTTCTCCAATATCCGGACAACACGTGTGTCCCGGGAAAAGCAGCCCAGCATGAAGTCAGCCATGTGTGCCAGACTCTGAATAGGCATGACGTCACTGCCCCCACCAGAAGGATCATTTGCCATTTCCTCCTCTTCCTCTTCCGCCTCCTCTCCGCCCCATCCGCGCTGAACCAATGGGACGCACACAGCCTGACTGCTACCCTCGCCGCCAGCATCCTCCTCCTCTTCCACAGCCACCTCCACGTCGTCCTCCTCCTCATCCTCCTGCAACTGCCACCGAGAAGCAGACAAAAGTGTGGTCTGACTGTCTAGCTCCGTTGCGTCTCCTCCTACCCCCGTCTCCTCTGTGTGCAATGCGTTCTCCCTTATTGCGATGAGCGTTTCTTTAAGGACGCATAGGAGCGGGATGGTTAGGCTCACTATAGCGTCCTCGCTGCTGACCTTCTTGGTGGACTCCTCAAAGATACGCAATACATCGCATATGTCTGCCATCCATGGCCACTTGTGGTAGGCAATCTGAGGGAGCTGAGTTGGAGGCACGCGTGGATTCATCATCTGGTACTCCATCAATACTCTCTGCTGCTCACACACCCTGGCCAACATGGAATAGGTGGAATTCCAGCGAGTGGGCAGGTCGCACAACAGCCGATGTTCAGGCAAATGGAGGCGTTGCTGGAGTTTTTTTAAGCTAGCAGCAGCTACAGTTGACTTCCGAAAGTGAGCGCACAAGCGCCGCACTTTCACCAGTAGCTCTGCCAGGTTGGGGTAAGTCTTTAAAAATTTTTGGACTACCAAATTAAAAACGTGGGCCAGGCATGGTACGTGATTGAGTTCGGCAAGCTCCAGAGCCGCCACCAGGTTACGGCCGTTATCGCACACGACCATGCCTGGTCCTAGCTGCAGCGACGACAGCCACATCTCCGTCTGCTGCAATATGGCGTCCCTCACCTCTGGGGCGCTGTGCTTCCTGTCGCCCAAGCTGATGAGCTTAAGCACCGCCTGCTGACGTCTCCCCGCGCCAGTGCTGCAACGCTTCCAGCTAGCGGCTGAGGGCGATGTTAAGGCAGAGGAGGAGGAGGAGGAGGAAGAGGAGGGGGGTTTATCAGAACCCATGCTGGCAATCTTGGGCGGGGGTGGTAGGTAGGCCATCTCTGTTTGCGACCCCCGTCCCCGCTTCCACAACATTCACCCAGTGTGCCGTCAAAGAGATGTAGCGTCCCTGGCCGCAAGCGCTTGTCCACGAGTCGGTGGTCAAGTGGACCTTTGCGCTGACTGCGTAACTCAGGGCTCGCCTGATGTTACGCGACACGTGCTGGTGCAGGGCGGGGACGACACACCGGGAAAAGTAGTGGCGGCTAGGGACGGAATAGCGAGGAGCGGCAGCTGCCATAAGGTCGCGGAAGGCCTGCGTCTCCACAAGCCTAAACGGCAACATCTCCAGGGCCAGAAGTTTGGAGATGTGGCAGTTTAAGGCTTGGGCTTGGGGGTGATTCGAGGCGTACTTCCGCCTGCGGTCGAACGCCTGCGAGATGGACAGTTGATGGGACGAGGAGTATGAAGGTGCAGGCGAAGATGCGGGGGAAGGGGAGGCTGAAGGAGAAGGCCCCAAAGTAGCCGAGGCAGAGGCAGATGTGGAGGTGTCCTGGCTGGAGGTCTGGACCGCAGTGGCAGCACACAACAAAGGGGAAGAGGCAGTGGCAGCAAGACCGGGCAGGTTGTATTGCGTTTGCTCTCTCCCACTCAGCCCAGTGCTTGACTTCCAAGTGACGCCGCATGCCTGAGGTGGTCAGATTGCTCTTCTCAGAGCCCCTACTCAGTTTTGAGTGGCAGAGTGCGCAAACCGCGCTCAGTTTGTCGTCCGCGCAAACATTAAAAAATCTCCACACCACAGAAGTACGAGGCCTCGATGGGGAAGCTTCGCGCGACTGCCTGCTGCCGGGAAGAGCTTCAGCCCTGCTGGCTGTGGCCTGCCTTCTCTGTCTGGACTGTCCTCTGCCTCTGGACATCCCTCTGCCTCTTGCTGCCTTTTTCGGTGATGCGCAGACCACCACATCTTCACTGCTTTCCCCGCTGGACATCACCCCTGGCCAAGTGGGGTCGGTCATTTCGTCGTCCACCACCTCCTCTTCCACTTCCTCACTCTGCTCCTCCTCCTGCCCACTGGACATTCCAACAGCCTCCCTTGATGGCAACTGCGTCTCATCATCATCGCTCATGATAACAGATGCTGGTTCCAGGTCCACATCACCAGGAGATGGCGGATACTCAAGTGTTTGGGCATCACTACAAACAAATTCCTCTGCTAGCTCCTGGGATTCTTGCAGCACATCTGGAAAAGGACCCGAAAAGAGCTCCTGGGAGGGGTCAAGGGTGGGATGACTCTGTTGGCCAGGTTGGGAGGAAGGAGGGTCAGAGTGAGACTGTGTGGATGACTGGGTGGTGGACAAGTGAGTGGAAGCGTTATCGGCTATCCATTGCACCACCTGTTCACGCTGCTCAGGCCTCAACAGCGGTGTAACCCGCCCCCCGCTTAACTGTCCCATAAAGGCAGGGATGCTGGATGAGCGGAATGCTGGCTGCCCCCAGGGGTGGTCTTGGCATTTCTGGGGCCCTAAGCAAAGTTATGTCCAAGGGCCCCCCCCAATGATGCGTCACGCCCCTGATGACACGCCAAGTATAGCCAAGTATTTTTCTAAAAAAAAAAGTAGCCCCCCCACACATCAAAGACTTTTTTAACAATAAAATTTCTGTCAAACAATTAACAATTAACTCACTGTTAAACAATGAAAGAATGTGTCTCTTCATTGGCTGAGCTGGGGCATGTGCTGCTGACTGGAGGGGGGAAGTTGAAGGTTTCCCACAGCCTATGGCGTGTCCCAGACTCCCAGCTCTCTATTGGCTGGGCTGGGACACGTGCTGGACCCTGGGATACTGACGCGCAGCCGCAGAGTTTGTGTTCTGCTGTGCGGACCGGCCTCTCTGTGCTTGCGTGAGCTTCCTGCTACACTTCCGAACTTGAGAGTGAGCGGGTGCGGTGCGCGCAGCTGTGAGGCCGGTCCGCGGGCCGCGGCAGACAAATGCAGTAAGTGACAGCTGGGCGGGCGGTCTTGGGCACCGGCACAAGAGTGGAGCGTGGGGGCCCCCTTGGATGTCGGGGGCCCTATGCAAATGCATAGGATGCGTGGTGCCCAAGACCGCCCCTGCTGCCCCTCACCAGCACGCATTGTATCCCCACTGGCTTCAACGCGGTTTGTGCCCCCACCAGCATTTCCGCGCCCCCGTCCTCGTCCCTTTGCGCTAGCCCTCCCCATTTCAGGCGTTTAACTTTTTTTTGCCACGCGTTCTGCAAAATATGTATTTTTTTAGGAGAACACTTGGCGTATACAGCCGTATACTGCCAGAAGGTCAATAGATGCCTATACGCACCAGGTATATTAACAGGGTTTTGCTGGCACACAGAACGCACAACAGTGGTGCCAAATATACTTTTTTTTTTAGAAAAATACTTGGCTATACAGCCGTATACTGCCAGAAGGTCAATAGATGCCTATACGCACCAGGTATATCAACAGAGTTTTGCTGGCACATAGAACGCACAACAGTGGTGCCAAATATACTTTATTTTTTAGGAGAACACTTGGCTATACAGCCGTATACTGCTAGAAGGTCAATAGATGCCTATACGCACCAGGTATATTAACAGGGTTTTGCTGGCACACAGAACGCACAACAGTGGTGCCAAATATACTTTTTTTTTTAGAAAAATACTTGGCGTATACAGCCGTATACTGCCAGAAGGTCAATAGATGCCTATACGCAACAGGTATATTAACAGGGTTTTGCTGGCACACAGAACGCACAACAGTGGTGCCAAATATACTTTATTTTTAGGAGAACACTTGGCTATACAGCCGTATACTGCCAGAAGGTCAATAGATGCCTATACGCACCAGGTATATTAACAGGGTTTTGCTGGCACACAGAACGCACAACAGTGGTGCCAAATATACTTTATTTTTTAGGAGAACACTTGGCTATACAGCCGTATACTGCCAGAAGGTCAATAGATGCCTATACGCACCAGGTATATTAACAGGGTTTTGCTGGCACACAGAACGCACAACAGTGGTGCCAAATATACTTTATTTTTTAGGAGAACACTTGGCTATACAGCCGTATACTGCCAGAAGGTCAATAGATGCCTATACGCACCAGGTATATTAACAGGGTTTTGCTGGCACACAGAACGCACAACAGTGGTGCCAAATATACTTTATTTTTTAGGAGAACACTTGGCTATACAGCCGTATACTGCTAGAAGGTCAATAGATGCCTATACGCACCAGGTATATTAACAGGGTTTTGCTGGCACACAGAACGCACAACAGTGGTGCCAAATATACTTTATTTTTTAGGAGAACACTTGGCTATACAGCCGTATACTGCCAGAAGGTCAATAGATGCCTATACGCACCAGGTATATTAACAGGGTTTTGCTGGCACACAGAACGCACAACAGTGGTGCCAAATATACTTTATTTTTTAGGAGAACACTTGGCTATACAGCCGTATACTGCTAGAAGGTCAATAGATGCCTATACGCACCAGGTATATTAACAGGGTTTTGCTGGCACACAGAACGCACAACAGTGGTGCCAAATATACTTTATTTTTTAGGAGAACACTTGGCTATACAGCCGTATACTGCCAGAAGGTCAATAGATGCCTATACGCACCAGGTATATTAACAGGGTTTTGCTGGCACACAGAACGCACAACAGTGGTGCCAAATATACTTTATTTTTTAGGAGAACACTTGGCTATACAGCCGTATACTGCTAGAAGGTCAATAGATGCCTATACGCACCAGGTATATTAACAGGGTTTTGCTGGCACACAGAACGCACAACAGTGGTGCAAAATATACTTTATTTTTTAGGAGAACACTTGGCTATACAGCCGTATACTGCTAGAAGGTCAATAGATGCCTATACGCACCAGGTATATTAACAGGATTTTGCTGGCACACAGAACGCACAACAGTGGTGCCAAATATACTTTATTTTTTAGGAGAACACTTGGCTATACAGCCGTATACTGCTAGAAGGTCAATAGATGCCTATACGCACCAGGTATATTAACAGGGTTTTGCTGGCACACAGAACGCACAACAGTGGTGCCAAATATACTTTATTTTTTAGGAGAACACTTGGCTATACAGCCGTATACTGCTAGAAGGTCAATAGATGCCTATACGCACCAGGTATATTAACAGGGTTTTGCTGGCACACAGAACGCACAACAGTGGTGCCAAATATACTTTATTTTTTAGGAGAACACTTGGCTATACAGCCGTATACTGCTAGAAGGTCAATAGATGCCTATACGCACCAGGTATATTAACAGGGTTTTGCTGGCACACAGAACGCACAACAGTGGTGCCAAATATACTTTATTTTTTAGGAGAACACTTGGCTATACAGCCGTATACTGCCAGAAGGTCAATAGATGCCTATACGCACCAGGTATATTAACAGGGTTTTGCTGGCACACAGAACGCACAACAGTGGTGCCAAATATACTTTTTTTTTTAGAAAAATACTTGGCGTATACAGCCGTATACTGCCAGAAGGTCAAATGGTGCGTATACACACCAGGTATACAACAGGGTTTTGTTTGCACACAGAACGCACAACAGTAGTGCCAAATATAGTTTTGTATATAGGTACTAATACACCACTAATGCCTCTCTCTGTCCCTACTCCAGCAGCTATCCCTCAATAAAGCAGCCGTTCTGTGCAGAGTGTATATAGTTAGAATAAGCTATATACCGTGCAGTATAGTAGACCTGATAAGGGCTGTCAATCACTCTCCTGTCCGCCGGTATATATGGTGGTAAATGCGATATTCTGAGCTTCTGTTATATACTTTTGGGGTCCTGCCTGACTTTCATACAGCTAAAGCCTGTCTCTCCCTGCTCGGGCCTCTGTCCCTGACTACGTTCATGCAGCATATGCGAACGAGCAGGAAGAGCTGAGTTTTTATGATTCGAGGTCACATGGTTTTTCCAGCGAATGCATGTAGACGCCGTTCTCGCGATGCCAGCGTGCTCTGAGGACCTGTCATAGGGGGGCTGCATAGTGATTGGTGTAAAAAAAGCGCCAGGGAAGGTGGGAGGGGAAACGAATTTTAAGTGCGTCATCGCCGTTATACTCGATCGAAATCGAGTATGACGAATAGGGTAGTATTCGATCGAATAGCGGCTCGGTCGAATACTACTCGCTCATCTCTAATAAGGACCAAATCACAAACGTGTATCCAGTCACCATTCATACCAATGTTGCTGCAATTACAGATGCAAGTCGCTTGAGGTTATATATCTATGAGCACATTTGGACACCAGGATTTTTGCACATTCTTCTAGGCAAAACTGATCCAACTCCTTCAATTTAGATGGGTTACAACAGTCTTCAAGTCATGTCCCAGATTTTCATATGGATTAAGGTCTGGGGTTGACTAGCCTTCAACTACTTTAGTGTGGATTTAGCAGTATGCTTAGAGTCACTGTCCTGCTAGATGGTAAGCTTCCATCTTAATCTCTAATCTCTGGTAGACTGAAACAGGTTTTCCTCAAGAACCTCCCTGTGTTAACTGCCACACATCTTTCCTTCAATCCTGACCAGTTTTCCAATCCCTTCTGATGAGAAGCATCTTCATAGCATGATGCTGCCACCACTATGCTTCTATGTGGTAATGGTGTTTTAGGGATGAAGAGAAGTGTTGGGTTTCCACCACCTCATATAGTCTTCCCCATGAGGGTCAAAAAAGCTCAGTTTTAGGCCCCATTCACATGACCCTAAGAATGGGGCCGCATCTATTCCGCAATATTGCTGAATAGATGCGGTCCCATTCACTTCTATGGGAGCGGGCAGCCGCGGCTCGGAGCCAGCTCCGTGCCGTGTCTTCGCATAAAAAAGATAAAGCATGTCCTATAGTTGTCCACAACAGAGGACAAGTATAGGCATTTTCAATGGGGTGCCCCACCGTGTGTTCCGCAGCGCTGTGGAACACACGCCGGGCGGCAGCCGTAGTATTGCGGGTCCGCATTATTGCGGACCCGCAATAATACGGCCGTCTGAATGGGCCCTTAGGCTACATTCACACGACCGTATGTGTTTTGCGGTCCGCAAATTGCGGATCCGCAAAAAAAACGAATGACGTCTGTATGGCATCCGTTTTTTTGCAGGTCCACTGTAACAATGCCTATCCTTGTCCGCAAAATGGACAAGAATAGGACATGTTCTATTTTTTTATGGGGCTACTGAACGAACATATGGATGTGGACAGCACACGGTGTGCTGTCCGCATTTTTTGCTGACCCATTGAAGTGAATGTGTCCACATCTGAGCCTGCAGGGCTGCTTTGGAGAATATGTGTGGCAATTCGCAATTTCCCCCAGTGATATAATTTGTTTGCCAGTCCAAAGATGATCAGATTATTGTGTTTTAGGTTACTGGTAGACCTTTTTATCATGCCACTTTCATATGTTCTTATATAACAGGCTACCTCTACAATAAGAAGCTAGTGACAGTGATTATATATGAGATGCAATAACTTGTCATTCTTGATTTGCAAGAGGACACCTAATTGTTTTAAGTGCATGCTTTGTCTTCTGAACCTATGCGTTGCTTTAGATGTATGGAGTTGTACTAGAAGCCTATTTAATTGTTTGCATTACAGCTCTGTAAAAGTTCCCAATAAAACATTAATAAGCATTACAGTCATATGACATTACAGTTGTAGAAACCAGAATGTAAAGTTTTATCTGAGAGCTGATGACCTATCCTGAGGATAGGTCATCAATATCTGAAACGGCACAACCCCTTTAACCATTTTGTTTTTTTTCATATCATACATAACATTGTATTATTTACTGGGAAAAACAACTAATGTACAGGGCATTAGGAAAGTCTTCAGACCCTTTCACTTTTTTCACATTTTCTTATGTTCCAAACTTGTGCTATAATAATAAAACATTCAGTTTTTCACCATCATCCTACACGCAAGTGAAAACAGAATGTTAGAAATCTTTGCTAATTTATTGAAAAGGAAAAACTAAAATCTTGCATTGACATACAGGTAATCAGGCCCTTCTTTACTTAGTTGAAGCACCTTTGGTAGTGATTACAGCCGCCAGTCTTCTTGGTTTTGATCCTCTGAGTCTCTGTCAGGTTGGATGGGGACCATCGGTGGACAGCCATTTTCAGGTGTCTCCATAGATGTTTCATTGAATTCAAGTCAGGGCTGTGGCTGGGCCACTCAAATAAATTCACAGAGTTGTCCTTAAGCCACTCCTGTGTTGTCTTGGCTCTGTGCATAGGGTCATTGTCTTGCTGGATGGTGAACCTTCAGGTCAGTCTGAGTTCCAGAGCACTCTGAATCAAGGCCTACTTAAAGGGGTTTTCTGAGTGTGATACCAAGCACAGCCACTATATATATTATACTATACTATGTACGACGCTGTGCTTGGTAAGCTGTGAGAAGCCCGGGACACTCACAGGGGCGCCAGTGCCATCTCAAACAACTGATTGGCAGGAGTCCGGGGTGTTGGACCCCCACTGATCAGATACTGATGACCTATCTTGATGATAGGTGATCAGTATAAAAATCTCGGAAAACCCTTTTAAGAATATCTCTGTAATTTGCCCAATTAAGCAACCCTCAACCCCTACCAGTGTCCATCCCAGCAGGTGAAAAATACCCCCGGAGCATGATGCTGCCACCACCATGATTCACTGTAGCGATGGCATTGGGTAGGTGATGAGCAGTGCCTGGTTTTCTACAGACATGATGCTTAGAATTGAGGGCAAAAAATTAAATTTTTGCAAACTCTAGGTGGGCTTTCATGTATCTTTTACTGTGGAGATCCATCTTTCTGGACACTCTACCATAAAGCCCAGATTGGTGGAGTGCTGCAGTGATGATTTTTGGTTGATTTTTTGGAAATTTCTCCCATCTGCACACAGAATCTTTGGAGCACAGTCAGAGTGACCATTGGTCAACTCTCTTACCAAGTTCCTTCTCCTCTGATTACTTAGTTTGGTGGGGTGGCCAGCTCTAGGAAGAGCCCTGTTGGTCCAAACCTATTCCATTGAAAAAGTATGACTTTCAGTGCAGCATACATTTTTTGCACCCTTCTCCTGATTTGTAACTCCACACATCCTATCTCTGAGCTCCACATGCAGTTATTTCCTCCTCATGGCTTGGTTTTTGCTCAGATTGTTGCATTCTTAGCTGTCTGATGTTACAAAGACAGGGCTGTGTCTTTCCACATCATGTCAAATCAACTGAATTTACCAGAAGTGGACTCCAGTCAAGGTGTAGAAGGAGGCCACAGAGCTAAATTTCAAGTTCATGCTAAAATTTCTACAATTCTGTTTTCACTTTCTCATTATGAGGTATTGAGTGCAGATTGATTTTTTTTTTATTTAAGCACAAGGGCACAAGATAGCAAAATGTGAAAGGTTGTAAAGACTTTCATGAATGCACTGCGATATGTCAGTAAACTATGCTAAGGCATCACAGGGGTTCCCAGCCATCAGACCCAAACCAATCCCACTGAAATGGATATTGACACCCAATAGATGAAACATTGATTGCCTAATCTAAGGTTAGACCATCAATATTTAAAGACTATTCGGAGCTTTGTTTTTGCTCCAAATCACCACAGTTATGACAAATAAAACATAATCTATGCCTGTATAATTTGTTCTCACCCTATTTCTCCTCCTTGACAACCCACTTTTGTGCTCCTTGTTCTCTGTGTTCCCTGATGATGAGGGTGGTATTATGTGCTTTCAAGTGAGCAGCAAGTGGAGCTGCTATGGACATTGCACTGCAACTTGCAGATGCATATACAGAATATTTCAGAGCTTTACGTTACTTCTCCCAGCAGCTACATAGAGAGAACAGCTGAACAGGGTGCCCCCTTGCTACTGGGCATATCTGGGTACTGTCCTATTCGCTACTATGAAGCAGCAGAGAGTTTCTCCAGCAGGCCCATATACTTTGAATTGAGCAGTGATGTGCATGCTAGCCCAGCCATTCCGTTCCTACTGGGGCATAGGGTCCTCTTTATCGCAAATGGTGGGGATTTGTACCCCCACAAATCTAACATTTATTTCTTATCTAGTTGATATGAGATAATAGTTCTAATAGGAATACCCCTTTAACTAGGATTGCTGAAATGAGAATATCCTAGAGGAAACGTTTCCATTTCCTAGGGCCATTGTTTTTTTGCTTTTGTTTCACAATCTTAGACTATTCTGAACAGTCTAACAACATCATAGTGAAGATCACCCAGATCTATGAGCAGCTCAGATTACAGAGACATTCAGATTTACTTGAGTCTTAGGCTACTTTCACACTAGCGGCAGTGGATTCCGGCAGGCTGTTCCATCGGGAGAATCCAGAGGATCCGTGCTGCCGCTGGTGCACGTGTGGAGCCGGAACTACGCTCCGGTCCCATTCACTATAATGGTGGCGGGCCGTAGTTCCGACCGCAGCACGGCAAACTTGCCGAGCAGCGGCCGGACCAAAACTACGACATGTAGTTCCGGCCCCACACATGCCCTAGCTGCAGCACGGATTCCGGCAGGCTGTTCCAGCGGATGAACAGCCTGCCGGAATCCACTGCCGCTAGTGTGAAAGTAGCCTTAGTGAGATGTTATTAATCCAGTAATAAAGCCTGGATGATCATAGGGGGAGGAGGGTTCTAGCTATCTGTGCACAATTAGATGGCATAAACCTACACAGGCACCAAATTTATCACAGTGGCTCAGACTGTATGATACATTTGGTACAGGGCTACTTTTGTCTATGTAGCAACTACTGGTTGGCTTAGTTTGAGACTGAATTTTATGCCAGAATTGTGGAGCAATTTTGAAGAAAAATTGTGAATTTTAGGCCACTCCCCTTTTGCAATTAAACTATATCACCTTGTCACTTCCCCTTTCCATTGAAGCTATGCCCCCTTGTCAGTCAAGGTGTAGATGATCTCTCTAAACCTAGATGTGGCAAATTGTACCACATTTTGGTGAATAGTATGCCAACATTTAGATGCACACATTTTAGTAAATGTGGGCCAATGTTTTGGACTACTAATAAGAGTTTGTAAAGTACTATAATTGTAGTACCCCTGAGTAGTACTACCATTCCTTCACTCTGCTATAGTCACTCTAGAGTTGAGTCTAGTCAGTCTAGAGCAGGCATGGCCAACCTGAGGCTCTCAAGCTGTTGTAAAACTACAATTCTCATCATGTCCTGCTGTAGGCAGATAGCTGTAGGCAGTCTGGGCATGCTGGGAGTTGTAGTTTTGCGACAGCTGGAGAGCCTCAGGTTGGCCAGTCCTGGTCTAGAGTATGAGAGTCAAGTCTAAAGTTGGAAGCAGGCGAGTCAAGATGGCACAGTGAGGGGAATGACCGCCCCTCCTGCAGCAGGAGTCCCAAAAGGCAAGCAGCTCATACAGCACCATGACTCCTTACAGATTAACAGACAGAGTATCATAAGGGTGTCATATTATCACAGGGTATCACAGGGTATCATAAGGGTGTGTATTCTTCACCTCCTACAATTCTCCCCTTTTTTGCTCCGGGGCCTAACCATGGAGGATCAACGATATCCAGATAGGAGCACCATGACCCACACAGAAACTGTTAAGGTCATACCACACCACTCAGCATTCCTATAAACCTGGTGGGCGGCACGTTGCATAATCTCTCATTGTATAATAAAGATGATAATAAAGATGTGCAGTACTTGCAGCTAAAAACTAGGAACCTGGAACAAAATTGAAACACTACGTTGAGTTCCATTAAGACTTTATTGTGCCAAAAGTTATTAGTAGTATGAAATTCCTTTAAGTCGGCCATGAATCTGTCCGATAGACCCCAGATTATTTGACATCATAAAAAAGCAAATAAAATGTAGCAGATACAATTTGCAATAATGCTATGAAAAAGAATGGTGCAGAAAGTGAATTTTGTCCCTTGAGAAAAGCTTGTGAGTTCTGTTGAATACAAGCCTGAGGCACATAGAAACAAAGGCACTTGCTTCCTGCTTGGTTAAGTGTTTTTTCTTGTCATGTATTCTGCCTCTCTTGCCTTTGTGTATGTGAGAGAACATGGGTGTGACTAGAATCACAAAATGTCAAAAGGGAACTATTCTACCCTAATGAATCCAGCATTTCATCAGAAGGCAGCATTCACACATATCAGCTAATTTCAGGCTAGGCTCCATCCGAAGACTTTTTGTTGGTTCAGTTGATATGAATGTTGCAGTTCTAATGCTGAAAGACCCCTGTTTAGTTAAGGCCTCATACACACGACCGTTGTTTTGGTCCGCATCTGAGCCAAATTTTTTGCGGCTCGTATGCGGCCCCATTTACTTCAATGGGACTGCAAAAGATGCGAACATGTCCCGTTCTTGTCCGTTTTAACGGATAAGAATAGGCATTTCTGTAATAGGGGGCCCGTTCCGTTCCGCAAATTGTGGAACGCACACGGGCAGCATCCGTGTTTTGCATATCCGCAATTTGCAGACCACAAAAGATGGCACGGTCGTGTGCATGTAGCCTTAGGTTACTAAGTCCATGAAACAAAAGCCTTCATACACTAGACGTTTTTGGGCCAATTATCGGGAATACAAACACTTGTTCCTGACAATTGGCTTGTATCATTTAGCGGTGATGAAACAGCAAGCGCTCGCAGGATGAAAGATGCACAATTAATTATCGGTAATACATCATCCTGTGTAATCAGGGATATGCTGGCGATAATAATTGGAACAGAATGAGGGAGGAATGACTACGGTAGCAATAGTTTCTCCAACATTCAGTATGCATGGGCTTGTGTAATCAGGCCAGTGCAAATGAGTGCTGATGGATGCGTTATCTTCCATTGGCTCATGCTCTGCTCAAAGATCGGGCATTGTAATACCGGCAGCACGTTTCCTATTCGTAAAAGCTTGTGCTCCAAATCAGAGCATTGGGGGCATGTTTTATAGTTTGGATAACCCCTTTAAGTGTGGTCCTTACAGTTGGCATATGCAAGTGGGCACATTAAAAGTTCCTCTAAGTCTCCTTCTTATTATCTGCACAATCTTCCCAAGTTGATCAAGGGGTGCACCTTGTCTCTCTCACTCTCACTATATTGGCATTTCCGCAGTATCTCAGCAGAATACAGTCTCTCAACAGATAGTCAGTATGTCTCTTTACTATGATGGGGTATCTGAAATTTCTAATCCCACCAAATTACAGTAAAGTCTGTAGCCATGCATGTAGGTGTTACCTTCTCTGACAGATGTTGTGCACTTTAACCTTTTTTTGTCTGCTGAATGTTTTGTTGAATCCAGTAGCTTTTTTTTCTCAAGGGCTGGCACTTTGCTGATTTTAATCCACAAGGCTGAAGTCTTCCCTGGATGGCTCTGCTTCTTGCTACATACACATTCACAGCTCTCACTACACTGACTTACTTCTAGCCACAATAAGGGTGCATTCACACGACCGTAGTTTTGGGTCCGCATCCGTTCCGCAATTTTGCGGAACAGGTGCAGACCCATTCATTTCAATGGGGCCGCAAAAGATGCGGACAGCACACTGTGTGCTGTCCGCATCCGTTGTTCCGTTCCGCGGTGCCGCAACAAATATAGAGCAAGTCCTATTCTTGTCTGCAAGCACGGACAAGAATAGGCATTCTCTATATAGCACTAGCCATGTGCGGTCCGCAAATTGCGGAACGCACACGGCCGCTATCCGTGTTTTGCGGATCCGCAATTTGCGGACCGCAAAACACTTACGGTCGTGTGAATGCACCCTTAACTTGAGACTTGCTCACAGTTTGGTTCTGCGCATGAATTACTGTTTCAAAATCTGAAGCCGAACTTGGGTTTGTGCCTCTTAAACCAAGCCGAGTTCAGCTTCAGATTTTGAAACAGTAAAGTATGCACAGAACCAAACTGCAATGTTATAGGTACGAGGATCTCGTGTTACTTGTGGCTAGAAAAAGAAGGCCTCAGAGGAGCCTATACATTTTACTATGGCGCACATTTTATCAACAAATTCAGATAAAGCAGTCTGAATCGATTCGCTCAACACTAATCTGTATATTTAAAACTGGACAGAATTTAGAATGTTGCTAACTATTTGCACATCTACTAGGTCTGGTCTGTCTTAGATCTCCTGACTGAAAAACAAACAGAGGATTGCAATGTCTGCAGTGACCCAGAGGAGAGGTGAGGATGAAGGAGCTCTCTCCCTATCACAGCTCAGAGGACGTGTCTTTTCTGCTGGAGCTCTCTCCCTATCACAGCTCAGGGGGCGTGTCTTTTCTGCTGAAGATCTTTCCCTATCACAGCTCAGGGGTTGTGTCTTTTCTGCCGTAGCTCTCTCCCTATCATAGCTCAGGAGTCAGTTGAAGGATGAGACTGAGCATGTGCGGCCTTCTAAGTGAGCAGGACAAAGAAATAAGAAAAAATAACAAAAAGCAGTTGGAGTTATACAGATACATTTTATTGAATAAATCAGTGGCTATGCTAAATTTTTAATAACATGCAATTACAAAAGTATTCAGATCACAACTCCTTTGGAAAATGAAAAGTGGAATCTGGTTGCTGCGGCAACTAAGCCAGTTCTACTTTACACCAGTTTGATAAATCGCCCCTATATTTTTCTGTTTCTGACTATATTTGGATTTTCAACTTTTTGCTTTACACTCAGTCTCCTCAGTACTGTGATTTCATTGTTATTTAAAGGTTCAGGGTTGTACTCTGCTCCCTCTTCACCCTTTCCCTTTAAAATGGAAAACAAGTAGCCTCACTATTACATAAGGAGCATCATTGTTCTGTGGCTTTTTGAATCCACAAATACACATAGTCATATTAAACGGGATTTTGAAAAACCATAAAAAGTCTTTTTGGCAGGCTGAAGGCTTTGATTAAAGGGAAACCAAGAAGTATTTATTCATCAAGAATTACAATGTGTCCTTTTAGGGTTAAAAATAGCACATTGAGTTTTTCCCTGTGCACTTTTCTTTCTTTCCATGCATAAGCAACAAAATATGAAAAATATAACTAATGTGTGTCCATATGTATCAAGGTTGGGGGATATTCTTTATAGCTAGTGTGGAATGGGCATCTGTAAACCTCAACATACATGGACATTCCCATTGTGATTTCTGTTAAGGAAGCAATCAGGACTTTGCTGCGGGTGGATATCAGATGAAATTTGTTGAAAAAAACCCCCAGAATATTCCTCTTTAAAGGAGTTGTCAAAAAATTTTTATTTTGAAATTCTCCCCCTCTAGTGGTACTCAAGAAGAAATCTATGCGACCGGTTCTGTCGCTCTGTTTTGGCTCATGGCTCCCAAGCTATACTTCTGCATAGATGGTATTTCATGCACCTCCAAGCGGCACGTCACTGCTGGATCACGTGATGTTTAGGGACACGTCATCGCTGAGGCCAGTCATTAATTGCAGCAGCAGTGCATGTGACCCTGTCCATGAGGAACTTGACAGATGGGGGATGGAAGTTCGGTGAGTACAATCTGAAAGCCAGGAGCCAAAACGAAGCAGTGGGGAGCAGGTTAGTATAGATTTCTTCACAGGTACCACTGGGTGGATGGGGGGAGCAGTTGCATACCTTCATTGGAGCCAGACCACAGAACTGCTACAGGACCCAGGGGAGGGTAGCCCGGCACTGAACTCTTCTTTTCTTTCCAATATAACCACCACTAGGGGCAGCTCAGTGCAACCAGATGATCACAACTTCCATTTCAGTCAACTGTAACTGCATAATCCCCTGTGCACTAAGCTCCCCCTGGTGGTGGCTGCAGACAGCCAGCTTTGTAATAGATGGGAAGCAGAAGAGTTGTCAATGTATTTATGCCAGTTGCCTGGTGTGAATACATCAAGAAATTTGGTGTTCAGAATGAGCGCCATATTTATGAAGCGCCTGTTCCACTTTTTCTGACATAGACGTCTGACAAATGTATCAGAAATCTGGTGAGTTGTGCTTTGCTTTCTACATTGCCTAGGAATGATTGACACACGTACTGGGAAAGAGGATTGGGCAGCGGGCCCATACTAAGTTTTGCTGTGGGTCCCTATGAGATCTGTGTACACCCCTGGGCAGGTGGGGGGTGGGGCTTAAAAAAAATCCTGGATGAGCCCTCTAAGTACTTGCAGTAATAGTTTTTATCTTTTCATGATGCTTTAAATACTTTTCTATAAATAGTCTTTAATTTTTTATAATTATAGGCTTGTGGAAATTCTTGTTTTTGATCAGGTTTTTCTCAAAATGGGGCATACTTTGGTAGGTGGTGTTTTTATAGCATTTTTCCCTTATAGCTATCACAAGCTTTAGCCAAAGCTGCACAAAAAACATCTAGGCATGGGTCCTTTCCTTCGAATAAAAATGTTGAATTATAAAAAGGTGAAACTTTTTTTTTATTTTGCACCTACACTCTTAGGGCTCATGCATACGAACGTATTTTCTTTCCGTGTCCATTCTGGGTTTTTTTTGCGGACCGTATACGGAACCATTCATTTCAATGGTTCTGTAAAAAAAAAAACTGAAGTTATTCCGTGTGCATTCCGTTTCTGTATGTCCGTATTTCTGTTCCGCAAAAAAAATAGAACATATCCTATTATTGTCTGCATCACAGACGAGGATAGAACTGTTCTATTAGAAGCCAGATGTTCAGTTCCACAAAATACGGAATGCACACAGACGTCATCCGTGTTTTTTGTGGATCCGTTTTTTGTGGATCGCAAAATACATATGGTCATGTGCATGAGCCCATAAGTGGTATAATTCTATTCCCAGAGAACTGCGCCTTTAACACACTGTTGGATTTTTAAAATTTTTTTTTCACTTTTGCAGTTGTTTGTAAAACCATCACCACACTTGCTGTAAAGCTCATGCCACAGTATAGCCTTGGTGCTGCTTTCTGTTGCGTCATTAAATGTGTGAATACACCCTTATTACATGTGGAATTCAGTTTCCTGACTTGTAGCTGAACTGAAAAAGCACTTGATCCAGACACATCTGAACAGGTTTCAGTTCCTCCCATCATATCTCTGGAGATAAGGATGTTTGGGAACGGAACTAAAGGAAGGAAGTATGGGACGGATGGAATAATATGAAAGGCCTGTGGATCAATAAAAGGAAGAAAGTGATTATAAAGCCTTTCATATCAGCCATCAGTGGCACATATACGAAATGTCAGCTCATTTTATTTCACAGTAAATGAATGATTTATGTCTTCCACCCAGAATGAGAGCAAATACAATGGGGGGAGGGGGTGCAGAAAGAGGGTAGAATTTATCAAGCCATACACTCCAGAATTCTCACTCAAAAAGTAACTAAAGGTATTGGGGCCTTTGTGAAATTTTGCATTTTTACACCACTCCAGTTTTTTAAAAGTGAGTGAGAAGGTGAATGTGGTTATCCTGTGCAGCTGATTTAACCACTTGCAGACATGTTTTTTGTACATGCGTCTTTGAAAGCCATAACTTTTCCCCCCGTTTGGTTATATAAATAAGTTGTGCACTCTTTTCAGTTATGCATGGGGCTTTATTTTTATTTTAATATTTTTTTTGTTTTTGTTTTTCATAACCAGAAAAATGTTAAAAAAGGGGGAACACTACATTTCTTTCATTTTTTAATCTTAGTGGCACAATGTGTCACTAAAATATATTTTCTTTATTATGTCCCCTTTCCATAATGTTCCTTTTTATATATGGGACGTATAGGGTATGGTAGTTGTGGGTGGGAATTAATTTATTTTTTATTTTACACTTTTGCCCCCTTTAAAATCATACAAGACCTTTCAGGGACATTTAACTTAGCACTTTTTTTTTTTTTTACATTTATTGCTGATTTTTCCTGTTAGGGGTTGTTCACATATCAGTTATTTGATCAGTTATTTCCAGCAGTTATTGTGAGCCAAAACCAGGTGCGGGTCAAAAACACCAAACCGGTGCAGATCTTTTCATTCCTTGTCGTCCTACAGCAGCAGCACCAACGGGGATTTCTGATCCTCCTGAAATCACAGGACAGGAGATGTCAATTAACCAATTAATTAAATGCAGATCCTATAAGACCATCTAAGCTAGACCTTCCTATTGTGTTTTTTTCCTGTCCTTCCTGGAAAGACCTTCTCCGATGAGAAGGTGGAGATGTTGGGAAGTATAGTTGTTTTTACTTATTTTACTTTTTTTTTTCCTCTAGTGAGAGATGATATACTTTTATCTTTCAAGAAGATTGCGCTGGCTTCCGATTTTCTCTGTGATGTCTCCGTACAGCAGGCGAGATTTGCAGCTCTGTCCATGGCATTATCTACTGTGGGCAGAAGATCTCTGTGGATAAAGCCTTGGGGGGCAGATATCCACTCCAAGAACACGCTGTGTGCCATGGAGTACAGCCCGAATAGACTCTTTGGGCCTAAGCTGGACACTCTCATGGAAAACTTGTCAGATAAAAAGGGCAAATAACTTCCGTATGCAGCTAAGAAAAAGTGGTTTTCTTCCTTTCGTCGAACTGGTAGAGCCACAGATCGCAGAGGGTCAGACAGAGGAGAGACATCCAGTTCTAGAGGAGGTATATCCAGAGGATCATCTACTCTGCGCAGAAGAGGCCGTGGAAGAAGAGCCCCGCCCTCCAAACGCAAGCTGGAGTTCTGACGCCAGAGGTATGCCTGTAGGGGGGAGGTTAACCCACTTTTATGTAGAATGGGAGAAAGTGGTGAAAGATCTATGGGTTCTAGATGCCATAAAAAATGGTTATCATATAGGGTTGGACGCCAGACCCACAAACAGGTATGTCAGAACTCAAAGGTTACCGGGTCAGAAGCAAGGCCTTGTAGAGCAGGCCATAAGGGAATTCATTCAGATGAATGTGTTAGAACCTGTCCCGGTAGAGGAGACCTTTCAAGGAGTATATTTCAGGGTTTTTCTAGTCCCAAAGCCTCAGATGAGGTGGAGCAGTGGCGTAACTACAACTAACTGGGCCCCACAGCAAATTTTTGAATGGGGCCCCCCCAGAAACTTCTTCGCAACCCACAACTCACATGCAACCCTCACTCTTGTGACTAGTCAAGATTGAGCTCTCCCAGACAAGGCCTGACAGCCGCTCCATCCGTTTCCTATAGTGTCACTGTATATAATGTCATTGTATAATACTGTTGAGGGGGGCCTGACAAAAAAATCAATTAGTCTCCCTCCTGAGGGGGCCCCTTGTGGGTCTGGCCCCCAAAGCAGCTGCTTCCCCTGCTTCCCCTATTGCTACGCCCCTGAGGTGGAGGACCATCATAGACCTAAGGTATTTAAACAAATTCATACGCAAGAAGAAGTTTCGTATGGAGACAGTTCGGTCAGCTCTAAGTCTATTGGAGCCAGGGGATTTCCTGGCTACAATAGACTTGAAGGATGCGTATCTGCACATCCCCATTCACAAGAAACACCGCAAGTTCCTGCGTATTGCGGTCTATTTAGGGGGACACCTTCACCACCTTCAATTTACGGCACTCCCATTCGGCATTTCGTCGGCCCCGTTCACGTTTACGAAGGTGGTAGCGCCGGTAGTCGCAGGCCTCAGAGAGAGGGGGATAACAATAATCCCGTACTTGAACGACTGGCTGGTAAAGGGATCGAGCGTCGAGATTCTCAACCTACATCTCCAGTTAATTCTAGACAGGGTCCAGTCTCTAGGCTGGATTGTCAATACGGAGAAATCCAGTTTCAAGCCGGCCCAGCAGAAACAGTTCCTAGGATTCATTCTGGACACCAGGGCAATGACCGTTTCTCTTCCAATGGAGAGAATGAAGGTTCTGCGCCAGAATATACTACGGTTGAGACAGACCAGGCCGGTTTCCCTTCGCCAGATGATGAAGACACTCGGTCTCATGACGGCGGCCAGCCAGGCCATTCCTTGGGCCAATTGGCACACGAGGCCACTACAGTGGGAGATATTGCAGAAGTGGGATCGAGACAGCAGTTCTCTGGATCACATGACGATAGTCTCAAAGGAGACAAGGAACTCCCTGAGGTGGTGGATGGCTTTAAACAATGGCAAGACATTTGCCCTCCCAGTATGGACCGAGATCACGACCGACGCTTTGGCTACAGGTTGGGGTGCTCACATGAAGGGGCAGAGGGTAAAAGGGACCTGGACCCCAGTGGAGAGACTTTTGCAATCGAATCTGAGAGAGATGAGAGCGGTCTACAATGCCCTAACACATTTCCACCCCATGGTCCGGGATCAAGCCATACGAATAAAATCAGACAACGTGACCACCGTTGCATACCTGAATCGCCAGGGAGGTACCAGATCCTTATCCCTCCTCATAGAGGCGGAGCAGATCTTCAGATGGGCGGAGGCCAATATTCAACAGCTGTCGGCTGTGCATATCAAAGGGAGGAACAATTTGGTCGCCAACAGACTAAGCCACAACTTGCCCCTCCCGGGGGAGTGGTCTTTACACCCCGAGGTGTTTGCGCAACTCACCAGATGTTGGGGTCATCCCCAGATAGACTTGATGGCCACTCGGGACAATGCAAAGGTTCCACTGTTTTGCTCCCTATTCAAGGGGGATAACCCCTGGGCGCTGGATGCCCTCTCAGTCCCGTGGGACTTCACACTGGCCTACATCTTCCCGCTCATCCCTATGATCCCAAAGGTCTTACAGAAGATCAGACACCAGGTC
This sequence comes from Rhinella marina, assembly GCA_900303285.1. Lineage (NCBI taxonomy): Eukaryota > Metazoa > Chordata > Amphibia > Anura > Bufonidae > Rhinella > Rhinella marina. The sequence goes on from ONZH01017803.1 coordinate 372,079, forward strand.
CAGGACCAGGACCAGGTCTCCAATACTAATCTGCCCATACTGGCCCAAGAGGCCATGGTTTTCCCCGCTCATCATGATGAGCAGGAACACCTTCTGAAGACTACCACAGATCCCATAGCTGGTTACTCAGGGCGACAAATGTTGTCCACATTTACGCCAGCTGCAACTGACAGCCTGGATGTTGACTGCGCCCTTTTAACTACACAGGGCTTGTTTGACACGGTGGTAAAGACCCTGCTACAATCCAGAGCACGCACCACTAACAAGGTGTACCGAAGAATCAAAAGGGTGTTCGATCTTTGGTGCAGAAAGAGTGCAGTAGTGTCTGAATCTCCTACAACTCAGGTTATCCTTAATTTCCTGCAGCAAGGTTTTGATAAGGGACTAACACCCGGGACGATTAAGGTCCATATATCTGCCTTATCGGCGGCATTAGGGAGAAGGTTGTCCCAGGAGCCTTTGATACAGAGGTTTGTCAAGGCTGTCAGAAGAATTAGACCACAGGTCATCGATCCAATCCCGAAATGGGACCTTTGTGTGGTCCTGGATCAGCTATGCTATGCCCCCTTTGAACCTCTTCAGGAGGCGGATTTGAAGTTTTTGTCCATCAAGGTCTGTTTTCTAGTGGCAATCACTTCAGCCAAGCGGGTGAGTGAGTTATAGGCCCTGGCATGTACGGAGCCTTACACAATGTTTCTTCAAGACAGAGTGTTGCTAAGGACTCTACCATCGTTTCAACCAAAGGTTCCTTCCTTTGCTAATCTCAACCAGCAGATTGAGTTGCCAATCTTTTTCCCAGATCCGTCTTCAGAAGAAGAGTACAGACTTCACTCTCTGGATGTGGGCAGAGCATTGAAGATTTATGTCCAAAGAACAAGAGAGTTTAGGAAAACAGACCACCTGTTTGTATCACATTCGGGGAAAAAGAAAGGGGAGGAGCTTACAAAAGCCTCATTATCCAGATGGATAAGAGAGGCTATTATGGCCTGCTATGAGCAGAAAGGCTTGGAGGTGCCCAGGCCGATAAGAGCTCATTCGACTCGTGCTATGGCCACGTCGTGGGCAGAGAAGAGATCTGTCCCCATAGACCAGATCTGTAAAACAGCGTCTTGGAGTTCGTCCAACACGTTTGTGAAGCACTACAGACTGGATATGCGACAAGCGGGTGAAACGGCCTTTGGCAGAGCGGTAATAGAGTCCGCGGTGTAATAGAGAGCCCTCCCTGTAGGATTAATTGCTAAATCCCGGTTTGTGCTGCTGCTGTAGGCCGACAAGGAAAGTGTAATTTTTTCTTACCGTAAATTCTCTTTCCTTTAGTCCAAAGCAGCAGCACATGCTTTCCCACCCAATAAATGTTTGTTAAAACAGGCCTTGAGTGTTTTTTTGTGCGACTGGAAGTTCGTTATAATTACACAATAGGAAGGTCTAGCTTAGATGGTCTTATAGGATCTGCATTTAATTAATTGGTTAATTGACATCTCCTGTCCTGTGATTTCAGGAGGATCAGAAATCCCCGTTGGTGCTGCTGCTTTGGACTAAAGGAAAGAGAATTTATGGTAAGAAAAAATTACACTTTATACCTGATCTCAGTTTAGTGTCCACTCCTGGTTTTGGCCGACAATAACTGATGGAAATAACTGATCAAATAACTGATGTGTGAACAACCCCTAACCGGGGCTGACATGATAGCACCAGGGGGAATACAGCCCCTAGAGAAGTTGTACAGGAAAAATTGCAGCATGTTCTATATTCTGCATTTTTCATGCAGCTCTGGCCCCATACAAATGAATGGGTCTTTTGTGAAAAACAGAAGTAATCTGGGTGCAATCTGGATGCAGTGCGTGTTTCACTGATGGGTGTTTGGAGATGTTGAGTGTTAAATCAGTTTTTCTTCGCGTGCATGAAAAACGCATCAAAAACTGCTTACAACTGCACAGAAAAATCGGAACCAAAACCCAGTTGCAGGCAAAACTGATTAAACTTTTCTTTAAATAGACCCTGACTCATTCCGTATGGCTTGTCTAAAATAAACCTAAAATGTCCATACATAGATGAAAATCCAACTCCCTGATGTTTATAGTCTAAGGGCTGTCAGGATCTGGTTAAAGGGAATGTGTAATCTAAATTATTTTCTGCCAGATAAGCTCCGAACAGAGCACAAGCCCTGAGCAGGAGACGTGCTACCAGCTGGGCACATTTCCAACCAACAAGTACTTCCAGGGGACTCTAGGATTGGGGGAAGCATCGAGTACTTACCACCCATGGATCACAACCCCAGTCCCACCAGAAGCTCCGGTAGGTGTGATTGATATCACACACTGTTATCATCAGCAACTTAAAGGGTTTCTGTCACCAGATTTGGGCATACTAAACAGGATGGCATTTGCAATGTGCAAATGCCACCTGATGCCCAATCTGGTTTTCTTACAGTAATCAGATGAGCCGTTTTCTTAAAAAAAGCACTTTTATAATATGTAAATTAGGCGTACTAGGTGCAAGAGGCGTTTACCTTGCACCTAGTAATCGCCGTGTTCCTACCTCTAGTGCCGCCTCCTTCTTCCTGATTGACAGGGCCAGGCAGCTTGCTCGATGAGCTGCCGGCCCTGACCTCGATCGAAATCCCGCGCCTGCGCCGTGTAGGCTAAATTCTGCGCAGGCGCAGATAGTTCACCCGGCCGCCCGGCTCCTGCCTCTCTCACTGCGCCTGCGCCGTGCGGAGTAAAAGCGGCGCAGGCGCAGTGAGTTCCGCCGGCTCCTGGGTCTCACTGTGCCTGCGCCGCTTTTACTCCGCACGGCGCAGGCGCAGTGAGAGAGGCAGGAGCCGGGCGGCCGGGTGAACTATCTGCGCCTGCGCAGAATTTAGCCTACACGGCGCAGGCGCGGGATTTCGATCGAGGTCAGGGCCGGCAGCTCATCGAGCAAGCTGCCTGGCCCTGTCAATCAGGAAGAAGGAGGCGGCACTAGAGGTAGGAACACGGCGATTACTAGGTGCAAGGTAAACGCCTCTTGTACCTAGTACGCCTAATTTACATATTATAAAAGTGCTTTTTTTAAGAAAACGGCTCATCTGATTACTGTAAGAAAACCAGATTGGGCATCAGGTGGCATTTGCACATTGCAAATGCCATCCTGTTTAGTATGCCCAAATCTGGTGACAGAAACCCTTTAAGGGCAGGGAATATGGTAGCACTCCATTCAGACTCCACTTAGAGATAGGTTGAAATAGCAAGTACACACAGAATATTTGTATCTGTTTTTATTTAGAGATGAGCGAGTAGTGTTCGATCGAGCCGGTATTCGATCGAATACTACGCTATTCGGCATACTCGATTTCAATCGAGTATAACGGCGATGGCGCACTTAGAATTCGTTTCCCCTCCCACCTTCCCTGGCGCTCTTTTTCCACCAATCAACATGCAGGGGGGGTATGACAGGCACGCTGAGCACACTGGCAGCGCGAAAACAGCGTCTACATGGATTGGCTGGAAAAACCATGTGACCTCGAATATTAAAAACTCAGCTCTTCCTGCTCGTACGCATATGCTGCGTGAACTTAGTCAGGGACAGAGGCTGGAGAAGGGACAGACAGGTTTTAGCAGTTGGACAGGCAGGAGCGTGATTAAAAGCCCTTATCAGGGCTACTATAGTGCACTACAGTGATAGCTTTACTACAAGATACACTTTACAGAGAACGGCTGCCGTATTCAGGGATAGCTGCTGGAGTAGGGACAGAGAGAGGCATTAGTGGTGTATTAGGTGCTCTGCTACATACCAAACTATATTTGGCACTACTGTTCAGCGTTCTTTTTGGCTGAAAAACCCTGTTATATAACTAGTGTGTATATGCACCATCTGATCTGGCAGTATACGGCTGTGAATTTTATTTTATTTTTTTAAATACAGTTTATTTGGCTCTAGTGTTCTGGGTTCTGTGTGCCTGCAATACCCTTTTTGTATACCAGGTGTAAATACCCACCGTCTGTTCAGTTAGTACACGGCTGTGTACCTTGAAATATACAATATCTAGGCCATTTAATTGGCCACTGTACTGTGCGTTCTCTTGCTAAATTATTTCACATACCTGGTGTAAATACCCACCGTCTGTTCAGTTAGTACACGGCTGTGTACCTTGAAATATACAATATCTAGGCCTTTTAATAGGCCACTGTACTGTGCGTTCTCTTGCTAAATTATTTCACATACCTGGTGTAAATACCCACCGTCTGTTCAGTTACTACACGGCTGTGTACCTTGAAATATACAATATCTAGGCCTTTTAATTGGCCACTGTACTGTGCGTTCTCTTGCTAAATTATTTCACATACCTGGTGTAAATACCCACCGTCTGTTCAGTTACTACATGGCTGTGTACCTTGAAATATACAATATCTAGGCCTTTTAATTGGCCACTGTACTGTGCGTTCTCTTGCTAAATTATTTCACATACCTGGTGTAAATACCCACCGTCTGTTCAGTTACTACACGGCTGTGTACCTTGAAATATACAATATCTAGGCCTTTTAATTGGCCACTGTACTGTGCCTTCTCTTGCTAAATTATTTCACATACCTGGTGTAAATACCCACCGTCTGTTCAGTTACTACACGGCTGTGTACCTTGAAATATACAATATCTAGGCCTTTTAATTGGCCACTGTACTGTGCCTTCTCTTGCTAAATTATTTCACATACCTGGTGTAAATACCCACCGTCTGTTCAGTTACTACACGGCTGTGTACCTTGAAATATACAATATCTAGGCCTTTTAATTGGCCACTGTACTGTGCGTTCTCTTGCTAAATTATTTCACATACCTGGTGTTACGATTGCCACACTATATTAAAAAATAACATAATATAGTGCAGCGAGGACCCGCTGGACACCTGATAATACAGCTCAGGTGCAGCTGTGTTGGATCCGCTCGTTGCCACTAGCAACGGACTCTCTCTGTTAACACCACAGAGAATAGTCAACACAAAACCAGATCAAATGTGAACAGGGACGAACACACTGGGTACTAAATTATAAATAGAGTTGTGACCCTGGCCAGAGGCCCAGAGAACGAGCCACAACCACAACAGCCACACAGACTCCTGCTGCCTAAATAAAAAGGCTCACTAAAGTACAAGAGACAGGCGGAAGAATAGAGGGGCCGGCTCCCCATGCGCCAATGTCTCAGAGTCGACAAGAGGCATTGCCGGGACAGATAGTAGGAAAGAGGAGTAGCATCCACTTGATGCTAGCAGACACACAGGCCGGCTCCCAGCTCTCTCAATACAATTGCTTTGGTGCTAGGCAGCGGGCGTGTCAAACTCACAACCTTATATAGGGAGGGGTGTAGCCTGATTGGACAAGACCCGCAGCCCAGTACTCCCACGGATAGGACACTGCATCTGTCACTCAACTGAGTCTAGGAGCCAGCCACACCCCAAGATCTCAGCATAGAGACAATACAGACTATAGCAGTAAAACCGCAACGGTCAATGTGATCGCGCTGACGGCGGCTGTGCTGTCACGCGGCGCGTCATCCTAACACCTGGTGTAAATACCCACCGTCTGTTCAGTTACTACACGGCTGTGTACCTTGAAATATACAATATCTAGGCCTTTTAATTGGCCACTGTACTGTGCGTTCTCTTGCTAAATTATTTCACATACCTGGTGTAAATACCCACCGTCTGTTCAGTTACTACACGGCTGTGTACCTTGAAATATACAATATCTAGGCCTTTTAATAGGCCACTGTACTGTGCGTTCTCTTGCTAAATTATTTCACATACCTGGTGTAAATACCCACCGTCTGTTCAGTTACTACACGGCTGTGTACCTTGAAATATACAATATCTAGGCCTTTTAATTGGCCACTGTACTGTGCGTTCTCTTGCTAAATTATTTCACATACCATGGTGTAAATACCCACCGTCTGTTCAGTTACTACACGGCTGTGTACCTTGAAATATACAATATCTAGGCCTTTTAATTGGCCACTGTACTGTGCGTTCTCTTGCTAAATTATTTCACATACCTGGTGTAAATACCCACCGTCTGTTCAGTTACTACACGGCTGTGTACCTTGAAATATACAATATCTAGGCCTTTTAATAGGCCACTGTACTGTGCGTTCTCTTGCTAAATTATTTCACATACCTGGTGTAAATACCCACCGTCTGTTCAGTTACTACACGGCTGTGTACCTTGAAATATACAATATCTAGGCCTTTTAATTGGCCACTGTACTGTGCGTTCTCTTGCTAAATTATTTCACATACCTGGTGTAAATACCCACCGTCTGTTCAGTTACTACACGGCTGTGTACCTTGAAATATACAATATCTAGGCCTTTTAATTGGCCACTGTACTGTGCGTTCTCTTGCTAAATTATTTCACATACCTGGTGTAAATACCCACCGTCTGTTCAGTTACTACACGGCTGTGTACCTTGAAATATACAATATCTAGGCCTTTTAATTGGCCACTGTACTGTGCGTTCTCTTGCTAAATTATTTCACATACATGGTGTAAATACCCACCGTCTGTTCAGTTACTACACGGCTGTGTACCTTGAAATATACAATATCTAGGCCTTTTAATTGGCCACTGTACTGTGCGTTCTCTTGCTAAATTATTTCACATACCTGGTGTAAATACCCACCGTCTGTTCAGTTACTACACGGCTGTGTACCTTGAAATATACAATATCTAGGCCTTTTAATTGGCCACTGTACTGTGCGTTCTCTTGCTAAATTATTTCACATACCTGGTGTAAATACCCACCGTCTGTTCAGTTAGTACACGGCTGTGTACCTTGAAATATACAATATCTAGGCCTTTTAATTGGCCACTGTACTGTGCGTTCTCTTGCTAAATTATTTCACATACCTGGTGTAAATACCCACCGTCTGTTCAGTTAGTACACGGCTGTGTACCTTGAAATATACAATATCTAGGCCTTTTAATTGGCCACTGTACTGTGCGTTCTCTTGCTAAATTATTTCACATACCTGGTGTAAATACCCACCGTCTGTTCAGTTAGTACACGGCTGTGTACCTTGAAAATATACAATATCTAGGCCTTTTAATTGGCCACTGTACTGTGCGTTCTCTTGCTAAATTATTTCACATACCTGGTGTAAATACCCACCGTCTGTTCAGTTACTACACGGCTGTGTACCTTGAAATATACAATATCTAGGCCTTTTAATTGGCCACTGTACTGTGCGTTCTCTTGCTAAATTATTTCACATACCTGGTGTAAATACCCACCGTCTGTTCAGTTACTACACGGCTGTGTACCTTGAAATATACAATATCTAGGCCTTTTAATTGGCCACTGTACTGTGCGTTCTCTTGCTAAATTATTTCACATACCTGGTGTAAATA